>JAAXCT010000861.1:0-307672 GCA_012490785.1 Eragrostis nindensis
TTTTTTTGCAAGCAAAAAAAAAAAATATGGGAAGAAGAATGGCACGAAAAAGAAGATAAACTGTTACGCCATCAATGGGACGAGGAAGGCCATACGATAAAGGGAGGACTGAATGCAGTAGTGCAAAACGATCGGAATATTCGTCATTACTAAATCAAATACTTCAAAAGGACAAATTGTATTCCAACTGTTGCTTGCACCTATCTTCAGCAAGAGAGATGTCGGGCAAAGGGTATCAATACCTTGCACCAGAAATTGCTCACTTAGCGCTAGCAAGAAGTAAACAGTTACTTAAGATGCAAGAGACACTAGAGTGCACATTGACAGAAGATCAGTATGTCTTGTTTGAACTCTGTGGTTGTGAGCTATCATTTCAAGGTGGAATCACACAACTTATTTGCAAGAGGAGGATAATCACAAAGGTATTTGATGAATGACCAGTTGCTCAATGGTGCAGTGCCATACGGCAATAACATGAATGTTCAGTTCCAAGACTCTAGAACAATATCCCAGATCCAGAATTCCAGCAGATTGAAATGACAGTTACAATCTATGCATACTACCGAAAAAAGAGAACTTTGGAGGGTAGGAGCAGCGCACTGACCTGGACGGAAGCACACAGCTCCCATGACCTGCAAAACAAGTCGAGACACCGACCGGCACACGGTTAACTACAAATCTCAGTACGGAATGCAGCAATAAACAACTCGAACAAAATAAAACAATGTTCAAATCCTAAAGGCACGTACTGGGGTTGAGCGCGGTGAGCGCGGCGGCGCCGGAGAAGTCGCAGGCGGCGGGGTTGGCGGCGCCGCCGGCGCGGAGGAAGTAATCGTTGAAGGCGTAGGAGGCGTGCGCCTGGAGGTCCGGCGGGTCGTAGCAGGCGCCGCCCTGCTGGATGGCGCGGCAGTCGGCCCTGCCGTCGGGCCCGCAGGCCCAGTCGATGGCGCTCTGCAGCACGCCATCCTCCGCGTTGTTTTTGGCCACGCACCACAGCTGCCCGCCGCTGCTCACCCCCACGGCGGGCGCCGCCGCCGCCGCGGCGCGCTCGGGGAGCAGCAGGAGCAGGACGGGGACCACGAGGAAGACAGGGAGAAAGGAGGACGCCGGCATTGAGCCGCGCCGATTTGGAGGAGAATCGGAGGACTGGGGATTCAAATGCTGCCGCTGAAGGAGAAGAGGAACGGACAGCAGCAATGTCGTCAGATGAGTTGGACCGCGGTCGTGGTAGCGGAGAATGTGCAAACAGCGCGTCTGAGCTTTTTTGCCTCAGTTCCGGCTTTCCAGTGTGCTAGACCCGGGAACCAGAGCTTTCCTCTTCTTTATTTATCTTGCCTTTTCCTTTTCTTTATGGAAAAAATAAGTTCAGTTCCTACTTGCTAGTGACCCTCCTACGTTAAATTCTATAAATGGGTTTTTTTTTAAAAAAAACGTTGGTTGCTAAGACTGACATAATTCAAACTTAAAGTAAAGCTAAAAAAAATACACCTCATTCTTCGTGAAAGTGAAACACGATGGAGACACAAACATAGGACTAACATAAAGCTACACCTAAAAAATTGAATAAATTGCATAAACATAAGACTATTTACAAATTTTGGGCTTATTTTATAAAGTCATGACTTTTGGATCCGAACCTGCCTGTCAATCACACATTTTATCAGAATTAAAATGTGTCACTGATGGGTTTAGCCAATCCTAAAAGTCGTAATTTTGCGTTATAAAAATGCAAATAGTCGCATTTTTCTGAACTAATCTCAAAAATCATAGTTTTGTGTTACTTCAGTTCAAATATACAGTAAGTTTTGGAACTTCGACTAACAACACGCCATTTCCAATTGGAAATGCAATAAATCTGTTTTTCCAAGAGCGATAAGCAACAAACCTTTTGCTCAGCCAGTTCCGGGCCTGAACCGCTGATGGACCAAAACCAGGAATCGGACGACGCGAGCACGGCCTGAAGCACGAAATAGGCCCGTGAATGAACGCCGGTCCGCCGAAACCAAAGCAAGGCCCATTCCCAAACACCACGCTTGGGGGAGCTTGGGCAGCGAACCCTCTCGAGGCGGCGAGGGTTTTCGAGTGAAACAAACCCTGGAGCTCGAGCTTGAAGGATCGCGCCGCCCGCAGGCATCCTCCTCACTCCCCTTTGCTCTCCCCTCTCCACCGCCCCTCGCCGCAGCCGTCGCAGCTTCAGCGCCATGGCGTTGCACGCCCCCGTCCTCGTTATGAGTAAGCTTCTTCTCCGACCCCTCCCCGCACCCGCGGCGCCCGCGCCGCCATTTTCCCATCGGAGTGTTTCGATATGATTTGGTGGTTCCTCGCATCTAGGGTTCGATTAATCTGTTTGTTGAGTCGTTCGTTCCAAAACTTGGTTGATCCCGTGCTGGAAATCCGCGATTTGGCTTGTAACTTCAGTTCCTAGGGTTCTCTTTGATCTGATCTGGCCTTCCCCGTTTGTATTAGTGTCAAATTTGTCTGACTTTGTGATGTCTGGTTTGATATGGGCAGAGGACTCGATGAAGCGGGAGTCTGGCACGAAGGTTCACCAAGCCAACATCCAGGCGGCCAAGGTGAGAGCTTCTACGCATTGTTTTCAGTGGTTGGGTAGCAGTTAATTGGCAGGTTAGGATGCGGCAAGATGTTGTTTTGATTAGCTCATGTCAAGCGGTACATTTTGTTCGAGGACTGATTAGAACCATAGATCCGCTTATGTGTTTGTTTTTTAAGGATGCCTGCTCATGTTTTGAAAATTACTTTGTTGAGGATGAGGATTACAGATACTTGTATTGTAATGTTTGGTGTGAAGACTCATTTAGCAGTATTTGCTGTGCAGGCTGTTGCAGACATCATTCGAACTACATTGGGTCCCAGATCCATGTTGAAGATGCTTCTGGATGCTAGCGGAGGTGCGATGACAACTCAAATATAGTCTGTGCATTCGTTTGAAATTAGACCTTAGAATGTACAATCAACAATTGTGTGGTAAAGAAATCTGTTTGTTCTGGGTAATAAAGCGATGAATTTCTTGTCAGATCATGCTTCTGCTGTTCAAATTCTGTGGTGTGCTAGGTTGTCATAAGTAGTTTCCAGAGCCTTTGTGGTGAACCTCAAATAGTCTACTAGCATTGTAGTAGTTCTGCAATTCCTGGTGTCACAAAAATGTTAAGACCTACAGTATGCACACATTATTTCTTCCTCCTGTGATATGATCAAACTCCTTCGTGCTTATTTGCCACTGCAATGAAACTTCATATTATGTTTGCTCAATGTGTCTCTTATTGACATGCATATGCGCCTT
The DNA here is from genome assembly GCA_012490785.1 of Eragrostis nindensis. Lineage (NCBI taxonomy): Eukaryota > Viridiplantae > Streptophyta > Magnoliopsida > Poales > Poaceae > Eragrostis > Eragrostis nindensis. The sequence goes on from JAAXCT010000861.1 coordinate 3,302, forward strand.
TCAATTGACTAACTAGATGAATCATCGTTTTTTTGTATTCCTGTGAAATTAAATGTAATGTCTGTTACTGGCATGCATAAGTTTGTTTATACTGTAGTAATGTTGTAGAAATTAAATGTGTCACAACGCTTATTTATACGCTAGTGCCTTTCTACCTTATTATATCATTGAAACTATCTCCTGTATGTGATGAATGTACCTTAGTTTGGCTATTAGTAAATTATACAGCATACTCATGTATGATTTACCCTTGTCTGTCTGTAGTATTTGCTTAAATGTTGTTTTTTCTGTTTTTGCAGGTATCGTAGTTACCAATGATGGGAATGCTATATTGAGGGAAATAGACATTGCTCATCCTGCTGCCAAGGTACACCAGACATTGCTTGGCTTATGCAGGCCTCTTGATAATTTTTTTTGTTCAAGTTATCCCATTTTTTTTTAACAGTGGATGTACATATGCTTCTAATCTTCACACCTATATGTCTTTCCTTATGTGTTACACAGTCTATGATTGAACTCAGCCGCACACAAGATGAAGAAGTGGGTGATGGCACAACCTCCGTCATTGTTCTAGGTATGCATGTGTCCTCTGTTTTTTTTTTTGTCGGTTTTGAGTTGATAGCTATGATAAACCAACATTACGATTAACTTGCATTGAATTTTTCAAATGTTAGCTGGTGAGATGCTCCATGTTGCACAAGCATTCATTGACAAGAACTACCATCCTACTGTTATTTGTCGGGGTAAAATTCTTGGTTCTTAGGGTTCCTTTCTGAAACTTTTCTCTCTCTTGTTTTTATCTGTTCTGAAATTTCTATTATCCACATTTTCAGCATACACCAAAGCACTTGATGATGCTTTAGCTGTTCTTGACAAGATTGCAATGCCGGTCGATGTGAATGATCGTAAGTTTTACATGGAACTTAGAGTTTCTTCCCGAACACTCAACATCATATTTATGCTGTAGAGAAGAAATTAGTTACATTCTTCTAGACTTCTGATGTCACTGAGAATCTTGATGTAGGTGCGGCAATGCTAGGCCTTGTGAAGAGTTCCATTGGTACAAAATTCACTGGCCAGTTTGGTGACCTTATTGCTGTAAGTACATCTTTTATCTGAAACTTCAACCAAAGTTGATCCCACATTGGTTCTTATTTAGTTCATTTTATCGTTGATCTGATACCTTGTTCATTTTACTTTTAATATGATATTCAGGACCTTGCTATCGATGCTACCACGACAGCAGCGTTGACCTAGGTCAGGGTATGCGTGAAGTCGATATCAAGAAGTATATTAAAGTAGAAAAGATTCCTGGCGGTCAAATAGAGGATTCCAAGGTCCTGAAAGGAGTTATGTTCAATAAGGATGTTGTAGCTCCTGGGAAGATGAGAAGAAAGATAGTTAACCCACGTATCATCCTGCTAGACTGCCCTGTTGAATATAAGAAAGGAGAAAATCAGACCAATGCCGAGTTGATGAAGGAAGAAGATTGGTAAGAGTTTCCTACATTGAACTGTTACTGCCCACAAACTATAGCAAATCTATTGGACTGCAATGGATGCTTAGTTCAAAATAATTAAATCTAAGGTGGATTGTTTTGGTAATCTTCTACCTATTGCAGGCAGGTTCTGCTAGAGATGGAGGAAGAATACATAAAGAACCTGTGCGCACAGATTCTAAAATTCAAGCCTGATTTGGTTATCACAGAGAAGGGGCTCAGTGATCTTGCTATCCATTATTTGAGCAAGGCTGGTGTTAGTGCAATCCGTAGACTTCGGAAAACTGACAACAATAGGATCGCTAAAGCTTGTGGAGCAGTTATTGTGAACAGGCCCGAGGAACTTCAAGAATCTGATGTGGGAACAGGAGCCGGGCTCTTTGAGGTTAAGAAGATAGGTGATGAATTCTTTGCCTTCATTGTCGACTGTAAAGATCCGAAGGCATGCACTGTTCTTTTGAGGGGGGCAAGCAAGGATGTCTTGAATGAGGTTGAAAGAAACCTGCAGGTATTTCTTACGTTGCCTTATCCCTGTATTCTGTACTCCTTGCAAAATATTTTAAAGACATCTCCTTTTACCGATTGGAGGACCTATCAATACGATCTTGGCCATCCTTTCCCTTCAAGGTCCAATGTTAGCATTGTTTCCTTGGTATCTGTTACGAGCATTTTTCCAACTAAGCTACCTATACGAACCTGGTTAGACTGAATTGCTCTTGTTTGTCCCCTTCCGCCTTTTTTTTATGTCCCTTTTTTTTATTTTTGTTTTAGGTATTAGGATGCATATATCACTTTTTAAAAAAAAATTGGGGTGAGATAATTACATGATCCCAGCTATATGTATAGTACACTCCTAAAATAATTGCTTATGTTTTTTCTCAAACATATAATCCATGTGTATTGATGCAGGACGCTATGTCTGTCGCAAGGAACATTTTGAAGAACCCTAAACTCCTACCTGGAGGTGGTGCTACCGAATTGACTGTATCAGCAACACTGAAGCAAAAGAGTTCTTCAGTTGAAGGTGTTGAAAAGGTATTGTTTTGTTCCTGTTTGTTTTCTCTTTGATGTTTGATCAAGGCATTAATAGGTATGCCTAGTACCTGTGCGCGAACTGACGCAAAAGTACACCATAATTATGCTGATTATTGCTGTTCTGGGTGTCACCACAGGAAAAAAAATAATTCTTTGTCCCTTACACCAACTAAGCTTGAATACCTAATCGATTTACTTTTTTTTTTCTTTTGTATCAGTGGCCCTATGAAGCTGCTGCTCTGGCTTTTGAGGCAATTCCAAGAACTTTGGCCCAAAATTGTGGTTTGAATGTTATTAGGACAATGACGCAACTACAAGGAAAGGTAATATCCCTAATCTCTTTTCTAATTTAGGAGGAACTTTGGATTATCTATGGACTTGGGGCTCTGTATGGAAGTACGTCGCCTTCTATCAGAAGTATTATAAACTGGGTTCTTAAAGAAATGTTGGGACACGCTGTATATCAACAGTTTTCTTAGCTCCAAGGTTTAACTACCATTTAAAAAAAACATACTAAAGAGCCGAGCAGTTAGAAGAGGCCTGTACAAGGTTTAACCTTTAAGCGGTTATTCATCTGGAATCAAGATTCTAATCTTTAATGTGCCTCTTCCAGTTCATAATGTTAGATGATTTAAATTTACGACACTGTATTTTATTTTCCAGCATGCTAATGGTGAAAATGCCTGGGTTGGCCTTGATGGACGGAGTGGCGATGTTGTTGATATGAAAGAGCGAAAGGTATATCTCCCCCTTTATCTATACATATCTGTTGGCCCTAATGTTTGTGCACATGTCTAAGCACAACGTGCTGTCCATTTTTAGATCTGGGATTCCTACAGTGTCAAAGCACAGACTTTCAAGACAGCTATTGAGGCTGCCTGCATGCTTCTAAGGATTGATGACATTGTCAGTGGTATCAAGAAGAAGCAGGCTCCTGGAGCCTCAGCGCCCAAGCAGCCTCAGATTGAAACGGAGGGCGATGCTGACAATGAACAGATGATCCCAGAGTAAATGCAGTAGACGATCCACTGGGGAAGTTATGTACGAAGGCCAGAAAGCTCGTGGTGGTGAAAGTTTTGATTAAACACGCTGAGCCGAGTTGTATTGCTTGAATGTGTTTGTTGGTAGCTAGGCCTAGCTTGAAATTGTACCAATTCTATATGTGGTTGTTAAGTGGTCTGAGGGTTCAGGATCCTAGATTTAGCGGAGTTGGCTGCTCTTTATTTTGGTTGCGACGTGATGCTCGACGACTACCATAACTCTAATTAAGCTGTGAACTTAGTTGCTTTCTTGGTTGACTGCGTTGTTTGTATGTGGCATATATGATGTTTTCGTAATGTGATCTGAAGGGTCCACTTCAGGAGGGTCCAGCTCACACTGAAGCAATTTCTGAAACCAGGATGAAAACACTGAACTCATTTTCTTTTTGCACAAATGCCAAATTCATAGGTAGTGAGAAGTATATTCAAATTGGCCGATCTTGTCGCTTCCCAAGCAGATGGTTATAGAACAAGAATTCTGTTTCGAGCGTATAACCATGAAAACATTTGACTTCCACCAAAAAGAAGAGATCTTTGCATTTATTTCGTATCTTTTCTCAATTTATTTCTACTTTTGTCATCTAAAGAAAGTGATCCTGCTCATTCATTCCAATTCATTTCTTCTGCCATCTGTGGAACGTAACAAATGAAATCTGTCCTGAAAAAGGGATTAAAAAAGAGTTTCCAACAAAGCCCCTAGCTTCTTCTACCCTCACGTCGACTCCCAAACACTGAACCCAAACCCACGCAAGCCAAGCGAGAAAGCCCAAGCGCCCCGCTTCACTTCGAAGATCCCAATCCAACTCCGAATTCCCGCACAGCCATGCCCGACTCCGCCGATCCCATCCCCTCGCAGCCCCCGCCGGAACTCTCCGCTGCCGCCGCGAGGCCCGATCCGGACATGCCGCCGCGGAAGCCCCTCGCCGGCGGCAAGCTCAGGAAGCCCGTCACCGACAAGCAGCGCGCCGCCGCGGAGCAGCGCCTGGAGCGGCTCCGCGCCCGCCTCTCCGTCCGGTCCCTGGACGACCCCGCGGCCCGGGACCTCCCCCCGGCCCACGAGGCGGCGCTCCGCGCCCTCGGCCTCTTCGACTTCGCCCGCCTCGACCTAGCCTCCGACGCCCTGCGCCCGGACCTCGTCGCCCCGCTCGTCGCCTACTACGACCCCGCCTGCAAGCGCAGCTTCGTCCGCGGCGTCCGCGTCGCCGTTTCCCGCAGCGACCTCGCACGCGCGCTCTTTCTCCCGTCCAAGGCCGCCTCCGCCGCGGCGGCGGCCCCGCCCGACGTTGACCCCGCCGTGGTGGCCCCTGTCGTCTTGCGGCTGCTGCAGGACTACGTCCTCCACCCGTTCCTGGGCGACGACATGTGCATACTGCCCCCGGAGGTGGCAGCCGCGGAGCAGGCCGTCAGGGAGGGCTCTGCGCATAGGGTTGACTGGGCGGGGCTGATCTGGAGCCTCGTCGAGAAGGAGATGCTCGAGCTGCCCAACAGGGACGACGGCGTTTGCTACTACGGGCTGCATCTGCAGAGGCTCATTCGGTCACAGAAGCCGAACCTGTTTGAACTGGCGGAGGAAGTGGACAGAGGGGAGATTGCCCCAGAGGCTTGTGTCGATCTGGACACAGACGAGGAGGATGAGGATGCAGATGTGAAAAGCAAGAGCTTGGAGGGTCTGGACCTGGGGAATGCCGATGCTGATGCTGATGCTAATGCAAGGAGTGAGGGCTTGGAGGAACCAGAATTGGGCAATGCAGATGCAAGGAGCAACGGCTTGGATGGGTTAGAGTTGGGTGATGCCAATACGAGGGACAATATCTTGGAAGAGTCGGAGCCAGGTGATGTTGATGTGAGGAGCAGGAACACGGAGAAATTGGAGGGCGTGAATGAAGAATCAAGGAGCTTGGGTGAATCTGAGGCGATGGATGTGGATGGACGGAGAAATAGCTTGGATGAATCGGAGGCAGGGGAGGAGCAACCAAGGGACATGACCTTGGATGAATTGAACCATAATGATGAGGATGTGAATGGCGGAAACTTAGATGAATTGTGTTTGGGGTTGGTAGCTGCTCAAGCTATGTCCAGTTTGCATGACATGATGCCTGCTGATAATGAGGATGCAGCAGAGGCGGCACCAGAGAGGGGTGATGATGTTGAAGTGCCTGCGGAAGACGAGGGTGAAGGGCCCTCAGCGGAGACAGAAGCAGTGACACAGATGGAAATGATGACAGTGCCAGAGGAAGTGGTAGATGAGGAGGAAGAGGGGGAGGAAGACAAGGATGCAACAGGGTTGAGCTTGGGGATTAGCTCCGCCAATGGTTATGATAGCGTGGATTTGGAAGAAGATGTGAATGCTGAAAATTTGGATGAGGGTGACAGTGGCAATGAAGAGGCAGAGTCGTCAGAGGATGATGCATTTGAGGAGTGTAAGGATGAGGACGACATGAATTGGAGGATCGGGGATGGGAAGGAGGATGGTGAAATGGCACATTGCTTACAGCGCTGTAATTCAAGCGCGTTTGGGGGCATGCAGTTTGAGAATTTGAATAAAGAGGATGTTGAGATGAGAGATGAGTTGAGGTTTGATGATTTCCCTGGAAGGGGATCACTGGAAAGGATGACATCATCAAACCTTCTCCAAGCAATGAACTCAATTCCCGCGTCATACAATGTGACAGAGAATGTCCATGACCTGTCCTCAGGGGAATTTTTGGCTATGGGAGCTGATGCACAGAAGAATGGAATAGACATGGGACCAGGGAGCTCCTATTTATTTGGGAATAATGGCAAGAGGCACATTAGTGATATTGACGGCTACAATGGCAATATGCAGGTGCAGGAACAGTTTCCTCAATGCAATCAACAGAAGAGGATGCGCCACAGCAGCAGCAGCAGCAGCATGCCACCTGGACCTGCAGAATTCAACGCAAGTATTATTGTACCTATTCAGAATTTGATGGTTGAGGCAAGTAAATTTTATGAGCAGAAGGATCAAGAAATTCAAAGTTTGCAGATGGAGAAAAGGTATTTTGCTGACATGCTACAGGAGAAGGACGCCGTGATTCAATCATTAAACTCAGCTAGGTTTGAGCAACAGAATAGATGGCAAGCGCAGCTTAGACGCTTTGAGCATGATCTGAATGTTTTGGCCCAATTGGCCACTGGCTACAAGAACGCTTTGGAACGGACCCGGGCCTCTTTTAATGAGTACAGGAAGAAGTTCCCTTGTAGCAAACATCGTTATGCTGATGTTCCCAATGGTGGTGGTCTTGTTCTTTCTATGAAGGAGTTGGAGAGGAGGCAGATGGAAGAGGAGCGGCAGAAGCTTGCTGCAGCAAATGATATGATCGGAAAGTTTGAGCAGGAATGGTTCTCAAAGCTTAATGAGTGGACGTCTTCTGTCCATTCTTTGTCTAGCAGAATTGAAGAAATATCTAAGGAAATCCGTCTTATGAAGGAAACTAGAAAAGCAAGACTTGAAGGCCCGGCTTTAGAGGAATGAGCTCACTGATTGTCAAAGGTATATTGATTAGCCTACAACTCTCCTGTTTGTGTGAAGAAATTAAATGGCTGTTTTACTTTCATGTTTATGCATGGTTGCGCTCCACTTATTTATTGTTTGTTTCAAAGCATATGCACATTGCGCAAGCAGTAGGATGCTAAAATGTTGCTCAAAAACATTTTAGTGTTTCCGTGGCAATTGTTTTGGGTAATAACTACCAGAATAACTAGTGGATCCGATAGCAAAAGAACTTGCTTTGCAGCGCTGTGTTGTTTGCTTTCCTTAATTGAGTTACTATGATTGTTCATTCCCATTAGATTGCTAGATCGTGGACACAAGGTTTCTATCTCCTTTTGTTATTCTTGTTGGCAATTATTTTTGTAGTTGTAGTTGTATGAAACTATGAGTTGGTTTTCATGTCACAAATCTGACTGAGTATATATTATGATACAATCTATTATTACTAGTGTCCTTGATAGTGAATGGAATATTCTTTCTTGTTAATTGGATTCAGTTCAAGGTGAAGCATGCAATATAGGTGTAAGCTTTAGATTTTAGAAAGACTTACTCCATGCCTCCATGGGTGTATGTCCAGCAGAATTTTCATCCACACTACGATATGCAAGTTTCTGATGACCTAGTCTTCATATTACACTATTACTCCATGGGTATGTCCTGATGGATAAGAGATCCTTGGCCAGCATACATGTCCTATTTTGAACACTTAGTAGCCTCTTTGGTTGAGGTCAATACATTGTTGTGCATTACTTTTCCAGTATCACACATTACTACATTTCCAGAGCTAGGTTTAGCTAAGGTTGGTGATGAGGTCGGCTTGAGTAGGGAATGCACTGGCAAGCATGAGATTGTACTGGGTTTGAGCTATGCTTATGCCGGATTTCTTACCTTAACATTACTTTCACTGTTAATCTGGATCCATATTCTCATATTGATCGTCAGAGTTTAACTGAATATTGTCCAAAACACTATAACTGGAGGGAGTTGGTGTAAATCCCATGGCTGTTGCAGTGAACTGATCCAATTCTAGTATATCTTAAACATGAACTATGACATTTTTAATGGTGGGTATGCTTTATGAATTGGGTGTCAGAGAGCCAGTATCAGATCAGATTGTTGAGAATTAAATTACATACAGTTTAAGATTGGTTATTTTTTGCCACCAAATTCTGCATTCGGATTGCTTGCAAATGTTGTTTTGTCAGAACTCCAGAAAAGGATAAAATGCAACAAAATTTTCTTGTAAATGGTATTATTAAATGTTGCTTTTGGTTCCCTAGATTGTATCTTGATTAGGATGTCTTGAGGTCTCCATTAAATTGTTAAAGTTACATATGAAATATGACTCACATTTTAAGATAAAATCCTGCAGTTTTATTTATTCCGTCTTCGGATGTAGTCGGACAACCTAATTGATTTTGTAGAAATAAATTTGTGAAAATCAGATACAGTAAACTGTAAGTTCAAGATTATTGGATGAACATGCCATATTTTTGGACATGGTTTCTAACATGTTTGACAACATCAACTTATTAGTTATGCTTGAATGTTCAGTTGTACATTTATAGTTAACTCTTAACTGCATGCATATCAGTTCAGATCTCTTTTACCATTTATAACCATGAAATGTTTGTACAAGTATAACTAAATACTTGTACTTTCCTTTTTGCCCTTGCCTTGAAACTTTTTCTCTTGCCATCCTTGGCATATGTAAATGGTAAGTGCGTGGTGCACAGAACAGAACCATCACTTGTCTGTGTTGTGTCTGCTCCAGTTTTGTATGAAAGGTTATATACAAACAGGCATGCTGATCCACAGATCACTGATGTACTTATAAGTTCTTGTTATCTTTAATTCGGTGCTCCTTATATTATAGTATGTACAATATAAGGAAATATGCTTTGTAGTATCCTATTAATTTTGTTGAGTAGCATGCTACACGAGCTGAAAATTGTTCATCTTTTTCAGCAGATTCCTATGTGAAGATGGCTCCAGGCTACTCCCTCGATGCACCAGATGCATTGATGTCAATGGGTGCATCACCAATTGCGGTACATACTGTAGTAATGTTAAAATGTTTTGCATGTAACTGGGATGTATCCTCATTGGACGTTTCCATGATTAGTTCTTAATTTAGATCCTCTAGGTTTTCCTTTGTTCATATGAAGTGCGCGTTCATGCCCTTTGGTTTCTTTTTGAGTTGCACGACATGCAGCATTGATGATGAATGTAGTACCTTCTGATGCTTGGCCATTTGGCCACTGCCTCATGGTTTCTCCAACCCTTGAAAACACATGCAACGGGAGAAGGAACCACAATCTCTCTTCCAATGGACTCATACTGCTTGGCTCCGAATACCATTTAGGGATTACCTTAATTTGGTTTAGCGGCTTGATGACTCATAAATCTCTTTACAAATTGGGTAAGGCCCAGCATAGCCATGGGCTGTTTTACTTGTATATGAGCATGATGAATTTTGGTGTTGCAACCCAAAAGTTCAGAGGTTTCATTTGGATAAACCACTTTCATTACGAAATGGCACTTACATTTCTGCTCATATGGCAGCTATAGGCCATTTCGAACATTGTGATACACCAACCCAACCCAAGCATCTCTTTACATCTCTTACCACCCAGCCTTGGTATTCAGGTTGACTGGTTGCAGGAAGCAACAGTGGCGGTCTTGCAAATCTGTCAAGGAGTAGGGAGGAGTTCATACAGGTCTATCAGGGGGCTCGAGATTCCTGGTATTCTTGAAGGACAGAGCAATGCTTTACAAGCTGATTCATTTGTCGTCAATTGACTGGGCGGAAATGGCAGTTTTATCACTTTGAGAAACTAGAATCAGAAGACGGCTTTAGGAGATTGAGAAGGCTGACTGGGTGATTATGCAATGGGAGGTTTCAGATATACTAAAAGGATCGTACACACGCTTTAATCAGAGACTTCCGCAAGCTAACTGATACGTGCTTAAGAGGATCTGCACGTTATGACAGATCAATAAGGCTGTGATGTTACTAGTGCTAATGTCAACTCTATGCCTCTCCGGAGTGCAGAGTCTCGTCGACTTTCGAGTCGACTGGCATGGAGGTTGATACGTTGAGTGTGTGTTTTTTTTCGACAGTTTATTGGTATTCCCAACCATCTTACTCTGGTTGTCTTGCTGTTGCTGTATAGTTATATCGTCAAAAAATTATAATAGCATTTTTTTTTGAGAGAGAATTATACTAGCATTTGGAAACCGTCTCCTGTCCATTAGTGTTGGCCCTACATGGCCATTTCGTGAGTGCAAGTCTTCAATCACGCCTCACCTTTTTTCAGTCGCCGTTGTTATTCATACCAAGATATATGCTTCAGGAACTTTTACTAATGTTCATGATATATAGGATTTTCTTTTTGGAGGATTGTTGGGTTAAATTTGCAGCAACCTCCTTTCTGAAGTTCTATGTTCATATTTATGCAATTTAAATGTCAAAGATAACAATTTGAATACGTCAAAGAGTTAGAGAAAACTTTATGTACATATGACTGAGAGATTCACTTGAGAACTAGCAAATCTCTAATTTAAATGATAAGTGTAAATAGACCTCTGTAGGTCTCTTACACCTTGTAACGAGAAACGTGAATGGCAACAAGAGAGTCTTGAAGATATCCTTTTTCCAATTCATTCCCACAATGGGCTGTACACTTGATCAACCGCGAGGCTCTCACCGTAGCCGTAATAGCACTGATCCCTAAACTCGTACCCTCCAACCAAGACGCCGTCGCCGTCGAGGTACCAGCCGCCCATGTCGTGCCCCACCGCCGGCGGCACCTCCGCCCAGTACTCGAACGCCGGCATCGCCTCGGCAAAGCACGGGCCCGGGCTGCCGCCGTCGAGGTCCGACAGCATGTCGTCCAGCGCGCCGTCGACGTCGTCGCTTGGCGCGTACTCCGTCGACTTGCTCCCGCCGTTCGCCGGCGCCGAGGCCGCCGGCGGCCTGCTGCCGCCGTCGATCTCGGCCTCCAGGGCCTGGATGACACGGCTCAGCTGGTCGACGTCCTCCGGCGGCTGCTCCGTGGCCGGCGCGTCCTCCAGGAGCTCCATGAGGAACGTCCCATCGACGACCTGCGCCGCCGGCTGCCCGCCGCCGCCGCCGGGGTAGAGCCACTCTTGCGCGGCCGCGCCACTGCCACCACCACCACCCCCTACTAGCTGCATGTTCTGGCGATCCATATATAAGAACCGAATTGTGATCAAGCAGACGAGGTTGATGGTGGGACAATTAATGGCGGGAAGGAGGTGGGGGGTATATATAGCAGTGGACTGGTGATGCTTTCTTGGCGGTAGGAGAGGAAGTTGTCGAAGTTGTGGACGCGGCAATGGTTGAGACTTCGAAGGAGGGGAGTAGCGTAGCGTAGCGTGTATGCCCGTTTGCTGCACACTTGTTTCCCATGTGCGGCTGACCTGACTGCACTACTCAAATAAAACGTCGCTTTTCTTCCTAGGATCCTTTGGGGGAAAAATGACGTTTGATCACATAGTTTATTTAAAAGTGAAATTATAAATGGCCCATGAGGGGGTGCGTGGTACGGAATTCGTTTCATTTTTCTCAACTGAAGAAATAATGAACCTTTGAAAACTGAACGTGCATAAGACATCGATAATTCGATCATTTACGTCATGTATTTCTTTCATCAAATTGCATCAACCAAGCAAGGCTCTTGTAGCATCGATCTCCTCAATTGCATCAACCAACAAGGCTCTCGTAAGCATCTCCAGCGTAGTCACGTCTGTGTAGAAGTAAAAAGAACTCGGTCTAGAGTATATTGCACTTCAAATAACTCCCCAAACACAGGTATCCTAAAATGGCATCTCAAACAACCTTAATTATTATTTTTAAATGACTCAAACCAAAGTAGTACAAAATTTGTCAATTAAACCGCACGATCACTATAATATAATGGAAGGGACAAATTAAACACCAAGAAGTAATCCGTTGACAATCAGCATATTCAAAGTTTTTGTAGAATTTGAAGAAAGATATATATGTGATTTAGGTGGAAAAGAACCTCAGATACATAGATACGGTCGTATTTAAAATGAAGGTTAACTAATGAAATTAAAAAACAACAACAACAACAACATTATATATAACTAAGTGAAATTTTTCAGCATTAGCATTTAGATCAGATAGTCAGTGCATAGTTCCTCAATAGTAGAAATCGATATGATATAACATTTGTAAAGATATCATTATAGCTCAAACAAATGGAAAACTATTGGCTATATGTAGCATCGCACATATGCTATGCAACGTCATCAGGCCACGCTTAACGTGTACAGTGGCGCTCCTAAAAATGGGGGACGAACCGACGAGGGCAATTTGGCAATGGCCAAGCGATGCGCAGCAGAACCTGCACTTTCCAGATAAGCAAAGAAACGGCAGGATAAGAAGGGCAGTGGCTCATCATGTTTAATTAGGCGCCACGAGAAAGCAACTTGACCATGTGTGGATTTGTGATCGATGATGGCGATCGCCTGTTGGCTACGTGCGCAGAGCCAGGGAAGACAGCAAACATGATGAGGAAGGCAAGATCCGGCACGATCGGTGGTGTACAGTATCTCCTCTATCACTTATTCTATTCTATGATGGGGTTTTACTTGTAAGATAGCTGCCAATGGCCCAGGCGCCCAGCCTGCAGATCGACGAAATATCTTGCGAAACTCATAATTTTTGCACCCATCTGTTCTGCATGGGTAATTTAATATCTAGTATTTTGGACTTTAGTCTTTCTTTTTTCACCTAAACTCTTCGGAAGTTCCTTTACCCGGCAGCGTAAAGGAAAAGGGAGGGAGTATGTTGTATTCTCCTCTGGGGGAGTGCTTCTTCGTTGCTATTGTTGTTCATCTAATCAAGAATCTAATGCTTATATATGCAGCAAAACGTTAGCTTACTACACTGCTTAACCATGCATGGTCGTTTGCATAACGTATCTACGTACTGTGTGTGTATTGAATCTATCGATATGCAACCTCTATTACAGATGTTTGCTTGTATCAGTGTAACAAATTCCGGTTGCCCCTCGTCCCAAGCTTAACTGGGTCTTCACAGCGCCACCAAGCCGCTATAGGTGTGTTAGGTTTGTTGGACTAGCTAAGCCTTGTAATAACCAAAATGAGTTCTGTGTTTGGTTGACTGTACTAGCTAAACATGTATTGCATTTTGATTTTTTGTTCTTTGTGTTGCTTTGAGTAAGATCGATCACCTACCAGATAGGCCCAGTTTTGACTCCCTCACCTCCTCGTCCTTTTTCTGAAATTATGTATAATTGTTGCACGGAACAATAAAAAAACAAGAACGGAAATGGAGAAATATGTAGTATGGGGATGCAATTTCAGCTTAACAAATCAACTTATTTTACGGAGTCGTCTTTTTCTCAGGTGTAATTTTGTTGTTCCAGCAGTATGTTTTTATTGTTCCGAAAATATGACCAAGCAATATACGAAATTTCAGTCGTCTAAGAACTAGCAAATGCCATTATTTAAAAAAAAAGGAAAAAGGAAAAACAAAGACGGAGTTGCTTGCTGCCGGGGTACGCTCCAATCACCTCGCTCTGCCGGCGCTGCATCAGGCCCCGGTGGATGGAGACTGGAGAGTGAAGCCGGAGTTCTTGCGCTTGAAGAACGAGTTCGCCGAGCGCCGCGGCGACGGAACCCTGCTAAAATTTCTGAATGCTCCGCAACAGCCTGATCAGGCACGCAGTAGCAAACAAATGTAGTACATCAGTTGACGACATAATGTACATAGCCAAAACAGATGTCAATATCTTTCTTCTTATCTTTTCCGCGTCCAAAAGAGAATACTGAAATCTATACACATGTTTGTCAACAAAACGTGTACTGTCATTGGCAGACATTGCATAGCCAACGTTGGATAACGATTGGCTCTGCCTACCCGGTCGCCATCCAAGATTCTTTTCGAAATATTCTCTTGTCCAAATGTCTCTGGTGCCCTCCAAAAGGTGAAGAAACTAAAACGCAAGTGATTTCAAGGGATATATTCTTATTTCTTGATCTTGTTTGTGAGCCTACAATCTGGACGCGTTAGAGATATTAGGCACTATCACCATGCACATTACAGCTAGTAATTACGGCACCTTCATGTGGATATATTTTTTAGATAATGGATAACTTACAAAGCAAGTTTCCGGCTTTTTGCATACTTGATGCATACAGCCGTTTGGTCTCATTATTACAAAGTTCATGAACTGAAACAAAGGGAGCGCTAATTAAGCACATAGCCTAGCATTATGCGGCCATCCATTGTTGGCGAAGAATTCATTGCCACCACTTCCAAAGAGCGACAAACGCCACAATGTCCTCCCTGTAAGCCTCCTTTTGCAGCAACCGCCAGAACCTGAACCAATAAGTTCCCCGGAAGATAGCCTGCATAAAAGTAGTCCATGACCTTTTGTTAAATACAATATCATTGCGGCACAGCCAAATAGACCAAAGAATGGCTGCCACCCCAACAAGAAGAACCCCTTTGTTTTGGGTGCCGATTGCTCCTATCCAACCATTCAAAATATGAGAAATACTAAGAGGTTGTGGGATACCCAAAGCAATATAAATAATACGCCAGATAGTCTTAGCGAAATGACAATGCAAAAAAAGGTGTTGTATAGTTTCATTTTGGTTACAGAAGCTACACTTTTGGCTCCCTCTCCAATTTTTCCTAGCAAGGTTATCTTTGGTGAGAGTAACACCACGGCCAAGGTACCATAGGAAAATTTTGATTTTTAAGGGGAGCTTTAGTTTCCAGAGGGTTTTTGCCTGGATGCAAACATCAGATGCCATCAACTGTTCATACATGGAACGGACGGAGAATTGTCCATTCCTATGTAGTGACCATCTCAAAATGTCCTGGGTATTGTTTAGGTTGATGGTGATGAGTTTGTTCACCATTCTTTCCCAAGCAATTTGCTTATCACCTATATGTCAATGGAAATTTCCCTTTGAAATTTGTGTTGGTAAAGGTCGATGATCATTGCACCACTCAGTGTGCACCCTGGATGTCCATCCATGTCAAGCCTTTGAATTTTGATGCCTCCCAAAGCATATTTTCTTTTAGTCTAGCACTGTTACTGGAACCCAATAATTGAGGCGTAGTATTGTTACTTTTTTGTTCTTTCATCATGAGATGCCATAGTGTTTGGAATTGACCTTAGAGTACGGGCAAAAGATGTACCCGTGTGGAATTGTGATCTCAACGAAAAGCAAAAGCAACTTGGCAATGTTGATGGATACTTTGACATATATCCTTAGTGATAGCATCGGCTTTTCTTTTCATTTCGTCAACATATTTGCATTTCATTTTGTTTTTTATTATATTTGGTTGCAGAAAGGCTGTGTGTAGCCAACCATGTCTACAACTAGCTGTCATTTCTCTGAAAATATTTGGGATTAAGTATGTGGCATGATATCTTAGTATTCACTTCAAATCAAAAGTACTTTCTTTCTATTTTTATCATATTATTTTTTCTTATAAGTAGATAATTAGTAGCCAAAGGCGTGTTTTAAAGACTACATCTATGTCCCAATACTACATGACCTTCTCTACTAGAGGAAGTGTAAGGTTATTTTTCTAATTGTTGTCTGAGTTTTAACTTGTGCTCTTTACGGTTACAATTAATAGTCGTTTAGGTTGCATGTCGTCCATACATTTGAAATTTGACGACAAATATCTTTAAACATCTAAACATTCAAAATGGTATTAGTAGATTGCCAGGAATATATATAGTACTTTCATATTATCTCATGTTTGCTATTTTTTCAAATATCTTATGCTAGTAATTAGTGTCCACTAATATATGCAATTAGTTGGGACGCCATCAAGGTGCGACCATGGTCAATTGGCGATGACATATAACAGTGACCAATATTATACTATAGCAACTAATTAAATTCCTTTGTGACTAAAAGACATTTCTCTTGTAGTGTTCTCTGCTCCACAAACATACAATTTGATTAGACATAGTTATTAATCGTATGCACGAGATGAAAATGAGGTGACTGCATTACTTTGTTAACTATGTACGGTATTAGTATTACATTCTTGCATGCAGGTGGCGGTCGATCCCGATCGGATTATCTTACAGAGTTTCTCCAAGTTTTATGTATAGTCGTGCATATTCATCATGTTCAGTCCGACTACGACAGTATGCTGGACACACGCACACGATACATCAAGTTGCTTTCGAACTCGACCATAAGTTAGGTATCATTCGCTTTTCAATTTTCATACACATAAGCAAGTACCTAACGAATATATCTGCAGTACCTCAACTCACACGTCTGCCTCGCTCGCTAATTTGACAGCTCCCTTTTTGGATACGTTAGGTCAATAATGCAGGCCAGTACGACTTTTCAAGTTCAACAAAATATTGTGTGTAGATATCCAACAGGTTCAGGAAACATCCAAGTCGGTGGAGAATGATTAAAACAGTATGTTATTCTTAAGCTATATGCACATGCATGTGGCATACAGTCCCAAGTTTCAGAGTATACTAACTTTCCTACACTTTGCCTTTTTGGGAAACAATACCAAAGCTCCAGAGCCACAGAGATGGTGACCCGGTTGTTCCACACAAACAAAATAAATCTCTCTATATACCATAAAAGTATATCATAAACTAGTTTTACACACAATGTTTCCTGAAAAAGCCAATGGGAAGAATACTCTTTTGTATATGTGTCCTGATATTGTTATTTAATTTGTGTTTAAATTATATGTGTCATATGTCAGACCCCTTTCTGGAATCTACTGTGCATCCTGTATCAGTCCCTGGATCAGTAGCTGATACGCACAAGAACACAGATATGATATTCAAAAGCATACTTCGCATAAATAAATAAGTAAGATACCTGATATAGGACCCTTAGTGGCGGTACGACAAGGATTCAAAACTATCCAAGTACATCCGACCCACTAGAGGTGAAGCAGACAGCGGAAACCATGGCCCAACGCCACAAGCAAACTTGAGAAGCAGAACCGAAAACCCAATCGTCGTCGTTCTCTACGAAGTCTTCTCCTACTAAACCAACAATTGCAAACACGTGAGTACATAAGGTACTCAGCAAGCCCTACACTACACAAGGGTATATATACATGCATATTTGGTCTTAGCAAGGAATAGGCTGTATGGTTCATTTGCAGCAAGCAAATTTTATGCAAGGTTCACTAAAGCAGGTGAAGGAGTTCTTTAGATAAAACGGAAGTAACTGTCAATATTTTAGTTGGTTGGCCCTGGGGGAGTATGAAGCATTCCCGCCAGTTCCCAAGTTTTTAGTTGGGCCTTCTGACCTCAATTGGTCATAACGACCCGGCACACTTGCCATCACTTTCCAAATCACGAGCAGACTACTGCTCACTCACACTTCAAGGAGTGAGAGGTGGCTAATCATATCGAACTCAACATAGATGCGTCATATGCCGTGACAACGTCCATCCGGATGAATTTTACACTCTGCAGAGGTTGTACATCTTTTCCCACGGGCTACGCACCCTTAGCTAGAGGATACGTAACGCTTAATCCATCTTCTCCGAGTAGTCTCACAAGTCCACCACGAAATCACACCCAGGGGCTTGTGACATGAAAGGTCACTGTGACTTGAAAGGTCACTGGCACAATACTCAAGGTACATCATGCTCCTGTAACAAATAACAGGATCCTGTAACGAATAGCAGGACATGCGATATTCCCGTAACTGATAGCGGGATTCCCGTAACTAATAACGGGTTCCGCAAGCCGGACCACGGGTACGTTTCCCGCGTCTTTTCCTGAGCTTTCGTTGCCTCTACTGGCCTCCAGATGGAACTTGCGAGAGCACCAAGAAGGTAGGGTAGGTCCTTCCCATACAGGTTCCGTGGTTGTACGAGAATCATCTTGTTAAAGGTTGATTGAACCGGTCCTTATATGGCCGGGCAAGCACCATGTCCCACACTAGGGGCCTATCACAACATCACAATTCACTAATGGCCTTGCCCGCAGTCCAACCCATCCATCACCGTCTCCATCAACATCACCTAACACAGTTGTGCTACTCCCAACCCCAATTATCACACACACCACCAAACTCATTTCACACATTTGTAAAAGCATATATATGAGTACGGTGTGGCAATGTAGAAACATTGCGAGGGGTCCTAAGCAATCTAGTAACAAGGTGAACGTGCCATCATAGAAATGATGGAACTATCCTAAGGTTATCAAGGTGACAGGTAAACAATGGTAAACAAGGGTTTAGATATCAATGCCTAAGTAACAGATATCAATATCAAATAGCAAGTAGGACAATAACTACACAATCAGTAAAATAACAAGTAATGCATAGTACGAGAACAGGCCATATAGGTGCATTGCGAAATCAGTAGGTTCAATCATGAT
This sequence comes from Eragrostis nindensis, assembly GCA_012490785.1. Taxonomy (NCBI): domain Eukaryota; kingdom Viridiplantae; phylum Streptophyta; class Magnoliopsida; order Poales; family Poaceae; genus Eragrostis; species Eragrostis nindensis. The sequence continues at coordinate 21,818 of JAAXCT010000861.1, forward strand.
CAAGGAGAAGTAGAGCTTGCCTGAAAACGATATCCTAATCCTTTGATTCAGAATCTTCAGCTCTTATGTCGAGGTCGATATCTTCAAGTTCTTCCTCAGAGTTCGTATCTTTCGTCTCGTCCTTGAGTTTTGGATTCTTCAGCTCGTACTTGAGGATTGGATCTTTCTTGAATTCGTCTGGCTCTTCCTAGGGTCTTGCGTAAGCTAGCGCATAGAAACATTACGTATAAACAACTACCGCAAAAGAAATAAGATCGAAAGAACCAATAAAATCCAATTAACCCCGATAAGGACCAAGAAGAAGAATCAATAAAATTCCAAGAAGTGGCTATGGTTATGCGGTGCACATTATTTATGAAAGATTATTTATTATAAGTTTTATTCATGGCCTTATAAGGGCCATATTCACCTAGACAAACTATTAATCCTAAGTTTTTCTTAAAAGAAGCAAGGGTGCAACCTTATGGTGAGGATGATGAGATGCATATGCTTTACTGATGGTGATTGCGTGCATATCTATTATATAAACTCTAAGTTATTTCTATTAAAGAGCAGGGGTGGTTTGAAAAGAGGATGTGCAAATGCATCAGATTCGTAAAGCAACTAAGCATAACATGAGGTTTATTAAGGTGACATGGACTAGGTGAAATGATCATGCACATGCAATCATATGTAAATTTAAGAGTTATACAATCTATAGTTTAAAGATTATATTTTATTTGCAAGCATTGATGAGTTTATTAGCATAACTAAAGTTATTCATTGAAAACTATCATGATTGCATGTAGGCATTAATGTACTTGTGCAGCTCATGCATGCAATGCTGCATGCAACATGCAACAGGTAGGAATTATTTATCAAATAAACTTTGTTTTATGATGTTGATGAGCTTACTGAAACATAAGGGTTGTTTATTTAAACGATTTGCATATGATCCAATGCATGAGGGTGCAAGATTAAATACATGGTCTAGTCATGACATGCGCTAAGAAGGCAATAAATAACGAAGGAATAGCCTCAAATAACAGCAAATGAAATACCAATAAGATTCTCAAATAACTGACATCAAATATAGAGGTGGATAAATCAATAAACTAGATAAATGGCGAGGACAACATTGGATTAGGTTTGATTAAGCGATAACTGAGCTAGGCTAGGGTTAAAGCTAGGTCGTGATGAAAAGAGGTTACTATACTTGAGGTGGGACGGTACGACGAGAAGAGGTGGAATGGTTCAACAAGAGGGTTTAGGTTCAACACTAATAGTTGCGCTATGCGAGATTAGCGAAGAATGACTTGTTGAGATAGGACTTATCGGGCGAGGGGAAAACATGGGGTATTGATGGCTTGCGGATGTGGGGTGGAGCTCCACGGACAGTATCAAAAGATACTACGCGTTTCTACGAACGCGTGAGCGCAAGAATCGCTCAAAACGGAGCTCAGATGGAAAAGATATAGGTGTTTAAAGATTTTAGGGGCTTGTTTGCAATTACAGAAAAGATTCTAAGGACCCATATGTAAGAACAGAAAAGTTTAAGGGACCTTTCTGTAATTAAGAAAAAGTTTAGGGGTCTCAGTGTAAAATGGTAGGGGTTGAAACGTAATTATAGGAAAGTGTAAGGGGGTTTCTGTAAAAAGACAGGACCTAAACAGAAATATAATAAACTAGAGGGGTGTATCTGTAAAAGTACAGAGGCTGGGGATTTTCTAGGATTTTCGGATTTATTCTTGTATTGGAAAAGGCATGGACTGGGTTCACAGGTTCTGTGGTCCGGGTCCATGGCTCGGGTCCATGGTCCACGGTGGACCGGGTCAGGCTGGACCATTGATCGTGAGATGAGCGGCTGAGAAAAACTGGGAGAAGGGGGCGGCGGCCGGCGGCGACTGGGCGGCGCAATCGCGGCGGAGGTCCGCCGGAGTTGGCCGGAACGGCCCCTCCGGTGACCAAAACTCGACGCGAGGAGTGCGGGAGAGAGAGAAAAGGAAGGGGAGTTCACCTAGGCGGTCGCGCGAGGTCGGGAAACGGCGAGGCGGCCTATCGACGACGAGGTGCGGCAGCTCGACGGTGGCGCTCGGCGGGAGCTCTGCTCCTGTGCTCCTCGAGCTGCGCGGAGGAGTGCGAGAGGGGCGTGGGAGCACGGTGGAGCTGCGCGGTGGCTCGGCAAGGGCGGAGATGGCTCCACTCGGCGCGGCGTCAAGCTCCCGACGGCTTCAATGGCGACGAATGCTCAAGCTAGGGTTAGGGTTCGGGGAAAAAGGAGAGGGACGGCGCAGAGGGAGAGAGCGGAGCGGCTTAAATAGGCGGAGGAGGGGGAGAAGCTTCAAGGCTAAGGGTTCGCCGGTCAAGGATTTCGGCGCCTTATCCGGTCCGGCGGCGTCGGCGGCCTTATCTCTTCGGTCAGCGCGAAGTCAAGGAAAGCGGCGGCATGGGCGATGTGTCCGCGATGACGGGAGCGACGGAGTGGCTACAGAGCCGGAGAAAGCGACGGGGAAAAGAGAAGGACGGCGGCGATTCGCGGTGGCCGGCACTTGGACGGCGAAGAGGCGAGGGAGCACTGTGGCGCTTGGTTAAAGCTGCAACAGCGGTGTGAACGCGGCAGAGGACGTTGCGGCGCTGCGGCGGCCTTGTCGCGGAGCTCTTGGCAGCTGGTCGTCCGACACGGCGTCGAGCTGGAGGGTGGCGACGGCACGTCGGCGGCGGCGTCAGCCTGCTCCGGTGAGCTGGAGGAAGAAGGAAGGAAAGTTGGGCCAGGCTGGGCCAAGCTGGGCTGCGGCCTGGGAAAGGAGAAGAGAAAAAGAAAAGAGAGGGAAAGGCGTGTTGGGCTGGGCCGAGCGGAGAATAAGAGAAAGGGAAAGAGGGATGAGGCCCAGAGGGAAAAAGAGAATGAAGATTGCTTTATTCTTTTATGGGATTTTGATGGACTTCAAATTTGAATGGGATTCAAATTTGGGAAAGGAATCAACTTCAACAAACAATCCAAATAAATCAGCAAATCCAAAAATGCATATGGTAATATTTATGCAGGTTTTTAATTCCAATTTTTCAAATTGAAGGTGAATTTGCTAGGGTTTAACATCTAATTATTTTAATTTGTCGTAAATGCAAAAAGCTCAAATTTTTAGTAGATTTTAAATGTAAGCAAACACTTGAGCATAACTTTTATATTCTGAAATTTCCATTCTAGCTAACTTTGAATTACTTTTACTAGTTTTATTTTAAAATCTTGATGAGAAGGAAAGAAATAAACAAAAATTTAAAATCGGAGTGACTTTTATTCCATTTAAACTTTGATTTAAAATTTGGGCTGTTACAGATCTACCCCACTTAAAAGGAATCTCGTCCTCGAGATTCAAACGATCTTCTGGATGGTGTAGCACTTGTCTTGCGTCTTCTTGCTTGACGGTGGTAACATCCAAAATTTTGTCGGAGGCTTCTTGATGCTGCGAGCTTTGATAGAGGATCCTTTCTATCTTTGTGATCTTTGGCACTGCGGATCTATGTAGCAGAGGTCCTTTCTTCGAGGTGCAAGAGGGGTCCTACCCCACTTAAAAAGGATTTTAACTTGGGGTACCGAAGATAACTTTCGACTCCTGTTCAGTTTATCTTATCCAAAGGATTAAGGCGTTTCTCATTGTTCCATGGGTGGCTTTTCCAAATGCCTTTTCCAACTTATCCTCAAAGGTGGGTTTGCTAAGAACTTTTACCAGATTCGGAAGGTAAGTACATCGCGATCGGTGTAGCTTGAAGTCTGACCTTAACCAAGACTGATAAACCATATAACTTATTTCCATATCAACTTTTGATACAACACTTTATTCTTAGCACAAAGCACAGAGTATAACAGGTTGCTCATACTATGAGACCTTTACATAGGGTTTGTAACCTTTGATATCCAAATTCGAGACGTGGTAGGTCTGAGCTTAGAAGAGGATGATCATTCATTGTCTCGATTGACATTTCCAGGGCAATCTGCTGCAAAATGCCCATGATTTCGGCACAAGTAGCACTTCTGATTTGCTCGTGGTACCTTCTTTCCTTGTGGCTTGCCTTGGCTGCTCTGCCTATGCTTATTGGATCTTTTCGGACCACGAGATTTGATGAACAGCTTATTTCTTGTCTTCTTTCGAGATTCCAGCGTCGGAGAAGATTTCCATTCTTGTACCTCAAATTTCCCTTTTGGTTCACACAACTGGATCTCATTGCTTTTGTCATTTTCCTGATCTATCAGTGCTCCTTCAAGTAAGATGGTCCGGTTCATCAGCGTGTTGAAATCTGGGTAGATTTGAGTGACCAGCTGTATTTTCAAATTATGATTAAGACCTTTCCTGAAACGATCCTGCTTCTTCTTATCAGTGTTGACTTCATCTGGTGCATACCGAGCTAATTTCATAAACTTTCTTATGTACTCGTTCACTGTCATTGATTCCTGCCTGAGGTCACGGAATTCATCTGCTTTCATATCCATAATTCCTGAAGGGATATGGTATTCACGAAAAGCTTGTTGAAATTCATCCCATGTAATACCATCTTGCTCGGTAACAGTTTCTTTGAAGTTATCCCACCATTCTTCCGCAGCTCCAACTAGTTGGTGAGTGGATAACATTACCTTCTCTTGATCATTAGTTGCGACAACATCAAGTTTCTTGGTGACATTCTTGATCCAGTCATCGGCAGCTAAAGGGTCATCAGCGGTGCCATCATAGACTGGTGGCCTGAGTTTCATAAATTCTGTTATCTTGGAGTTGATTCCATGGTTGCTCATTTGTTCGAGCTAGGAACGAGGTTTAGGCTTAAAGGTAGGATAACTATCGATTTTGATCGTCCTCAAAACTCGACCAATAGTCCGTTGACCAAAAGAAATCGAGAGAGTCATATGACTTAGTCGGATAAAGAAAAACCATTGCTCACATTTTCGCATCAAAAGGGCTTCATCGTCTTGATGTCTGACGTTACTTGAGTTGGTGTTGCACTACCATTGTGCTCCATATGAGGTTGAGCTTTTACTTATCCAATTCAACTCATGTTTAAACATTGGTTGTAAAATCATTCCACGTTTCCATAAGACAGATACTGATTCTTTTATTGCTCATGAACAGAAGTACAATTCCATTCAACACGATTACAAGGTGCCTTGTCTGTAGGGACAACTAGCTATCATATGTCCTGGGTCCTTACAGTGGAAGCAAACTCTTTGCTTTTTGGTAGTGTTGCTCTTGGTTGCTTTTGAGTGAACCTCTCGTGGTTGACTCGTGTTGCTTGTTGACTGACGCATGACGACTGGTTGTTGAAGACTAGGTCCCACTATAGGACGTGGAATGGGCAACGAATACTTTGACTTCTTGAGATCCTCTGATGCATTCTGACCAGATCCGTGCACATTAGACTTCCTCTTCTTGCCACAGTTCTTGTTGACATCCTTGGGTCGCATCAGTTTTGCGAGATCCGCAATTTCTTCACCTATCTTCTTCACAGACTCTTCTAAGTTGCTCAACCTTTCAACTGTACTAGCGATGACAGTAGGTGACATTAGGTACGTGCCATCCATGTTATTCCAAACTCTTTGCTCTTGATGCTTTTCTTTTACTGAAGATTGAATCTCAGTAGATGGTGCTGAGATTTGAGAAGCTTCATTTCTCATACTGGTCTCTGCAGTTCTTGCGTTCTTGATTGGTTCGTAGGAGGGGCAATCAGCGAACTTATGTTCGAGGCTGCGGCAATTGAAACATGTCCTCTTGGTGCTCATAGCGGCATTGCCCTTGTTCTTTCTTTTAGGAGCCACATATGGTTTGCAGTAAACCTGATATAATGTGTTCTCCACTTCTATGGCTTCGTAGTCGGGGTCGTCCATTTTGGTCGAGCGTACCTGTGCAGACATGGCGAGTTGAGAAGTGACTTCTGCGGATAATCAGGAGAGGAACGGAAGATTTTCAAAGATGGGGGAGAGGTACTATGGAAGATTTTGTAACTAGTTTTGAAAATAGTCATTTTCGAACGCGACAATTCCTAGGTTTTCGTTCTACGGTCAAGTAATGCTCTGATACCACTCTGTCAGACCCCATTTCTGGAATCTACTGTGCATCCTGTATCAGTCCCTGGATCAGTAGCTGATACGCACAAGAACACAGATATGATATTCAAAAGCATACTTCGCATAAATAAATAAGTATGATACCTGATATAGGACCCTTAGTGGCGGTACGACAAGGATTCAAAACTATCCAAGTACATCCGACCCACTAGAGGTGAAGCAGACAGCGGAAACCATGGCCCAACGCCACAAGCAAACTTGAGAAGCAGAACCGAAAACCCAATCGTCGTCGTTCTCTACGAAGTCTTCTCCTACTAAACCAACAATTGCAAACACGTGAGTACATAAGGTACTCAGCAAGCCCTACACTACACAAGGGTATATATACATGCATATTTGGTCTTAGCAAGGAATAGGCTGTATGGTTCATTTGCAGCAAGCAAATTTTATGCAAGGTTCACTAAAGCAGGTGAAGGAGTTCTTTAGATAAAACAGAAGTAACTGTCAATATTTTAGTTGGTTGGCCCTGGGGGAGTATGAAGCATTCCCGCCAGTTCCCAAGTTTTAGTTGGGCCTTCTGACCTCAATTGGTCATAACGACCCGGCACACTTGCCATCACTTCCAAAACACGAGCAGACTACTGCTCACTCACACTTCAAGGAGTGAGAGGTGGCTAATCATATCGAACTCAACATAGATGCGTCATATGCCGTGACAACGTCCATCCGGATGAATTTTACACTCTGCAGAGGTTGTACATCTTTTCCCACGGGCTACGCACCCTTAGCTAGAGGATACGTAACGCCTAATCCATCTTCTCCGAGTAGTCTCACAAGTCCACCACGAAATCACACCCAGGGGCTTGTGACATGAAAGGTCACTGTGACTTGAAAGGTCACTGGCACAATACTCAAGGTACATCATGCTCCTGTAACAAATAACAGGATCCTGTAACGAATAGCAGGACATGCGATATTCCCGTAACTGATAGCGGGATTCCCGTAACTAATAACGGGTTCCGCAAGCCGGACCACGGGTACGTTTCCCGCGTCTTTTCCTGAGCTTTCGTTGCCTCTACTGGCCTCCAGATGGAACTTGCGAGAGCACCAAGAAGGTAGGGTAGGTCCTTCCCATACAGGTTCCGTGGTTGTACGAGAATCATCTTGTTAAAGGTTGAATGAACCGGTCCTTATATGGCCGGGCAAGCACCATGTCCCACACTAGGGGCCTATCACAACATCACAATTCACTAATGGCCTTGCCCGCAGTCCAACCCATCCCATCACCGTCTCCATCAACATCACCTAACACAGTTGTGCTACTCCCAACCCCAATTATCACACACACCACCAAACTCATTTCACACATTTGTAAAAGCATATAGGAGAGTACGGTGTGGCAATGTAGAAACATTGCGAGGGGTCCTAAGCAATCTAGTAACAAGGTGAACGTGCCATCATAGAAATGATGGAACTATCCTAAGGTTATCAAGGTGACAGGTAAACAATGGTAAACAAGGGTTTAGATATCAATGCCTAAGTAATAGACATCAATATCAAATAGCAAGTAGGACCATAACTACACAATCAGTAAAATAACAAGTAATGCATAGTACGAGAACAGGCCATATAGGTGCATTGCGAAATCAGTAGGTTCAATCATGATCAAGGAGAAGTAGAGCTTGCCTGAAAACGCTATCCTAATCCTTCGATTCAGAATCTTCAGCTCTTATGTCGAGGTCGATATCTTCAAGTTCTTCCTCAGAGTTCGTATCTTTCGTCTCGTCCTTGAGTTTTGGATTCTTCAGCTCGTACTTGAGGATTGATCTTTCTTGAATTCGTCTGGCTCTTCCTAGGGTCTTGCGTAAGCTAGCGCATAGAAACATTACGTATAAACAACTACCGCAAAAGAAATAAGATCGAAAGAACCAATAAAATCCAATTAACCCCGATAAGGACCAAGAAGAAGAATCAATAAAATTCCAAGAAGTGGCTATGGTTATGCGGTGCACATTATTTATGAAAGATTATTTATTATAAGTTTTATTCATGGCCTTATAAGGGCCATATTCACCTAGACAAACTATTAATCCTAAGTTTTTCTTAAAAGAAGCAAGGGTGCAACCTTATGGTGAGGATGATGAGATGCATATGCTTTACTGATGGTGATTGCGTGCATATCTATTATATAAACTCTAAGTTATTTCTATTAAAGAGCAGGGGTGGTTTGAAAAGAGGATGTGCAAATGCATCAGATTCGTAAAGCAACTAAGCATAACATGAGGTTTATTAAGGTGACATGGACTAGGTGAAATGATCATGCACATGCAATCATATGTAAATTTAAGAGTTATACAATCTATAGTTTAAAGATTATATTTTATTTGCAAGCATTGATGAGTTTATTAGCATAACTAAAGTTATTCATTGAAAACTATCATGATTGCATGTAGGCATTAATGTACTTGTGCAGCTCATGCATGCAATGCTGTATGCAACATGCAACAGGTAGGAATTATTTATCAAATAAACTTTGTTTTATGATGTTGATGAGCTTACTGAAACATAAGGGTTGTTTATTTAAACGATTTGCATATGATCCAATGCATGAGGATGCAAGATTAAATACATGGTCTAGTCATGACATGCACTAAGAAGGCAATAAATAACGAAGGAATAGCCTCAAATAACAGCAAATGAAATACCAATAAGATTCTCAAATAACTGACATCAAATAAAAGAGGTGGATAAATCAATAAACTAGATAAATGGCGAGGACAACATTGGATTAGGTTTGATTAAGCGATAACTGAGCTAGGCTAGGGTTAAAGCTAGGTCGTGATGAAAAGAGGTTACTATACTTGAGGTGGGACGGTACGACGAGAAGAGGTGGAATGGTTCAACAAGAGGGTTTAGGTTCAACACTAATAGTTGCGCTATGCGAGATTAGCGAAGAATGACTTGTTGAGATAGGACTTATCGGGCGAGGGGAAAACATGGGGTATTGATGGCTTGCGGATGTGGGGTGGAGCTCCACGGACAGTATCAAAAGATACTACGCGTTTCTACGAACGCGTGAGCGCAAGAATCGCTCAAAACGGAGCTCAGATGGAAAAGATATAGGTGTTTAAAGATTTTAGGGGCTTGTTTGCAATTACAGAAAAGATTCTAAGGACCCATATGTAAGAACAGAAAAGTTTAAGGGACCTTTCTGTAATTAAGAAAAAGTTTAGGGGTCTCAGTGTAAAATGGTAGGGGTTGAAACGTAATTATAGAAAGTGTAAGGGGGGTTTCTGTAAAAAGACAGGACCTAAACAGAAATATAATAAACTAGAGGGGTGTATCTGTAAAAGTACAGAGGCTGGGGATTTTCTAGGATTTTCGGATTTATTCTTGTATTGGAAAAGGCATGGACTGGGTTCACAGGTTCTGTGGTCCGGGTCCATGGCTCGGGTCCATGGTCCACGGTGGACCGGGTCAGGCTGGACCATTGATCGTGAGATGAGCGGCTGAGAAAAACTGGGAGAAGGGGGCGGCGGCCGGCGGCGACTGGGCGGCGTAATCGCGGCGGAGGTCCGCCGGAGTTGGCCGGAACGGCCCCTCCGGTGACCAAAACTCGACGCGAGGAGTGCGGAAGAGAGAGAAGAGGAAGGGGAGTTCACCTACGCGGTCGCGCGAGGTCGGGAAACGGCGAGGCGGCCTATCGACGACGAGGTGCGGCGGCTCGACGGTGGCGCTCGTCGGGAGCTCTGCTCCTGTGCTCCTCGAGCTGCGCGGAGGAGTGCGAGAGGGGCGTGGAGCACGGTGGAGCTGCGCGGTGGCTCGGCAAGGGCGGAGATGGCTCCACTCGGCGCGGCGTCAAGCTCCCGACGGCTTCAATGGCGACGAATGCTCAAGCTAGGGTTAGGGTTCGGGGAAAAAGGAGAGGGACGGCGCAGAGAGAGAGGAGCGGCTTAAATAGGCGGAGGAGGGGGAGAAGCTTCGAGGCTAAGGGTTCGCCGGTCAAGGATTGCGGCGTCCTTATCCGGTCCGGCGGCGTCGGCGGCCTTATCTCTTCGGTCAGCGCGAAGTCAAGGAAAGCGGCGGCATGGGCGATGTGTCCGCGATGACGGGAGCGACGGAGTGGCTACAGAGCCGGAGAAAGCGACGGGGAAAAGAGAAGGACGGCGGCGATTCGCGGTGGCCGGCACTTGGACGGCGAGAGGCGAGGGAGCACTGTGGCGCTTGGTTAAAGCTGCAACAGCGGTGTGAACGCGGCAGAGGACGTTGCGGCGCTGCGGCGGCCTTGTCGCGGAGCTCTTGGCAGCTGGTCGTCCGACACGGCGTCGAGCTGGAGGGTGGCGACGGCACGTCGGCGGCGGCGTCAGCCTGCTCCGGTGAGCTGGAGGAAGAAGGAAGGAAAGTTGGGCCAGGCTGGGCCAAGCTGGGCTGCGGCCTGGGAAAGGAGAAGAGAAAAAGAAAAGAGAGGGAAAGGCGTGTTGGGCTGGGCCGAGCGGAGAATAAGAGAGAAAGGGAAAGAGGGATGAGGCCCAGAGGGAAAAAGAGAATGAAGATTGCTTTATTCTTTTATGGGATTTTGATGGACTTCAAATTTGAATGGGATTCAAATTTGGGAAAGGAATCAACTTCAACAAACAATCCAAATAAATCAGCAAATCCAAAAATGCATATGGTAATATTTATGCAGGTTTTTAATTCCAATTTTTCAAATTGAAGGTGAATTTGCTAGGGTTTAACATCTAATTATTTAATTTGTCGTAAATGCAAAAAGCTCAAATTTTAGTAGATTTTAAATGTAAGCAAACACTTGAGCATAACTTTTATATTCTGAAATTTCCATTCTAGCTAACTTTGAATTACTTTTACTAGTTTTATTTAAAATCTTGATGAGAAGGAAAGAAATAAACAAAAATTTAAAATCGGAGTGACTTTTATTCCATTTAAACTTTGATTTAAAATTTGGGCTGTTACAATGATGAGGGCTCCGAGTGATCCCTCTACCTTATTCTCCTTCCTTCTTTCCTTTTTGGTGCTTCGCGAAAAGGGGGAGAGAATTAGGGGGAGTGGATCACTATCTATCTATCGTTCGTTCGTTTGTTGGACTTGTTGGATTTGTGTAATGTTGAAGACAATTTGCAAAACTTTATTGTAATATGTGTAAGACTAGGTTTATGTCGTAGGTGCTTGTTTAAATCCTAGTGTTTGTGGTTATCTTGTCGCATTGCTTTCACTTATGCCGAATTTCAAGAGGAGTGGAATGATTTTTACATGCAATGCTCAAGTGCTCAAGTACCTTATAACCTAGCCACAAACCTATCTTTGCTAGAGGAGTGAAGGAACCAAAATCAACCAAAGCCAAAAAGACCTACAGTCACGGAACTTCCGAGACTCCACGGAAGTTCGCCTGAAAGTTCTGTATGCCACCTTTAGGCAGTGACGGAAGTTCCGACATATGTCGGAACTTCCGCCAGAAAGTTTCTGTATGCCACCTTTAGGAAGTGACGGAAGTTCCGACATATGTCGGAACTTCCGCCAGAAAGTTTCTGTGTGCCACCTTTAGGCAGTGACGGAAGTCCGACATATGTCGGAACTTCCGCCAATGTATAAAACCCTAGGGTACTGAAAATATCGGAAGTTCCGACAGGAACTCTCTGTGTAGCGTCGGAAGTTCCGACACTTATCGGAAGTGACCAATAGTTCGCCGTGTGCCTGACCAGCGGCGCACGGCGAACAATGTAGTTCACCGGTGCCCCAGATCCTGGCACACGGTGAAATATGGATCGGGACTTAGCCGCGCTCGCTCCGACCGCTGTCTCCCTCACTCACTCTCCCTCGAGCTCTCTCACTCACGTCGCCGCCGTCGCGCCCTCCCCGCCGCCGTTACACCCTCCCGGCCACAGCGCGGCCGGCGGCCCCTCCCCGCCGCCCCCCCTCCGCCCCCCCTTCCCTTCCCGCCATCGCCCACCGCGCCGCCCTCCCGCCGCCCGCCCGGCGCCTCCTCGCCGCGCCCTCCCCCTCGCCCTCTCTTCCCCTCCGCGCCATCGCCCACCGCGCCGCCCCCCCTCCGCCGCCCTCGCGCCGGCGCCCCTCCCCGCCGCCCTCCCCTCCGCCCTCCTTTCCCCTCCCCGCCCCCCATCGGCCCCCGCGCCGCCACCCCGCGCCTCGCGCTGGCGCGCCGCCCTGCCTCAGCGGCGCCGGCGGCCCTCCTCCCCGCCACCCCGAGCCGCCCTCCCGACCTGGCGCCGTGACCTTGCGGCCCCGCTGGCCCGCGCCCGCTCCGCCCTCCCCGTCCTCGCGGCCTGCCCCGACCTCACGCCGGCCCTAGGCTCGACGCCGCCGTCCGCCGCCCGAGCTCGCGCCGGCCCTGCCCGCCCTGCCCGAGGACCCTCCTTCGCAGCGTAGCAAGGTGAGACATAAACAACCTCTCCTTGATATCATGTTCATAGGTCACGTAAACTAGTTAGGCGTCTCCCGTTCGAAAGAGATTCGGCATCGGTTAGGCGTCTCCCGTTCGAAAGAGATACCTATCTTCACCTATTAGGGCATGATAGGCATCGTGTAGATGAAATTGATTTTTATAACACCTGCTCGTATGTTAAAGGATGGATAGCCGTGACTGGATGTACACGGGCTGGCGGGGTAAGCGCGACTAGGACACAGATTTCATTTACAAGGTCGATGGATTCTTGAAAAAGGCATTTGAATTAGAACAGAGTAAAGCAGTGTGCCCATGTTCCAAGTGTGAGAACAAGATATATCAAACAAAGTTGAAAATGGGTCAACACATTTGCAACAATGGGTTTGTGGCAAACTACCACCAGGTGGATCTGCCATGGTGAAGCCCATCGAGCAAGGCACGAGGTCGTGAGGCAACGCATCGAGGAATATGATTCTGATGCCGGGTGCGGGGATATGTTACATGACTTTCATCAGGCATACTTCGATGAAGGACCTAGTCATGTTGGGGAGGATCAGCCAGAGCCTACCGCAAGGGCCTATTACGGCATGTTGTCTTCGGCACAGAAACCATTTCACGACCATACGGATGTTTCTCAACTGGATGCTGTCGGGCGGCTAATGGCTTGAAATCTCAGCTTGGCATCAGCCGAGACGGCTTTGATAATATGTTGACGGTTTTTGGTAGCCTTCTTCCGGGGTGGTCACAGTTTGCCACGCAACATGTATGAGTCACAGAAACTCCTTCGTGCACTTAAGATGCCGTATGAGCAGATACATGTCTGTCCAAAGGGATGCGTCTTGTTTAGGAAAGAGCACGCGGATGCAAAGTACTGTCCCAAATGTGAGTCCTCTAGGTACATGGAGGTAGACTCTGGTGATGGTATTAAGAGACAACTCGAAATCCCTGTGAAAATCCTACGGTACCTTCCGTTCATACCGAGGATCCAACGACTATACATGACCGAGGAAACCGCAAAACAGATGACATGGCACAAAGAAGGCAAACGATATCGTCCTTTGAATATGGTACATCCAGCCGATGCCGAATCATGGCAGTATTTCGACAGCAAGTATCCTGAGGAAGCTGAGGATGCTCGTAATGTACGTGTTGCGTTGGTGACAGATGGGTTCAATCCTTATGGAATGTCGTCTGCCCCATACACTTGTTGGCCTGTGTTCGTTATCCCTCTCAATCTCCCTCCGGGCGTCATGTTTAAACGACAAAACATATTCTTGTCGTTGATAATTCCTGGACACCCGGGGAATAATATGAGTGTGTACATGGATCCTTTGGTTGATGAATTGCAAAATGCTTGGGATGTTGGGGTATGGACATACGACCGAGCAACACAAGAGAAACTTCAAAATGAAAGTGTGGTACATGTACTTCATGCATGACCATCCAGCATATGGGCTATTTTGCGGCTGGTGTATCCACGGGAAGTTCCCATGCCCAGTATGTAAGTCAGCTGTCCAGTTCTTCTGGTTACAAAAAGGGTGGCAAGTATGTTGCGTTCGACAAACACCGACAATTTCTCCCTATGGACCATCCATTCAGACGGGACGTAGAGAACTTTACAAAGGGTGTGGTGGTTGAAGAAGACCCGCCGCCGCAGTTTTTGACAGGTGCCGCTGTTCTTGAGCAGTTAGACGCGCTCCAAGCAAATGAAGGAGGTGATGGCTTTGCGGGATATGGTGTGGTTCATGCTTGGACTCAGAAGTGTGGCCTATGGAGGCTCTCCTACATGAAGCACATTCTTCTTCCACATAATCTTGATCTGATGCACACTGAAAAGAATGTCGCCGAGACAAGCTGGTGTACAATCATGGACATTCCTGATAAGACAAAAGACAACGTTAAGGCTAGAGTGGATCAAGCTAGGTTATGCAATAGACCAAAGCTCGACATTCCGCCTCCCAAAGACGGCAAGAGATGGAAAAAGCCTCCAGCCGATTTTGTACTGAAGAGGCACCAAAGGAAGGAAGTACTAGAATGGTTTAAAACTTTAATGTCCCCGATGGGTATGCAGCGAATCTCAGGAGGGGGGGGTGAACTTAAGTACCATGCAAATCAATAGTACTAAGAGTCATGACTACCACATATGGATTGAGCGGCTCCTTCCGGTGATGGTTAGAGGCTACCTCCCTGACAATGTGTGGCTAGTGCTGGCAGAGTTAAGCTATTTCTTCCGCACCCTTTGTGCTAAGGAGTTGCCTCGGACTCTGGTAGCAGAAATGGAAAAAATGGCTCCTGTGTTGCTTTGTAAGTTGGAGAAGATCTTTCCTCCCGGTTTTTTCAATCCGATGGAGCATATGATTCTGCACCTTCCGTATGAGGCACGAATGTGTGGACCTGCGCATGGCCGTTGGTGCTATTCAATTGAGAGACAACAAAAGGTTCTCCGAACCAAATGTAAAACAAGTGCAAGATTGAAGCCTCCATGGCAGAGGCATACTAACTGAGGAGGTATCAAACTTCACAACAAAATACTATGCTGACACCCTTCCAAGCGTGCATAATCCACCCCCTCGTTTACAATGCAAACGAAAATGAATCGAAGCTCAGCCTGTTCGTAGGGCAACTTGGAAGTGCAAGTGTTCGGACTGCTAAAACCTTGCAACATGCAGAGAGAGTACCGCACTATCATGATGTATGTGTTGACCAACCTTTCCGAAGTGAAGCCATACATTGAGTAAGTTGATATCGCACTACATTATTTCTAGTGGATGGTCACTAATCTTCATCTAATCCATCTCGATTGTCTTTTCTTTTCTTTTGTACAGAGAATTTCTGCAACAATTCTGGGTGAGAAAAAGGGCACCGACCGCGCAGCAAGTTGATACCCTTCTTAAAGAGGGTGCGGGAAGTGGATCGCCCGATTTCATTTCTTGGTTCAAACAAAAGGGCCAAAACGATTCGTCTATGTGTCCCGAGTTGAGACAGGTTGCCAATGGATACGATATTAGGATAATGTCGTACGGCGGCTATGATGTGAATGGATATCGCTTTCACACAAAAAAAGCACGATGAAAGTCGACCCAATCGGACAACCACAAATTCCAGAGTTTGTACGACATCGCAAGATGGGGTCGAGTACTATGGAATAATTGAAGAAATATACGAACTTACATTTAATGGTTGCAAACCTCTTAAGCCTGTCGTATTCAAATGCCATTGGTTTGATCCTAACCAAGTGCGGCGGACCCACGAAAAGGTTGGACTAGTCGAAATTCGACAATCATCCGTCTATCCAGGAGACGATGTCTATATTGTGGCTCAACAAGCGACACAAGTGTATTATACCTCATACCCGTGCAAAACCGACGAACGTCTTCAGGGTTGGGATGTTGTGCACAAGATCACACCACACGGTGGACTGCCTGTCCCCAACAATGAAGATTACAATATAGACCCAAACACATATGACGGAGAGTTCTTTCAAGAAGCTGGGTTACAAGGAACATTAGAGATAGACTTAACCGGAGCAATGGAAATGGAAGTAGACGAGGATGATGAAAGGGTTGATGACGAGGATGCTGGAGATGACGTTTACAATGCGAATGACTTAGAATTACTTGAGGCAGTACACTTAGGGATTGATGAGGACATTCCTCCGTCGGAGCACGTGCCTGATTGTGATCTCGACATGTATGATAGTGATGATGAGACAGACGATCCAACTAATCCCGATCACGTCGATTATTTCTAATACATGTAAGATCCGTACTAAAATATTATTGAGTTGTTTATTTCGTCTTAAAATATTATGTTTACTTTATATGTCCTAATTGTTTTACTGTTTTAATTGCAGGTGACTGAGAGACGGTGGGAGACAGCGCAGTGCGCAAGTGCGTGTCTCTTTTAGAAGAGTGATACCAAGTACCGATTTACCTCTGGGTTCCACACGAGGCACGGGTCGGGGGAAGGGTGGCCCCAAGGGTCCAGGGACGAGCAGCGGCCGGGGTCGAGTGAGCAGCAGCAGGAGTACGCGAACTCGATCTTCAGCGCAGGACGTGCCTCAGGAGCAGCACCAGGAGGAGGAGGAGGAGGAGGAGGAGGAGGAGGAGGAGGAGGAGGAGGAGGAGGAGCAGGCGGAGCAGCCTGCTATCTGGTTGCGAGGTCCCTCTCGACTCCCTGACAGGCCGATACCTCTTGGCGGACGCCCGGTGATTCGACCTAAGCCGCCACTGTAAGTAGTTTAATATGTTATCACTACTTTTTCATTTGGTATATTGGAAATTACTATGGAAACTAATATTTAATCTTAATCACTTTTGGCAAGAATTGGAAAGTAGTCACCCCAGGTGCTCACAAGCGCAAGGTAAACGGCATCCTGGATACTTTGTGCAGACAGCACTTCCCAGGCCAGGTCCACCTTAAGGGAAGGTACGAGCCAGCGTGGACATGGGAGCACTACTTCCACGCCCCAGATCAGTTGGACCAACTAAACAGGTGCTGGGATTCCAAGGCGGATCGGGTGGTGGGAGAGCTGTGGGTAAGTCTTTCTAGCACTACACTCCTCAATTTTCATCGCATTCATTGTTTACTTATGTAACAACGACTGAATAGCTTGTGTTTACATGCAGGATTTCTACACGTGTGAGCCGGGAGCACGAGGATGAGGCCAAGGTTGTGGCTCACAACAAATGCCGTAAGCTCGTGAAGGACATGCATTACGAGGCGCAAGTTCAGTGCGTCATCAACTACTGTGCCACTCACGAGCACCGACGCGTCACAAAAGAAGTGGCTAGAGATATGAAGCTGACAAAGGAGCAATATTTGTTGGTAAATTTGGATTTATTCTTCGATTTAGTACATCGCTTAATTTGATTCTCTAACATCTCTGTCACTTGATCACGTCTAGGTACCTGCGTGGTGGTGCCGTAATGATTCCCCGTGCTGGGAACGCATCGTCGACAAGTGGTTCACACGGGAGTGGGAGGAGATGCACAATGCTGGCCGAGAGCGGCGTGCGCTGATGCCGGGCCCATCACACCATCAGGGCAGCCTTAGCAACGAGGAGTACAGGGCTCGATGGGTATGGGGATTCATTTCTTCGTTGAACCGCTCAATCGTGCATAAATTGTAATTAACTTGTTGTTTTTTGCAGTCCCAGACACATGAAGGCGCTGAATGCCCCGAGTTCGTGGGGTGGGCTATGGCCCACAAGGGGAAGGCTTCTGAGACCACCTACGACCCCAACGACCCGCCCTCGGCGTACAGCAACCCCACCGTCCACTCCCGCATCAGTGCGTACACGGAGGTGGGCAGGCAGGTCTATGGGCCGGAGTGGGATCCGAGCGCCCACCCTCTTGATGGCGAGCTGATCATGAGGGCGGGAGGAGGCAAGAAGCATGGCCGGTTGATCATAGGCGACGGCAGTGTAGACTCGACCAGATGTCCCACCCTCTCCCAGATTCGAGCGAGGGACCCAGCCAATGCCCCGGCCATACGGCCACGACAGACCGTTGCACAGCTGCGTGTGCAGCACCTCGAGGTTATTTCTGCTTCATTAATCAATTATTCAATAACTAATCACGTATTCGCCTTGCATTGTAACATTGGGATGAAAAATTGTATTGTAGGCCGAGCTGGCCGAAGAGAGAAGCAGCGACAGCAGGACATGGCCAACATGTATGCATACATTCAAACCATGCATGCTAGTTTGGCAGCAGGAGAACCACTACCACCGCCTCCTCCTTTGTCACATCAGGCTCAAGTGACTCCTCAGGTGACCTACTTCATAACCTTGTTCATTCATTTCAAATATTAGAGACTTAGAGAACCGACAAACTTACAATCACTTAGAGACTTCGTTGAAATTGATTCTTACAATCCCTTAGAGACTTAGATAACCGAGAAAATTACAATCACCTAGAAATTGATTCTTGTCTCGCTTGCAATCTTTTATATTTTCTGCAGAATCTATCAGCGGCATCGAATGCCTCAGTGAACATGTCACCGACCATCCTCCAACAGTAGTTGGTCCCACCGCCGCCGCCCTTCGGCCCACCACCTCAGTGAATGACATGAACTTGGGGTAATTGTGACTTGTCGTACTCGTGGACGATATATGTGTTGTTATGTGAACTTTGAGACGATATATGTGATGTTATGTGAAGTTTGTGATATATTTGTGACATATGTGACGTATGGATGATATATGTGACATATGAATGCTATATGTGACATTTTGATGCTATATGTGTCGTATTGATGATATATGTGATATATTGGTGATATGTGTGATATATTGATGATTTATGTGATATATGTGATGTCCGAGGCTACAAAAAACAAAAAAAACAGAACCTGTATGGTCACTTTGCCGTGTGCCAGGAAGAGGGCACACGGCGAAGTGACCATAGTGGCAACCTGTATGGTCACTTTGCCGTGTGCCAGGGAGAGGGCACACGGCGAACTGACCATACTCGCAACCTGTATGGTTTCTTTGCCGTGTGCCAGACCTGGCACACGGCAAATGTTTGGCCAGTTCGCCGTGAGCTGAATAGACGGCACACGGCAAAATGACCATCAGTTTGCCGTGTGCCGGGCCGGAAGCACACGGTAAACTTTGAATCTTCGCCGTGCGCCGTCGTGCCGGCACACGGCGAACATTGGCTTACGCCGTTTGCGCCGACGCCCTTACGCCGTCACTGGCTCTCAGTCGCCGTGTGCCAGCCCAGGCCCACGGCAAATGTCTTTGCCGTGTGCTCGTCTTAAGGCGCACGGCGAAACGGACTTCGCCGTCGGGCCTGTTTGCCGTCGGGCCGTCGCCGTGGGCCGCCTACGGCGAAAATGTTCGCCGTGTGCTGTTGTGCTTTTACCGTGTGCTCGTGGCACACGGCGAACTTGTGGTTTCCCGTAGTGAGATGATGTTTGTACAAATCATAAGCATGATGTTGCTCAAGTGTTCACTGAGACTCTTATGATATGATATACACATGGATATACTTGCCTAAATCAGGCAAGAGCTATACTTTGCACAAGCAAAGCATAGATAGCTGTATTCGATAGGAACTCCTTACAAACATTGTTTTCCGAGAACATGCATGAGTCACCCATTTCATTAAGAAGAAGTTAGAGAGTACAACACCTTGCCAAAAAAAAGTTAGAGAGTACAACACAAACATTTGAAGTCATCACCAGGTTAACTCCTTACTAACGCCTCTTAATTGTCTGAACAAAAACGGTTGTGTATACTACACACTGCGAGATTAGTAAGTTGAAACGTACCGAAAACATTATTCAGGAAACATAAACAAAAATTTACAATTTGTTGTAAGAACATTTTCACATTTGCTTTGGGAAGAGTACGGGAAAGGGAACAATTTACAGTTACAAGACACTTTACAGTTAAAAAGTAATGAGAAATGGAATTGAAAGAATGATTTACAAAGGTATCACAATTGGTCAAAAAAAAAATCGAACTGAACGAGAGTATTTTCAGTAGCCTTTGTTGTTGACCCTCCGGCAGTTCTGCCTGATCTCACCGGCGCTCCCTGTCAGCGGGTTGATGTTGCCCATCTTAATCATGGACACTGCAAAGTTCTTGAAGAAATCCTTCTGGTTCCCAGCGAACCGATGAACAATGGGAGCCGTGGTGGCCGCGGCTGCAGGGTCGGACAACATGACCTGATCGGAGTCGAGCTGGGCGCGGCCTTGCAAGAGGTTGCCATAGTACTTGTTGTCGAAACGGTTAGGCGTAACCTGGTCGAGGTTCTCGAGTGCACCATCGTCCTGCCCGCCCGTGCAGTTCTGCCGCGTGAACTGGCACTGCACTTTACCGAATGTATGCGCTCCTGAAGTGAAAATGTCAAGATCAGCGTGGGAGACAAACTAAGTATTTACTTGGTTATAGTTGTAAGCAAAATAAGAGTATGTTGGTAGTTGCACGTTACCTTGGAGGGCGACGAGGTCAGTGTCGTCAAGGTTTACGTTTCTGAACTTCTCCTGAAGCGTTTCCAGGGGGTCGAAGAAGTTGGGGAGGTTGTTGGCGCTCTCGATGTTGGTCGTGGTGCTATCTCGCCGGCCGAGCTGCACTCTCCAGCGGGGACCTCCAGCCTGCACCATAATCCAGTGGTCAGCCACCTCGGTTCATGCGAGAAGATAGCTACGTGGCGCGGTTTGAAAAATATAAGGAAATCCAGGAGCTTACAAGTTCGACGGAGATCTCGGCAGCGAGGGCGAGGATGTCGGCGCAGGAGACAATGCCAGGGCACGCGTGCTCAAGGGCGCTCTTGATGTCATCGACGACGGGGAAGCCGCGCGCCGAGTTGTCGTTGGCGGGCACGTTCTTCTCGCTCTGGATCGCCGGTAGGTCGTCGTCCAGCAGAAGCGATCCGTCGCAGCCCTGAACGAAGCAGTCGTGGAAGTGGAGGCGGATGAGGCTGGCCGGGATGCGCGGGTCGGTGACGCGCGCGTCCTGGATCACGCGCCGGACGATGTCGTAGGCGTTGGGGCACGACTCGTCATAGAACGCGGAGCTCAGCGCGTGGCCGGCGACAGGTGGGTGGCCGTGTGCAGCTCCAGCCAGAGCGAGCAAGACGGCGCAGTGCGCTGCTGCTAGCAGCAGCAACCCGAGAGAATCCAAACGGGAGGAGGTGGCAGCCATGCGTGCGTCGACTCGCAGATGCTTGCTACGTGATCAGATCAGTGGAGGATGCTCTCGCTACTCTTGTTGGAGATGGAGATTGCAGAGAAGGATGTGAGAGCAACGGTGCACGGGCAAGGCAGGTTTTATAGTCTGTTAGCGATCGCCGCGCACGCGGACTATTCTTTGTAAAGGGACATGGCGCGCGCATTTGACATGTTCCGCACGCGTCGATCGGAGCTCGTCAACTGGATTTTTAGTATTGGTGCTGCTAGCTGGCGACGCCTGCAGCGCAGACATCCTCCTTCGGCACGAGGCTGCTGCTGATATAATACACTGGATATGCTGATTGTCGGGAGACCGATGGCGGCGCGCGGAGACGAGGTCGCCAAGTGGCCTAGGTGCTCGCGTGCGCATGATCGCTCGCGTCCGGTGGGTAAAGGGGCTTTGTGACATTTCTTACGGAAAAGTAACATAAAAAAACTGTAGATGGTGGGTTGCTGGCCGGGGTCACTGGCCCCGGGGCTGCTGACCAGCGAAGGCTTTGCCGCGGCGAGCCTGCGACGAAACAGCCGATCCAATGGCCGGGTCAGGCGTTAGAGGTTGACAAGTGGTAACTCATGGAGGTTGACAAGTGGTAACTCTTACTTTTTCCGTTTTACTTTTTCCGTTTTTGTGGAGGGGACTTAGAAGCAGCGAGCCAAAATGGATGTGAATGCGCTACAAGTCAATTTTGTTCATGTTCTGCTTTTTTTTTTATGGAAATCTGCTTTTTTTTTTGGGAGGCAGTGTTGCTGTTCTGCAGTATAATAAAGCCCAGCAGCTGTTCATCAGCACCTAGCCGCGTCCGGCCACGATGCGACACACGGTGCCAAGCACGAGCAGCACCGCAACACGCCCGCGCGTCATGGCGCCCCACCGCGACCCGCCCCTCCTGGAACAATACAAAAGGCGCACGGAACAATGAGAAAAATGGGTTGGAACAATTGGAATGTACAGGTAGAACAATTGGAGAAATCATATGGAACAATTAGAAACACTGTTGGAACAATTCGAACAAAAAGCTGGAACAATTGTAGAAAACAAGGAAGCAGGGGAGGAGCGGCGCTCGGGACGTGTCCGAGCCGGAATGGCGGCTGGGAAAGAGAGCTGCGAGGCATGGCGGCCATAAGTAAGCAGGGGAGGCAGCCACAAAGGAGGGCACGGCGGCGACACGTACATGCTGCGCCCCCCTGGGAAGGAAGGAGGGGAGGTAGGCCAGAGTGGTGGGCGGTGCGGCACACGATGACGCCGCGGAGCGAGTTGAGGAGCGAACAAGAGGAAGAGGTAATGGGCTGAAACGGCGAGTCATTCAAGCTCACACCGCGTGCGTAGTGATTAGTTTTTTTTTTTTAGGTAGCGTAGTGATTAGTTAGCGTAGCAATGTAGCACGCAGTGTGTAAAGTTGTTTCGGTGGATTATAGCTGGCCAGGTCTGGCTAAATGGGCGGCACGAGGCACGATTTTTCTTGCACCGTACGGCACGACGTTAGACACGCTCGGGCCGGCACGAGCCACTACATGTGCCGTGCATGGGCCGAGGTCATCGTTGGGCGGCACGAGCATTTTCTGGCCCAATGACGAAGTTCTTAAAGTTTTGGCAAATGAAATCCTTCATCATCTTCAGTGCAAGAGAGGTTTATATCATCATGCAGCAGAGACACGACATGCATTGCCAATTGGAAGCATGATATCAACAAGAAGCAACCAATTCGTCGATCCAGCACGACGACAACATACGAATCATTAATCCACTGCATTTTACACCTTACGCAGTTACGCTCTGTACAGAACACAACGGGGAAAAGAAATCTCCAATCATGGGGGCACAAATGAATGGCGTTGCTGCTCATGGTTCGGCCACCACACGCCCTCCCTGGGGCAAGGCCGAAGCGGCGCCGGCTGCGCGAGGAACGTCGGATACCGCTGCCCCGGCATGAGCACCGGCAAGTCCGCCGCGGCCGTCACGGGCTCCTCGACCTGCAACGCAAGAAACAAACGAGCCTTTCAGTTCGCGTACACGCATACTGTACCGCCTCGTAGTCCGCACTCTCCAGAGTACAGTGTACATATCTGCACAGCTACTACGTGTACTGTTGCTGCATACAGTACACACGAGCGTGAACAGAGGTCATGTCGTTTCTCCTGAAACTGAGGCACGTGAACCGAGCGCACGAGAGTGCAGGGCAAACAGTGGCAATGCGACGCCGATCGGTCAGAAACACGTACCTTGGGCGGGTGCCGGAGCTTGTCCGGCGAGCCGTCGTGCGGGTGCCGGCGAGCCGGGGGCAGGCCGCGGCCGCTGGTACCGTCGCCGTTGCTGTCGTCCTCGTCGTGGTGGGCGGTGGCGGAGGAGGAGGAGTTGGCGGCGAGGCCGGGCTTGATGAGGTGCTCGAAGATGGCCATGAGGAGGAACAGCGAGACGAGGACGGCCGTCGCCGCGAAGCCGAAGGAGATGGCGCTGGCGTTCGTGGACGCGTCCTTCATGGACGACGCGGCCGCGGCGTCGTCCCGGGCGTCGGGCTGCGACGGGGTGTCGGCGCCCGCCATCCCCACCCACGGCCTCGACCTCGGCCCCGGGAACCCGCTCATGGCTGGTTTCTTGGGTCAGTTGTGTGGGTGTTCTTCAGTTCCTGGCTGTTGCAATGTGGAGAGGTTCTTCCCGATCAGAGCGCACCTGGGGGCAGAGGAAATGCCGGCATCAGAGACGGTTGAGACCACCACCTTATCCCCTGATCCCTGCCTCACCGAGTGCATGTGATGCTTGTGAAGACGTATCACGTTCTACATGTGAACTTGGGAACAGGTACGAAAGAAAGAAAGAAAATAACAGGGTGGTTTATTGCTTCCATTCCATTCATGTTGTTTTTTTGCAAATAGGATTTGTTGGGATTAGCGTTGTGCTGTGGCAATCTGAAACAGAATGGGAAATTGGCAATCTCTCTCACCACGCCACACCACGCACGCGTGGTTTCTGTGACTTGT
The DNA here is from genome assembly GCA_012490785.1 of Eragrostis nindensis. Lineage (NCBI taxonomy): Eukaryota > Viridiplantae > Streptophyta > Magnoliopsida > Poales > Poaceae > Eragrostis > Eragrostis nindensis. Next base: position 45,922 of record JAAXCT010000861.1, read on the forward strand.
ACGGCTCTGCTGGATCAAATGGCTCTTCCAACGCTGTGCAGCAGTCCAGCGAGGGAAGTTTCAGAAAGAAACTCAAAACTCACACCTAAGAATGCACTCTGTCTCATTTGCTATTCCATTTTCTTACTACTGTTTCCCTGAGTCTAGTTAAGTACAAATCTGAAAAAGCATGCCGAAAGAAAGCGCAGAGAATAGTAGTAAGAAGATAAACACAGAGAGAGCCTGAAATCTGAACAAGTACTCATTCCTGGATTCTGGACTTTCTCAGTTCCAGCAAAGAAACTCACCTTTAGCGAATCTCTAATCTCCTATTAGCTGCTGCCCCTGTCAGCCACGGTGACAACCAAAGAGGAATTTACCAAGATGAGCCACCAGGACGAGCAATAACTTGCCTGTCTCCAGTTCCATTTAAGGGGAGGCCCTCACTTGGGCAATGGTAGTGGTGACAGCATATTGTGGAGTGGTCAAGAGGAGGGAGGAGGAGCAAAGGCAAAAGGTGGAAGAAGAACAAAAAGAGTGCCGAGCGGTGAGGTACCACCTTGGACAGAAAACATGACAGATATCCACTAAAGAGATTTCAACAGTTGACGGCAAGCCTAGCCTGCAACAACACCGCAAAACGAAACAGTAACCTCGTCATCACTCCCATGCACGCACTGTAGCGACCCACATGATGCTAAGAGCATCGTAAACTATAGTTGTAGGACTGATAGGGAGAGGAGGGGGAAATGATTCCAAAGGCTCTCCGAGCGAAAGGGCAAAGAGCCAAACAAAGGGAAAGCGAGGAAAGCAGCGCATCAAAAGAATGGAACTCTAGCCTTGTGCAGGATCCGATCAGATCTTGAGATTCAGTGGAGCAATGTGCACGTCGGATATCAATCAGATACTGCTGTGAATTTGGCGGTGTACCGCTCCTGCGTGCAGGAAATCATGGCCACATCTTGTCATCTTCAGCGTCTGATATGATGCGATGCCAGTCGTGTACGAGTGCAGAGACGATTGCAAATGCAGAATTAGGCCTCGTTTGGATTGAAGGAAAAATTTTCCTTTCCTGTGTTTTTCCTGTAAAATTGAACTGTTTCATGTGAAATTCCTGTGCGATTCCTGTAAAATTCCTGCGTTCCAAAGGAGCCCTTAGCTTCCAAGGGAAAAACCAACCGCGCTGTATGTTTGCTGTGATGGAGAAGCAATGAGATGCTTCCTATTATTGCGAGCGACGAGCGCGTGTGCAAGTATGGGAGCTCCAAGGCAGCCGGGGGTCCTACTGCCGTCGATCATCTGCAACCACACATATGGTGACATGGGCTACCTGGCACGCTGAATGCTTGTTCGTGATCCAAATAGCAGCATGAAAAGAAATGACCCAATTAAACATCTCTATGATACAATGGCGTTGGCTTATCTGTTCTGCTATAATGCCTAAATATGTGTGACAGTATGAGAGCATCTCCAGCAGAATACCAAAAACCAAAGACCTAAAACCAGTTTTAGGTAGAGGAGAGAGAAGGTTTTCAGAAAATTTTTGTGCTCTTCTCCAGCAGACTACCTAAAACTGGATACCTATACTCATTTTGCTTCATTCTCTCAAACAATTGCACATATAAACTCCAAAGATTACATCTCCATGCAACATAATTCAAATAGAGATGACCATAGTTCGAATAGACATGACCATAGTTGAAAGTCAAATTTAAAAATCCTACAAACATGACAATAGTTCAAATTCAAATTGAAATTCCACAAACTAAAACCACTACTAGATCATTCACTACCACCGCTACCATTGTCAGCTGAGCTTGCATTGACACCATTGCCACCACCAACATCAAAGGACCTCCCATTGCTACCATTGGCAGCAAAACCACCACCACCACCCATGAAGCCACCCATGTAGAACCCTCCCATTGATTGTGCCGCCAGGACTTGATTCTTCATGATATCAAGGTAGGCCTTTCCCTTCTCATCTAGATTTGCTCCATCCATAAACATGATCTTTTGCTCTTGTTCTAGCCTCTTGGATGCTTCCTCAGCCGCCAATCTCCTCTCCACAATAGCAGCCCTTTGCTCCTCAGCCGCCACTCTCCTCGCCTCAATAGCAGCCCTTTGCTCCTCAGCCGCAGCCCTCCTCTCCTCAGCCACCGCTCTTCTGTCCTCAGCTGCCGCTCTCCTCTCCTCAGCCGCCGCTTTTCTGTCCTCCACTTCTTTCATCTCCATCCAGCAAGCATTTTTATACTCCTTCCTATCAGCAGCAAGCTCCTTCCTTGTTGTCACCATGTTGTCCAAAGACTCCTTGTATGCACTTTCTCCTCCTTTCTTCAACTTTTCCTTCTCTGCCTTCCTACCGGGTGGCCGCTTGCATGAACGCGCCGAGCTTGGAGTTGGGCTTCTTGCTCCATCAGAATCACCATCGTCCTCGTCGTCCACGTCCTCACTGTTGTCATCACCCGGAGAGCCTAAGTTGCTTGATTTCCTACTCTTTGTTGGCACATCATCGTTTCTAGTCCTCCATTTCTCATCATACTGCAGTAAGACCCAGCAATGCTGCAAGCCAAATGCCTTTCCTGGCTTTCCACCTTTCTTCTTGGGCTTGCCCTTGTACAAACGTTGAGCAATGCTCACCTGTCATCAAAGTGAAAGAATCCATTAGAAATTAAAAAAAAGAAGTTTAGTCACATGAACATAGCTAATTAACCACACCATCACCTTATCTGCAGCATCTGCTCCACTTGGATTAAGACGCTCAACTTGCAGCAAGCAAGATCCCCACTTGATGCAAGCAGCAGCAATGGCTTGCCATCGATGACTAACTGAATGTTGAGATCTATGAGTCCCACTCGTGTTGTGTTGGCAAAAATGCTCATGAATGCGTTTCCAATAAGTTGAACCAGGTTGTTCATCCCCTGTGATTGGATCAAGTGTGATAGCCTGCCATGCCTTCACCAAGGTCTCATCCTCAGCAATCGTGAAATTGGTTCCCCTTCCACCCCTCTTCTTTGTCACTTCAAGTTCATTCTCCGACGAAACATCATCGTATTGGTCAAAGCCAAGATTAAGATCAGCACCAAAGTTTTCACCATCCATCATGTTCAAGAATGTATCATCATCAACACTACATGTTCAGATTTATGTACAACGTATTCATTAGAGATTAGAATTGTATTGTATAGAACATACATCCATCCCATGCAAGGGAGAAGTGAGACAAAGAAAAAATACCTTTCAGGCAGGTCTGCGGTGGGAGAGGAAGAAGAGAAACCCGGGTAGGCTGGAGGAGCGTTGCAGGCGGCCAGAGGGACATTAGAGACAACTGGACTGCAGGGAGTTGTCTGAAAATAAACATCATATTATGTACAATCTTTATCAATCAAACTTCAGTTTTAGGTAGATATGGAATTAATCACAAATTGATTAGGCTAAACTACATCCTATGCATCGGCTGACAAGGGTGGAAAAATAATGTAGACATGGAATTTGCAGCCTAGAAACCTATCTGATGCACTAATGTTTGCTGAATACCTCGCAAGTGTACATTACAGCAAAATAAATCAAATAGTAGCAGCTTCAGTTTGCTGTGCTGAACAGCAAGTAATCTCTGGTTAAGGGTTCCTATGTTATTTGCCTCTGGTAATCCAATCCAATGTTCCAGAATCCATCAACCTGTGAGACAAAGTGCTCCGGGGACAATTTCAGTTTCATATCAATCCGCTTGTGTTTATGTTTGTGTTTGTAACTGAATTCCTCCTTGCCTTTTAAATGAATTGGACACATTCTTTTTCAGAAATTAAGGTATTTGGAGACCAGCTACTTCAAGCAGCAAACAACTAAAATGAAAATGTTGGTTTCAATTTTGAAACAGACCATGTAACTATATTATTAATTTGACAGAACACTGAAGAGAAAATAAGGGCGGTAAACAATTCAGTTGTGGCGTTATTCAGACACCTGAACTAAACTAGATTGTCTACCTGCGGAGGGCAGAAAACTCCACCCAGTTCATCACAGAGACACAAGCACAACAATCTTACCTGATCCCCACGAACCATTGATGCCGTCTGAGCTGCGGACGTCGACCGGGCCTTGCGCTTTGCGCCGGCCATCGAGGGGTCGCGAGGTGGCCTCTTGCGGCCCGGATTCGCTGCGGCTCTTGCATCGCCGAGCCCGGACGCCGCTCCCGTGGTGTCGCTGGCCATGGCCGAGGGCGGCGGCGCCAACCCTAGGCGACGGGCGGCCGTGCACCCATGTCCTTTGCCGCCGCCTTGCGGCTGGCCAGGAGGAGGGGGAAGGGGCGGAGTTGCTGCAGGCCGGCGGCCGTCGCTGTCCATGGCGGCGCGGCACGCTGAGCAGGCAAGGCGGAAGGGCGACGACGGCAGGCGAGGCGGGCCGGGACGCCTCGCAAGGTCGCAGGGAGGTGGATGGCGATGGGATTTGATGCGGCGGGCGAAGGGTGCGGCGGCGGGTGGCCGGATCTGATGCGGCGGGCGGTGGGCGCAGTAGTGGTGGCGAAAGTCGCGGCGGCGGCGGGGTGCGGGAAATGTCCCGCGCGAGCGGTTGTGTCCTTCCCGCGCGTGGTCGCTCGTTTTAGGTTTCCAGGAGTGAAAACGCAAATATTGGTTGAGGAGAGAGAAATTTAGGTAGAAACTAAAAAAATTTAGGTATTGGTGTCCATATAGGTGTTCTGCTGGAGCAGTTTTTTTGACCATTTTGACAGTTTTTAGGTACTGGTGTTCAGTTTGGGTGCTCTGCTGGAGATGCTCTGAGGCTGCTCTGGTGCACAGAATGACACGAAGCCTTGATGCCACAGGGGTCAGGGGGGCATATGTTTTTTTTTTTGAGAAAGTAGGCAGGATGACTGCCTTGTATTAAGGAGGAAAGGGAATTACAACGTTCCAAATTACAAAAGAGGATAACAGGAAATTACAAAAGAAAGCTAAAGGGTAGAGGAATGAGCTCTGACAAACAGGTTGATTTCTTAAGTATATTGTCGACTGTTTTGATATGGGACTGTTGGGTGTTTTGGAACACCCTCCAATTACGCTCCTTCAAAATTCCCCACCAGAAATATAACAACACTCCAGTGGCCATTTTTTTCTCGTTCTTTTGCGTAACACATTTTGGTATAGCCTGCACCATTTCACATAGGCTGCTTGTCTTTGAAAAGATGGACGCATCTTTGAGCATATGTTGCGCTGTTTCTGGGACGCAATAACATAGGGCTCATGTCTCTGATGCATTCCAGTTTTTGGTCTTCATGCTGTGTTCAGTCGATTTAAGCATGCTAAGGGGGCATATGTTCCAACTTGTCAATAACAGAGCGCATGTGTACCCCAGGTCCCCCAACTCCTAACCAACATTCAACCGAGATTTTGGTAGATGCATAAACTGAGACATTCAGTTTCAGACTAGGGTAGTATTAGATGATTTGTTCCGGTACACCTGCCAACAGTGCCAAGAGCTTCTTCAATTCCACAGGTGAACTGAACAGAAATGAACAGTAAGATGCCCGGAGTCCATGCTGCAGGAATCCCATGCACGTGAAAAATCTCACTTAGGATCCTCTTAGGAAACGGCAGAACCACCAAAAAAGCTGGGTGTCAACCGTCAGTGGACCAGGTAGCATATCTTCTTTCACCGTCAGCAGTAGTATTAGTGTAACAAAAGCGCCTACCATGGTAACAATCAGCCACATTGTAGAGGATCGTACCTTTGTAATCTCTTTGGTGGTGGTAACTGATGATTGGCGTCCACTAAATTTGTTAGCTTATTTATTGCAATTGTGTTTACGGACTTTGCTTTGTCCGGTCTCCTCTGCCTGAACAGAGATCATCTACCTACGGCTCTGTCTAGAAATAGAATAAGGGAGCGAGTATTTTCCAAGTCTTTCCTCCAAAGATTAAAGTGTAGCTTCCACTACTCAAAATCTCGGCATGCTATGCTTTAGCTCAGAGCACTCTGTGCCTTGTCTACAGGCATCAATTAGGGCCATCCATCGCGCCTGTCATTTCGCGACTACTACTACTGGCGCACATTACACATTTGTGCATCTGTATTGTGAGTACCAAGAGGCAGAGTCATGAAGACCAGTACTCCGTGCCCCCTACATGCCCTGGCACAAGGTAAACACTCAGTCCTCCATAAAATAACATGAATAAAGAAACCTGAAGATATATGGGAGTAGAAGAAAGCAAGAGGAATTCATCTTTTTATGCATGAGAATGCCTGGCACAAGGCTCCGTACAAGAGAATGCTTTCGGTACACACGAGTACACTGGATCGGCCGGTCGCTGGGCACCACTGAATCGATCGGCCGGAGTCTGAAATTCTTGAATGACTGAATCATTCAAGAGAAAACCTTGTCAGTGTCATATCAATCTGAAGATGATGATTAAATCTAAAGGTTGGCAGTGCAGGACTGCTTCTCTAGGGACGCTGAAAGGATGGAGGAGGGGTCCTTGCTGCGTTCGCTTTTACTCGAAATTGGAGCCGGAGCGGAATGCCGCACATGCATGGCGGGTCCGGTTCCGATCGCGCCTTCCTCGCCCCACCTAGCCACACACTCACACGGTCACACCCCTTGGAGAAAAGAGAGATGGAACAAAAGAGTAACAAGAGTGATGGGAGAGCCGGAGAGGGATGTTACAATTAAATTGCAACGAACACTACACAAAGCAAATGCGTCGATATGTCCGAGTGGTTAAGGAGACAGACTCGAAATCTGTTGGGCTTTGCCTGCGCAGGTTCGAATCCTGCTGTCGACGATTTTTGTTCGTCTCACAATTTTCGGTTTCTTTTTTGTTCGGCGAACTTGTGTTGGGAAAAAAACTTTACATACATGGGCTTTATCGGATTGGCGCACGCGAGCCTTTTTGAGACATCCGTGCAAAGACCACAAAACAGTGGACCTAAGCTGTTTGGGCCATTATTAGTAAGAAACTCAGCCCATACTTGTTTCGATCTGGAGCCCAAACCGCTCGCCTTTTCGTTCCATCTTGAAGTCTTGTTCCGCGCAACGGGACCGCACGGCTCCCCCATCGGCCATCGCGGCGCACATGAGCCAGATGGGATCCGCCGCCGGATCGGCGAGATTTTGTTGTTTTTGCCGCCTGGTGAACACGGTCGTCGTCCACTGATCCTGAGACATCCATCCAGACAGGCAGAGACGGGCGGGCGGCACTATATTATGAGATCGCAGTCAGCTCAGCAGCTGATTATCTGGCGATCTGCACCCGGCGCTTATCATCCGACAACGTGTTTGGTTGGGCGATTTGTAACGCATTCGGGTCGCGGGCGCATTGCCAATCCATTACATTTGTTTGGTGGCGCTCGGCCTGTAATAAGTTACCGGGTAATCGGATACCGGAGTATAGAAACGCGACTCCCTCCCTCCCCCACCGGTATCGAATCGATACAGCCGCCTTCGCTCTCCTCTCGCTTTCGTCGCGTCGAAGGCCGCCGCCGCCCTTGCCTCTCTGGTCGATCTGCTCCCTCGGCGACGAGCGCACCACCGCTCACACATTCGCTTGTAGCTTTCCTCGATCTCCATCTCTCATTTGTGTTGGTTTTGTCGCTCCATCTCTCATGTCTCTTCTAACCCTAGACCCGCCGTTCCTTGGTGATCTACAGGGAAGACGAGGAGGGGAGGCGGTTCAAGAAAAGCAGGAGGGCGTACAAGGAGGAGGCCCACGACCACCAGCACATTCGGCTTCGACTCCACTTCTCGCAGGTCTGGTGTGTTGATTCAATCTGTTAATTTTGAGTTGATTTCTTGTATGTGTGCTCACGACCACCAAGACAAGATCGTTGTTTCTTGTTGTTGCCTGATCTGCTGTGCTCGTGATAATGTGATTACATTCCGATCTGTTGTCCTCACGAATTATCCATGCCTATCTTACCCTGCAAGATTTATTGTTCGATTGTTGTGTCTGTGTGCCATTGTTATTTGAGATTCTTTGTGTGCCTGTGTGCCATTGTTTTTGGGATCATTGTTTCTTGTTGTTGCCTGATCTATTCTTTCAAGTTATCAACACTATAGCTTTTCTTAGATTTACAAGACAAATTAATAAAAGGTGTATTCTTCTTAACATACCAGTGAGATAAAATGGCAATGATCAAGAGGAAGAAGATGATAGGACATCTAGAGAAACACCTAGACGGCCTGTTGACTTAACATCATCAAGCTCCAAGAAGCGAAAGAAAGAGTGGAAAGGAAAGGATGGTATATCAAGCGACCCACTTCTTGACATGTTCAATGAAGTGAGTGGTGACCTGAAGGTTGTGAAAACTGACAACATGCTGAATAGATACTTCTTCATTCTTTGATCTGTTTCAGCTGAGGAAGAAAGAGAACATGGTAATCAGAGACTGAAACATTAGAGAATGGGCATTGCAACAATCAATTGAAGTGTCTTGCGTTAGTTGAATCATCTGTCTTAACATCTCATCAGAGTTAGAGTCAGTATAGCGTAGGTGGAAATTTACTATGTGCTACCTTAAAGCTCCTGTTGGAACACTTGTGTGATGCGAGATATGGCATGCAGTGCTAGTTCCAATAACTGTGGGTTGATGAATCTTAATCATTCTTATATAATGTTGTAAGGGTTAACATGGCAGCGTGAATCCTAATTGTCTTAATCTTCCCAGTTCATTAAACTGTTTTTAATTGCAGAGTAACAAGTATCAGGCCTTAAGCAAACACTATTTTGGTAACTCAGTTTTTCTGTCTAAGACATTCCAGAGAGCAAGCTACTTGCTAATTTTTTTTCGTAATATTATTTTGAGAATTGTGACACTACCTATAAAATTATGAGACTATTAGTATGCTTCTATATTCTCTACAGCTAAGCATGTTTGCTTGCACTGTCAACAAGAATTTTAAACGTGCATGCAGTCATATGTACGTAATTTAGAGAATTAATACTTCGATACATGAGCAGCCATTCCTGAGAAGCGAAATAAGCACTGTAACGGTAAGAAATACCGTTACCTCATCGAACCAAGCAAAACCTGCAATCACCCATTCCACCCCAAATCCACCGCAACTTGATTACGTTACCCATTGCGTTACCGTAGGGTGAACCAAACAGCACCCGAGTTCCGTGATGCTTTCATATCCACGTGCTACCACTGCATGTGCCATCCTGCATTTTTCTTTGTGATACGTTTGAATAAAACTTATCTGCTGTACGGATCGATACACCACCAATTTTCTTGTAGTATACTTGCAGGTTGAAGGGTACTAGTAGAGTAGTACCTTTTTTTTTGGCGAAGGTACTTAGCACTCCATAATAACGGACTGAAAAATGTGTAGTATATCAGAATCTCTGATATGCTGCACATCACTATCGTCTGAACTGTGGACGTCGCGATGACAGATTTAATCGGACACGCATACTCGAACTGCACAGTCGCAATCACCTGAAACGTCGAGAGGTCCACGCGAAATCAATGTGAGCGGAACGACGACGTTCCAACAAGTTTAGAGGAATAAATTAATTAATCCTGTCAAAAACATGTACTTACTGAATAAAGAAACAGATCGTACAAGGACCCGAGATAGGATCGAATCCAAGCGAGCGCGAGTAGTCAGGCGTGGCGTGCATGTTAGCTAGGTTGTCGCTGTACAAGACCAAAGGGACACAGGTGTTCTACGCTGACAGGCAATTAGTAGCGACCGACAATACCGGGCCTCGCTCGCTTGCTTCAGTATTACACCCTCCATCTCTCTGAAACTCGAGGCGGCCAAGAAACATTTCGATCTGATAGTACGAATAATAATATGGAGTGGCTTCACTGGACGATGTAGACCAAATTGTGATAAAGTACATTACTGTATATAGTCTTCGTGCTGTGATGCTGAGCTGATCATGGCCGGCCGTTGTCGCCGTCGTAAGGGACCATACGTACACCCAACCCAACCAACCTTGTCACGTTTACAACTAATCAATTCAACCGTCTCCGGGAAAGGAATTCAATTGCCTATATGGTTAGCCGCTGATTTGGATGCCATCGACGACATACGACACTTGTTTTTGAAATGCGGGTAGCTAGCAAAATTGCACACGGCGATCGAGCGGATGTGCACGGTGCACCAAACGGTCTAGGACAAGCCTGCAGATCGACGTGTCGCTAAAAAGGAATTATACCTAGAACTAGAAGCTCGATTGATGGATCAAGGGGTTATGTTTACGTGCTGCTAGGGACGACAAGCAGGGCTTTGTTCCAGAGAGGCCTGCTCTGGTGCTAAGAATGGCGTGCGGTGCTGGTACCACACACGAATACTAGAATTCTATGGAAGCTACAGCGGTGGCATGAACGGCATGGGTGCTGATGAGAGACAGGGTTTGATTTTGTTGGGATTGTAACCCAACAGTAATGAGAGAAGTCATACCTAGCTCCATTATTCTACTACGAGTATAACGTTTTGTAGTAGCAGTACGACTTCTTGGTCTAGTTGTAGTTGATCAATGTTTCAGTCGTGCAGACAACAGGCGCAGGGGAACGACGAACAAATAAACCACACACGCACCAAAAAAAAAAGATTTGACAACGGGGCTTAAAACAGGCCCAAAAAGTTCGTGCACGAAGAAGACCCCTGCGTTTGTGCTCGTAACAACTGCACGCGGCACGGACATTGAGCAACGCACATCAAGTCGCTTCACGATCGAAGGCGATGGCACGGCACCTACTTACGAACAGAAGGCACGTTGCTTTATGGACTGACTAGACAGTGGCATTACGGCTGGCCGGCGCCGCGCTCGCGAGCAGCAGCAGGGCGTTTCCCAGCACAGACAGACAATCACGTTAGAGCAGCACGTACGGCAGAAGCCGGCTCGGCTGGCCGGACGCCGCGCGGCCTAGCCACACAGGGCAGGGTGGTTGATCGCATTGGCATCTTGGCATGCACAACCACGATGCGGCCCGACCAAGCTAGAAGCGGCACGACCGCGCGTGTCGGGGAACCGAAGCTTCCGCCGTTGCCCGGCCGCCCGCCAAACTCCCGTGCTAGCTAGCTCATGGCCTCATGCTGCCGTGTGCGCAACAAAGCTACTCGTTTCGTTTCATATTATATGTCATTAATTCTAAAGTACCTACAGCCACGAGGAAATGCTTGAAATCGGCGGGCGTGTGCGTGGCGTGGCGTCCTGGCGTGTCAAGGCGCCATTTGGGCCGGCAATTAAACTTCTTGTTTCTTGGCTTCCAATACAACGACTATAAAGAACTTGCATTGTCATCTTCCAACCAGGGTCGTCACCTTCGTCTGACACTCTGACGATAGCCTTCAAATAGTATAATGCGAACTTTCAACGACTATATAAAAGGTCCATCATATATAGTACATTACTTGATGTTCGTTAGGGCTGGGCACACAACTCGAAACCCATAGCCCAAACGCGAAAAACCCGACCTCGAACCCGAAAAACCCGAAACCCGAAAAATCGGATGCAATCTCGGATAGCGAATCTGAAAACCCGAAATTAAATGGGGAAAGTCGGGTTTCAATCCCCGGTACCCGAATAAACCGAACAACCCGAACTAGCAGCAGCCCATTAGCACTTCAGCTTTCGGGTTAACCCGAACGCCCAGTCCTATGTTCGTCAGCTAACCAGATACTAGCACCGCAATAACGAAATTAGCGCATGCGTGAAAGTCCTCTTTTTGGTCCATGCATGCTCAGGCAGCCCAAAAGGACTAAAGGAGTGCGCAGTACTGTATATGTAGTCCATCCTGTACATTTTAATTAGTACTATCTGTCTAACTATCAGTCCTTAATGACACTGCGCCCCATTGATCGAGTGTATATAAAACTATACATGTACGCAGCACCAAACCATACCCCAACAATCAATTGTGGAATTAAAGATCAACGACGGGCCGGGCGAACGAGAGCAAAAGCCTAACCGATACGGCATGGGGCTGATACGCTCTCGTCGTTGATGATCGACACGCATTATACTATACAATACTGTCGGTGCGAGGTCCCAAGTTCAATTTTTGCATGTCACAGCAAAAGTCAGCAACGCTCTCGGTTTGCCGGCCCATCCGAAAGCAGCTGGTGCATGACACGTTGGCTCTTGGCTGGGTTGCTCCAAAAGCTAGTAGCTGAAGTGAACCGCTCCACTGCTTTGCAAATTGCGCGTAAAGAACGAAGGGTTTTCGATCGGAGAAGAGCCACGCGCGTCATGGTGGAAAGGAGGAAGAGAGGTTGCAAGACATCATCGATCCATAATATGCCCCATGCATGCGCAGAGATCAGGTGGCTTTAATTCAGGTTTGGTGGCTGTTAGATTTCGTCATTATGCGATGGTACTAGTATATATCATGGAAGCCAGCAAATTCTCCATCTGCCAGCCTTTTCTTTCCCCCCATTTATCGATCGTTCCATTACTTCATTCGACAAGGAACTGCGAATCTAGCTATCTGGGGTCGAGTCTGTTGTGCCAGTTATTGATCGTTGCTATACGAGGAAATTATCAAGTCCGGACGGTACGCCTCGGTGGTCCTCAAATGGGGCATTTAACTGCTTACTATTTGTTCTAAAATGCGCAGTATTGTTCTAAATTTTGTTGAGAGAGATACAATGCCTCGACCACTAATAACAGTAACATGGCATAGCTTTTCCTTCGCACCGACAAATCCAATGTAGGACTCTTAGAACATATATCGTGCATAGTCGATGATTTTCAGAAGGAAATTAGTCGACTTTTTAGAGGCATCATAAATTTTCTTGGTCACAATTATGCTACTTTGGCGACTAAATTTCATTTGTCCCGTATGAAAATGTTGTGAAGTGTATTACAATGTGAAAGTACCTTTCATAAGATATTATTTTGATCATGTCATTGTACACAGATATAAAACTGCATTTAATTTATTGTGTTAGACAATATGATGATTGATCTATCTATGTATTGAAGTGCAGGGTATAATAAGCCATAGATTGACAAAATACCATCACTGCTATTTTGTTTTTTTTTTTCCAAAACAAGATCATCACCACTTCAATGTGGATACTGACTCACGAATGCTATGTTTGCCTATTCTCAGCACCAGCCGATAGCCAGCCAGCCCTGCCAAAGTGTAGCACTAATGCACTGTCGCACAATCCTCAAGCTTTGTCTCTACCCTCCTATAATTTAGGCTACCCACATGGTCACTCCACTATTGCCGCAACCACAACGGTGCCTTGCCCATTCGCATCACCACAAATCTTTGGCTGTTAGCAGCGAATCTCTTGCTAGTGTGTAGTGCGAGTAAGGACAGCGTCACCCAGCACAACTGCAACTTATCTCCCTGCTAGTGACAAGCCATTCCTTTTTACTGGAGTACTAGTATTGTGCACGAACGGGATTCGCTCATGTTTTGGGAAGAACTGTTTTGCCAATCTGTTAAAACTTCGAGGAATAAACACGCTTCTACGGCCCACATAAAAATTCTTGCGGTCTACTCCCTCCGTCCCTAAATATAAGGGATTGTTGCTTTTCAGATATCACGTCTGACCATTCATTTTATTCAAAATATTTATAAAAATATAAAAATAATTATGTTATATTTAAAGTATATCTACTGATGAAACAAATCATAAGAAAATAAAAATATTTTCATAAATTTTTCGAATAAGACGAATGGTCAAAGTTGATTTTTAAAAGTCAACAATCCTTTATATTTAGGGACGGAGGGAGTATACTAGTACTAATCACAGAGCGGACACACGTAGTCCATATCACAAGCAAGCTATATATACACTCAAAATCAGCATAAATGTGAGTGTACTGAGGTCAAAGAACCCTGGCAGTGGCAGCTCTGCAAGAACGATTTAGCCGATCGCATTGGAGAGAACTGCTGACAACAAACATCCAAGGCAAAGTTATATGCATCTGGTTTGTGTGGGGGCAGTGAGCAACTGAAGGACAAAACTAAGTACGAATCACTAATCGCGATGCAGTTGGTGCACAGTTGGTGTGGGCACGGGGCGGGCACATATTAAATCTAGAAGAAGTCTATGGCCAAACAACAGGTTGTGGTTGCTAAAGAACCCTGGCCAGATAGACAAAGATGAGAGCGCCATGCACGCGTCCATGCGGAATTGCGGATACGCCTCATCAAACTGCTGAAGAAACTATTTTTTTTTATCATTGAAGAAAGCTTTCTGTTTATTGTAGTATGTTATCTTCAACTGAAACTTTTGTGTTCGGCTTTGAGTTAGTAACTCGACGTGTAATCTTTTGATGCTATCTTGCGTTGGACTTGTGTGTTTGTTCTGTTTTTCTTTGTTGAAAAAAAGAAGAATATGAAGCATAAAAGAACTGCTTCCCATCATACATTCATGCTTCCATTGTCCTTTCCATAGTCCCTTTTCCTCATCCTCCAACCACCACCAAGGTTTTCAAAACCGCGGCTAACCGGACCGGAAACCGGAAAAACCGGACAAACCGTCCGGTCCGGTTAGCCCGGTTGGTCGGTTTTTCGTTTTGAATTTGAAACAATTTAGAAAATTTGAAAAATTTTGAAACAAAAAATTTGTAAAAAAACTAGATGTAATATTGGGCCCAAAGGTGGAAGAACTTCACGAAAATATGATTGTTTGGTTGGCCAAATAATTGATCGAAGTTTGCAGCCTGAAAAATATGAAAAGAAAAAAGAATGGTGGCGCCCGGGGCGGCTAACCGGAAGTCCGGTCGGGTTAACCGCTAGTGATGGGCGGTTACCGGCACGCACGCACGCACAGAGCGCTATGGCCGTTTGTGGCCTGTTGTACTAGTTCATCTCTTTCCCTTGCTTAATTCACCAGAAATTCATGGTAGCTCTAAAATTCCTGAAACTTGGTCCCTAGTGCTCTCTTGTCATGCTGTACAATTTAAAAATATCAGCACTGGTGAAAATTTCTGTTAAATGACCTCAGATTAATTGTTACCTTTCTTATGTGATAAATCATAATTAAATAATGCCCTGCTCAAAAACTGTGAAACCTTGTCAACAAATCTCAGAATATTCAACTCTTTACAGTAAAAATGTTTGTGCTAAACAATACACTATTTTAAATTTCGAAAATGATTTAAATGCTACCATTAGTTTAACAAGTCTTTTCCTTAATGCAATTGCAACAGCAGGTTGTATCTTGAGCATTTAACTGTCAAATCATGTCATTCCTTGTGCATTGCACTCCTAATATCTTGAGTATAGAATATCCACTGTTACATGTCATTTGCACCCCATATCTATATGTTGATGTATTGAAAAACTATGTCTAGGATTATGTTGTTGCTCTATGTATTATGTTGGACATTTATGTTTGAAATTTATGTTGGAACTTGGATCATCTTGTAATATTCTTTGTGTGTTTTATGCATCTATAGTGTCAAATTGTGCCTATGCATATTTACAAATTTATAGCAAAAGTCATGTCAAAATTTCCGATTTTTTCCTGCCTTTTTTCCATTTTTCCTCACATTTTTCCGGTTTCCGGTTTTTAGATTCCGGTTAACCGGTCAAACCGGACGTCAAACCGGTAAAACCGTCCGGTTTCAGATTGCCGATCGAGCTTTTCAGTTCAAAATTTGGGAATCGAATTTTGAAGCGGTTTCCGGTCGGTTTCACCGGTTTCCGGTGAAACCGGACGATGCGGTGCCATCCGGTCTCCGCGGTTTCTTCGGTTATGTAAACCTTGCACCACCACCAATAACAATATGCAGCTGTGGTGCAGAATGATCTGTAGGATGCTGATCTCTTTTGGTTAGTGATAGTATGTACTACCGGCCATTCAGAAAGCATCACTAAGGTTCTTGCATCCTACTTGTAGTAGTGCAACTCTAGCCAGTAGGCACAGTACTGTGCTTCAGTTGGTGCCGCAATTGCTTCGGCACAAATAGGAATTCAATCGTAGGGATATTAGTCGCATCATACCAGCATACAAGTGATGTTAGGACTTATTATGAGACAATGGATAATCATGTAGGCGGGCGGTGTGACAATGACAGACCGGTACTCATAATTCTCATTGCGCCAACACATTTCCCTTCTGTTCTGTGGCAGAATCTCGAGCATGTGTCGAATACCATTTTATTTTTTTTCTTACCACATATAGTTAGTGTAGCGGTGCATTTGAATAATGAGATTCTTTCAAGTTCATGAGTTCTTCAATCGAAATTCAAACTGCAATCAAGGAAAAAAAAAGAAGGAACACAAGGTTTTTTCAAGAGGGGAGGAGAAGTATTTAGCTTCCATTAATTCCTGGGTCTTTGTCAGATTAATATACTATTTCTGAACGCTTGAGTAGTTAGCACACATTCATGGCGCGAATGGAACAATCCACCTTCCATGGTGATGTACCAAATCTTGAAAGAATGTATGGAGAAGAGAGATATCCTTCCCTATTCGAAACACCACCCGATCGTACGTCCTACTATTATACTAGTAGCTGTACAGTGAAGTCGCTCTTGTGTTGCTATCATGTCATTCCCCCTTTCCCCATTGTTGACTCAATTTATTCAGAGCTGACGCATATCCTCATCTGATGTTATACAAAAATATCATCTTTTTTTTACGATTATACAAAAATATCATCTTCGAAATTTGATCCCACTAATTAACATTTGGCATTTCTGTCTGAATGGTTAGACGCCATCCTTTATACTTCTGCTATGTCTATGCACGATCTGGTATGCATATTGTCCTACCAAGTACACGAGATACAGCTCATGGTGGAGTATATTCTCACGCCTCACATGCATGACTGGACAATTACCAAATCACTATTAACCATTTACCATCATTCGGCTGTGCAACAAGGTACAAAAGCACCTTTGATTGTTCAGAGCACTTCAGAGTTCATTTCATGCCTGTGCGCTAGCTGTCCTGCCGTGGGATGCATCTGGCTAGTTTATTTACCATCACCAAAGCCTATTGTACTACACTGGGTTGCCTGTTCTCGCCCAAGAAACCAAGACCTTTTTACCACATCAAATCGATGGATTCATATCCCGCACGCCAGTGGAGCTGAATGGCTCCGCCGTCCAAAAGCGCCACCGCCGTTCCACTCTGAGTTGCAGATGTACCCGGACGGCGACCACCATTGCACGCTCGTAGTGAATCAAGTGGATGATGCTATGCTTAACGTGCAAAAGTTTCTAGTCGTGCATCCATCTGAACCGGAACAACCGAGCAGAAACTGAGAAAAGTGAGCATGCGGCGTCGCGCTCATGCGCGCGACGCAACGGTTTCGAGCACAACATGTGAGTAGCGGCCGGCTGCCCCACGGATCGATCAGTCGGGGGTAACCTCGATTGCCCTGATGATTGCCGAAACCATGCAAGCACGGAAAACGGAACGGTTTCGTCACGTACGTGAGATGGCAACTGATGGTTACGCCTGCTAGTCACTCTCAGTCCCGGAATTTTGAGGATTCTGCGCTTGTTTTCCATCAAACAACCAGCGTTCAGAAATAAGAAGTGCCAGCCAAGGCGAGGCAAAGCCAAAAATTCACCTCTGCATCTTGTACCAGGAAGGGCTCAGAGATGGCACCGTTACACGACTCGCAATCGAATCGAATACTCGCCAAAAAAGAAAAAATCGAATACTCACGCGAGAGGGAAATTAACAAGCCGCACGCCCAATAACTGCTCCGGACCTGATGGCATCGCCTTCTCTGCTCTTTCCACCTCCACCGCTCTCTGACTTCACAGTTTCCGAAGGGCGGGAGCGCAGGATCAATGGGTGTGTGATCTGATCTCCCACGCCCGCGGTGATTTCGCAGTTATGGGACGCACAGCGTCGGTCGGGTCGTTTGGCAACTTGGGACGCGTGGCTCCAGCAGGAATCTCGAAAGGAAAGGCATGGGTTGCTGGTTTGCCGCGAGAGCTTTCATCCACGGTAGATTTGTCAGGGCAGAGGGCGCATGGTTCGTTCTTTTTGTGGAAGAGGGTCCAGTGCAAGTTTCTTGTATGTATGAACTCCCAAAAATAAAAAGGTTCTTGTATGTATGGAAATTGATAAAGCAGATCTTTTCAGCCCGCCTATAAAATAGAAGAGAAACATACCAAATCCTTGGTGGAAATAAGAAATATTTATCTAAAATAAATTTCATAAAACCTTGTGCAAAACCATGAGTATTTTAGCTGTATCGGTTAACCCTGGATTTTATGGTTATATGGTTTCGTAAAACCTCATCCATATACAGGTCTATATATCTAACAAGCAGAGCCTACATTAATAATGAATGAAATACACACCACCAAGCACGGAAGTAGGTTTCGCGCGCCATATTCATAATTATTTGGGGAAAAGGGGTGAGGCTTCCTGAAACAGGACAGTCACAAAAACCTATGATTTGGTGGCGCCAGCAACCCAGCACTATAGAGTTTTTGTGAGGCAAAGATTACCAAATCTATTTTACTATGGTTACATGTGCATAAGTGAAGGTGCTATATTTTTTATGTATATGTTGTTTGTATTAAGTGTAGTATGAACGCTTCGTATAAGGTGGTGAGGACTATTTATATGTATATGTAGTTTGTATTAAACGTAGCGTGGAAGTTTTATGTGATACCAGTTATGAGGAATATCTGACACAAGTTTATTTCGCTTTCACGGTCGTACATTTTTCCTCGCTTCCCCTCTCGCACGCCTCGAACATGCTTTTCTATTGTGGCGTTGTGTATCAATGGTGACCTTGATCTCGAGATGGTTTGCGATCTTATTGTCTAAACATAGCATGTTCTAGCTTGTAGGTATCTACAAGTAATGAAAAACTACATCTTTCGTAAAGTGGTGGATCTACAAAGAAGGTTTGGGGGCTCAAGCCCCCCTCTACCAGCTGCACCACAATGGGAGCCTCCCACCCCCCACCACACCACATACACACCCGAATACAAATCTCTACAAAAACAAAAGAGATGGAAGGAGAAGATGTGAAGGAACAATAAGCGAAGAAGGCCTAAGTCTTCCCTAGCAATCTGTCATTGTTTGGCATCTCTCGCCTATGAAGTAGCTAGAAATACCTATATTTATGAACAAGGCGGTACTATTTCTCATTCAGCTTGTTCGCCAAGCCTGTTCCTTATCAGCAGCTATAGTGTTCGCAATTATTTCTTCAGCAGCCGCTACAGTGTTCGCAGTTATTTCTTCAGCAGCCGCTACAGTAAGACAGCTACAAAACAGCCTGCCGAACAAGCCGATTGTTTTCTAAAAGAAGCCAATGAGCTCACTAAAAAAGGTCAGCATAGGGAAGACTTATGTTGGTTTTACTGGAAGTTTTGGAAGAATTTTCCTTATGGTTAACATGGCATTTCCTTACCTTAAATCCTACAGGAACAAATCCATATTAAATGTTGTGAAGGTACTGGATATGCTCATGCAGTCCGTCCACAGTTTCATCAAGAAACCTAGTCAGCATGAAGGCGTCATTCCATCTCCAGCCCTCCCTTATTTCCCTTGTTATTATTACTCCAAAACCTATACGTACTGAATTCTTCAAGTAGAATTAAATATCTACTCCAGATACGTTTGGAGTACTTCCTTATCTGAGAACATATATCTAAGGTGCAGATTTATTTCTCCAAAAGTACTATCAACTTGTATACTTCCTTGTAAAGCATTTACTTCATGTAGAAGTCAAAATTTCGGCGGCAGTTTCTGTCAATTATTACTTCTCCCATGTCGTATCTACGCACAAGAGTACATATGACCCCCCCCTGAGATTTTGGCCTTCACCCACAGTACGCCCGTACGATCGCCTAATAATCGTGAGAAGACCGATAAAATCCATCGCGCCATTGCCGCGCCTCGCGTGGCTGCCACTGCGCTTTCGCACTGCTGTTAGCTCCCTCTCCCCGCGTGGGCTCCTCTACAAGGACGCAAATCATCTTTCTCCATATATAAAGCTTTCTTCCCCTCCTCCTGAGCTTCCCTTCCACGGAGAGAGAGCACCACTGATCCCTTCCTCCTTCACTTCTCCGATTGAAGCTGCATCACCTTTCGAGGTACACCGCTGCCCTCCCTGTTCTCGTGTCGTTCTTGGCTTTTGATTTGGTTTGAAGCTGTGGATGCTCTGCTTTGATGAATTCGGCTCTCTGGAGGCCTCCGCTCCATTGGCGGCACCCGCATTCGCTTCATTTTTCGTTGCCACTCTTTTTTTCCCTTTCCAACCAAAATATTTTCCTTTCTTGCTGATTCACAGTAGATTCTATTCTTTATTCGTTTAATTGGTTTTGCTACGCTGTGCTTGTGTCAGAGCCATGTTTGCATCGGGTCTCCAACTTTTCCTTTTCTTTTCTTTTTGCTCCACCTGTTAACATTGGCACAGTTCCTCTGTTTCTCCTCCTCTCTGCTCCAGCCTCCCTCCTCCAGTTCATGGTGCGTCGCGTCGTTTCCTTTTTCTTTTTTTTTTTTCTCCGAGGAATCAATGCCCGCGTCTCGCTCCCGTTCGTTTCATTTCTTTGATCAGTAACTTCTTCTCGTCACTGGAGCCGTTGGCTCCTTGTGCCGGTGGCCTGCATGCTTTACATGACATCGCCCTGCGCTTCGTGTTGCGATTTCAGGTGGGAAGCGGCGCAACGGCGGCGGGGGCGGCGATAGCGTGACTGCCTTCTCAGGAGAGAGAAAGATAAGCGGGGAGAGAGAAGAAGAAGAAGAAGAAGCGCGAGAAGGCACGGGAAGCAAGCACCGATGGGCCCACTGGAGCCGCGCTACCGTCCCGCCGGCGCAGCGTAAGATCTTCTTCCCCTCTCTTCTCCCACAATCCCAACGCTTGCAACTAAAGCTGTTTCCTTTTTCTTGCTGCTGCTGCTTCTTCTTCGTCGTCTTCCTCAACGGCGTGCCTGCGCTTCTTGCGCCCGCCGCCCCGCGCTGCATGCCGCCGACGCCGCCGCATTAGTCGGATCCGTCCAACCAAAAGGAAAGAGACGACGACCGTGACGACTCGTCGTTCTTCCTCCTCCCCCTTCCTCTTAATTGCTGGCGCCGTAGTAGTTGGTGGTTGCGCGCCTGGTTGCAATCTCGCATTAAGGCCATAAATTTTCATTTCATTTCACTCGCGCTCCAGTCCAGTTAGTCCTTCGTCGGTGATTTTTTTTCCACCATCAGTTTAGACAAGCAGTACAGTTCTCACTGACTCAGTGTCACATCGATGGCAATCTCTTAAGCTTATGATCACCACTCGATCATTAGCAGCCTTGTTTTTTTAGATAATGTTAAAAAAGCATCCCGGCCTTGTTTAGGTGGTCGTCTCCAGTCCTCCCCTGCCTGCGCCGTTGTCTCTGTTCACCCCATGGACTGCTCGCCTTCGCTCGTGTGGATCGCGTTCCGAGTTCGTTCGTTGCTAGCTTGACCTGGTCGGCGGCTGATGCTGTCCTCTTTCGGCCGCGCACGGCTGACTTGTGTCACTCTGCTTGGATTTTTGGCAGCGGGCACGTTGCGACGTGTAAAGGACGTTGCTCTTGGCGTGTGCTGCCAACGGCTGATTTCAGCATCCTTGGATCATCCAGTTATCTGCGTACAGTAGTAGTGGTAGCAGTTACCGAATTTTCCTCCTCAGGCGTTAGAGAAAAAGGCTCATGGGTGCTGTTGCAGCGGTGCCGATCATGCTTCGGATTTGAGGAATCAATCGAAGGCATGCGAGTTAGGCACAAAGACTCACGAATTTTTCTCGTCAGACGTTGTGGAGTACTATATGACGATGCTTTGCGCACTTGGAAGATGTGGCTGATGGATGGAGCAGAGAGGTGGCGAAATACAAGTCCGCGCAATCTTCTTCTCTGAATTTTTAGTGTTTTTTCGGCGCTTTAAGCTTTTCTCTTTCGATTGGCAAACATCTGTTAGTGTGACTCGCTTTCACATCCAACTATCGGATATACTATGCATTTCCTTTCTCGAAAAAGGTGGCGCTTTGGGTGCTTCAATATGTCGTTGTTGTGTATTTTCTGCTTATAAAGTGGTTGCGACTATCATCGTTCCACTTATTTCTATGCAACTTCAAATGATGATATCATAGCACTGCCTGTATGAAAATATTATCTAGTCTATCTTCCGAACTAATAATGCGGGAAAAGTAGGACCTGACTCTGCTGCTTTTCTACTTAGCTACCTGTTCTGTTCGGTATTCTTGCGGTTGTTTGTAGAGAGAACTTTATGCAGGATCTTGATTCCTAAAACTTCCATTTGTGCTGCCGACTTTTTTAGGAAAAGCGTAGGTGCTTCCGTACAAGTGGTCTCTCGAATTGCCCCGTGCAAAGATGGTATCTAGCCATTTTACCGTGGATGTAGATATTGGTTTTCGCTTTCAATTGATCATGCTGTTACCTGCCCATGATTGTGATGCGAAATCAAAGTGAAAAGGATGTGTTCTGATGTGTTCAACAAGGAACTTCAGAACCTATCTTCTTGTGGAATGAGCATCTAATAATTTATTTTCATTGGTACATCTAGCTAAGACAGAGTCTCTTTTGAGTTCCACTTGTCAAGCATAGATCTTTTATGGCTGATCTTGTCTGATAAAGGAGCACGACTAAGTTTGTTTCTACATTTTGCAGTGATGAGACAACTAAAAGGAGGGCCTCCAAAAGCAAAAGTTTCAAAGACGTTGAAAATTTTGAAGTTCTTGTCCTCGAAAAGAACTGTGGTTGCAAGTTCAAGTCTCTGCGGATCTTGATCATAGCTATCATTTCTGCAACAGTTGTCACCCTCTTAACTCCAACCTTATACGAGCATCAATTACAGTCGGCTTCCCGGTGAGTACAACTAGTCTCACTGAAATATTTTCGATGCGGTAAAAACAAGATACTGCCTTTACAGCCATGACCATAATCTCAAGCGACTTTATTTTCTTTTGCAGGTATGTGGATGTCGGCTGGATGTGGGACAAAATAAGTTCTGATCCGCGATATGTGTCTTCTGTTAATGTTAAGTGGGAGGATGTATATAGAGCACTAGGAGATCTAAACGGTGAAAATCAAAAGCTCAGGATTGGACTCCTGAATTTCAACAGCACTGAGTATGGCTCATGGACACGGTTATTCTCAGACAGCCATGTTTCCATTGTAAGACTTGAGCCTGCCAAGGACAGCATCACCTGGCAGACACTGTACCCTGAATGGATCGACGAGGAGGAAGAAAGTGAGATACCCTCTTGTCCATCACTTCCAGAGCCTAATGTCAGAAGAGGAGTACACTTTGATGTTATTGCTGTGAAGCTTCCTTGTACCCGGGTTGGAGGCTGGTCAAGAGATGTTGCACGGCTCCATTTGCAGCTCTCAGCTGCAAAATTGGCTGTAACCTCTTCGAAGCATAACCACAAGGTTCATGTGCTTTTTGTTACTGATTGCTTCCCGATTCCGAATCTCTTCCCTTGCAAGAACCTTGTGAGACATGAAGGCAATGCTTGGTTATACAGTCCTGACCTGAAAGCATTAAAGGAAAAGCTCAGGCTTCCTGTTGGTTCCTGCGAGCTCGCTGTTCCACTCAACGCGAAATGTAAGTTGCTTGTCTTGAGCATCACTACATTTTTCTCAGTCAACTGGGAGCTATCTGCATATCTTGAAACATGTAAATGCTGCCCTAAAATGGCAGTCTCAATACCTCAATTCTCCACACAATGAGCAACTATTGTTTTCGGTTTAAAGTATATTCCATGGTAACATTTATAGATTATGCACTGCCAGTTTTTAGTCGCTTTTCTGTGCATAACTAGAACTTTCGAGTAGATAACACCTGTTTTTATTGCTGCAGCAAGACTTTTCTCAGTAGACCGACCAAGAGAAGCATATGCGACAATACTGCATTCAGCAAGTGAATATGTCTGCGGTGCTATCACCGCGGCTCAAAGCATTCGCCAAGCAGGATCAACCAGGGACCTGGTTATCCTTGTTGATGATACCATAAGCGATGACCACCGGAAGGGCTTGGAGGCTGCTGGGTGGAAGGTCAGAATAATCCAGAGAATCAGGAACCCGAAAGCTGAGCGTGACGCTTACAACGAGTGGAACTACAGCAAGTTCAGGTTGTGGCAGCTGACCGACTACGACAAGATCATCTTCATAGATGCTGACCTCCTCATCCTGAAGAACGTCGACTTTCTGTTTGCGATGCCAGAGATCACTGCAACTGGCAACAACGCTACACTCTTCAACTCTGGTGTCATGGTTATAGAGCCTTCCAACTGCACATTTCAGCTGCTGATGGATCACATCAATGAGATAACATCGTACAACGGTGGCGACCAAGGGTACCTGAATGAGATATTCACATGGTGGCACCGCATTCCTAAGCACATGAACTTCCTGAAGCACTTCTGGGAGGGGGACGACGAGGAGATGAAGGCCAAGAAGACTCAGCTATTCGGTGCAGATCCACCGATCCTCTATGTTCTCCACTACTTGGGTCTGAAGCCATGGCTGTGCTTCAGGGACTATGACTGCAACTGGAACAACCCCTCGATGCGTGGATTCGCAAGCGATGTTGCGCACGCCCGGTGGTGGAAGGTGCACGACAAGATGCCCCAGAAACTCCAGTCCTACTGCCTTCTGAGGTCACGGCAGAAGGCTAGGCTGGAGTGGGATCGTAGGCAGGCCGAGAAGGCTAACTTCAGCGACGGCCATTGGCGCCAGAACATCACCGACACAAGGCTCAAGCATTGCTTTGAGAAGTTCTGCTTCTGGGAGAGCATGCTGTGGCACTGGGGCGAGAACAACGGGACAAAGCACGCCCCGGCGACAGCGACGGCGGGCTTGGCAAGTTCATGATCTGTAGATATACAGAAAAGTTTCTCTATATGGCACCATACATGCATAGCAATAGCTTGTATAGGTAGCTATGCTTTAGGTCTTTCCAATACAAATGCATCCCTTGTTGCCTCATGGCTGCAGCTCTATCATGCCTGCCTGCCTCGATGGCTAACAATTCTTTTGGGTTGGGTGAGCTAATAAGTTACTAGGACATAAATTTTTCATTGCTGAAATTCTGTGGGTGTGTGAGAAAGATAAGTGATGGTACAGATCGAAGCTTTGATCAGAACAAGCCCTGTACATGTCCATGTCACAGAGAAAGATAATGGATGGTAGAGATCGAAGTTTTCATCAGAACAAGCCCTATACATGTCCATGTCACAGTTTAACATAACAACACGTCAGTGTGCTGACTAACATATAGCAACACGTCTCATTTGCAGTTGCAGGTAGTACTGGACATGCATATTTTCCCTTATAAATTGACAGGGTGTACATCTTAACAACTTATCAAGTGAATGTTGGTACATACAATACAAGTGTAAACACCAGTTTGATTTGATAAAAAAAAAACTGTCAGTACGTACAGGTTAACAGTATGTCAATGCCTTCTCATCCTCTACAAGAAAAAGAACAGATACATCATCCACTCCTTAGGATGCATGCTTCACCTTGTATGAATCAAAGAACAAAAGAATGTCGAAATCCAGGGAAGAATGAACCACCTAGGCCCTAGCAGATGTGGCAGCTCCCAGGACGTATGTTAATCCTCTACAGGTGATTAAAAAAAATCACAATACACAAACGGGGGGAGATTGACTACGTAGCCACAACATTCACCCCACCAAGTTTCGCCAACCTGCGCAATTTGGGCGTGAATCAAAACCATGTCGAAACCCCCACAAAAATATATTAAAAAAATCGTGTCAACATTTGTCTGTAACACTTGAAGCAACTCAAGCAACCTAACATACCAACAGAGATGTGATATTTAATCAGGTTCCTAGCTCACATTTGAACAGTTGATTACAGTTGTATACAATGGAGTATCAATCTCGGAAAAACTAAAAGGCCGTTCAAGGAAGCATTAGCAAGAAGCTACTTAAATCTTGGCAGCTGCGTGGCTGGGATATGTCAGTTCCATATCCTTAACCATCTCCCTCGGTGCTTTGTCAAATGCCATTTAAGTAACTTAATAATGTAACTATCTCACTATTCATGTTATGCATACCATTCTATGGGCATCATGGTTGCGTAGATATAGTGCATATGCATTGTTGCAATTTAAGCATTTTGTTACATGATAAAGTTGTTTGATTGGCATACATTACTCATAATATTCAAAGAAATGAAGATACACATCAGCATAACTAGGAACTCACCATTTGTCAGAAGGTATGAAAATACAAGTTCATTCCAAGCATCGGGGACTCCAGGAAGACACCAGTGGCTGCAATCAAGTACAGTGGGGGGATAACTCCAATTTCCAACATGAGCATCACTTCTGAATGACCCCATTAAAGTTACATTTAGTACAGTAACAGGATTCCTCATTTTCGACACAACATCAGCAAGTATAGCCCCAAATTCACTCTTATCATTTCCTTTGACCTCAGATGAAGGCTGTTCTGTTGCCTCACATGTCTTTTCGCCTGTTTCACTGTGCATATGCAGGGATTTTCACTTAAGTTCACATGATATTTATATTGAGGCACACTGATACATATAATGTTTTCAATATATTTATATAATAAAGTATATTGGTCTTTTGATGTTTATCAGGTTATTCTTTGTTACTCTTAATGACTAATTATTCACCTCAAATTATACTCGTCAAGAAGCAAAAAACAATATGTTTAATTATATGGTAGACTTTTCGAACTTTGACTATTTAACTTTTTGAATGTGAAATGAATCATTTGATTCGTCATCAAAAGCACTTAAAGTTAACTTATAATTTAGCTATTTACACAATATATAGATACGAATGGTCAAAGAACGAAAAAAGTCAATGGCGTCATATAATAAAAAACAATAGGTTTTACACCTAGAAACGGTATCTTCAGAGTCTTAAATTATTGAATTTTTTATAAAGCATACCTCCAGTGGGATGGCTCGTATGTTCGGAAGAAGACATGAGTTCGGTTTAAATCAACTCTTTTCTCCACCCATGAAGACCATGTCTCCAACGCCATCTTGAAAGCACCTTCAATGGATTTACCAAGTTTAAGAGCACGCCCAACCTGAAAATAGCATCCCCTGTTGGGAAGACCAAGTCAGGAAAACTGCTATACTTTTAGACTGGTGTTTCACCTTGCTCAAACATAGTACGAAATAATATGCACATCACCAAAAAAAAGGAAATGGCGTTGAGTGATCACGTATCACCCAGCAAACCAATAGAAGCATTTGTCAAGTAGATTGTTTGCTGTGCCAATCGAAGGATGAGATCATGATACTCTGCTCAAAATGTACAAAGCTTACATCAACAAGCAAGTATGAGGCAATACTAGGGTTCTTGTATACCAGGTGCTAACTTAAGCATTCTTTCTTTTATATAAGCATCTTCTGCTAAAAATAAACCAGTTTTTGCCTAAGCGGCTCCATTGTACATGCCCTAAGAAAAGAAGTTGAACTAGCATAAAGGCAACCTTATTGTTTTCTTGGGTCATGGTTCTTAGTGATTCCTACACATTTGATTCACGAAGGATGTGACTAGGTACAAGAAGTCATCTATTTTCCCCTTCAATGAACTGCAAAGCTCACTATCAGAAATATTAAGCCGCAGTCAAAGCATCCAAGTGAACATGATATTGCCTATTTTCACACTCTCTTTTTGAGAAAACGTATATCCAGCACCACCTATCCATCAACTATGAATCAATGAACTTTAAGCAATTCCAAGGAAATGTGTGTGGCAAAGAAAATGGCGAAACTTATTTTTTGACGAGAACAAATGGTGATACTTAAGTACTTAACTAACACATAATCTCATGTTTGAGAAAAAAAAAGGAATACGAAACCAAATCCAAAAAACTTACAAATCAAATAGCTTCTTGGGAGTCCACCAATGACCTGTATTGAAAATCAGCACATCCGAATTTGCCCATTTCCTACTCAAATTATCCATCTTATCCAGCCTCAATGTCGACTTGACCCTCTTCGGCGCATGCCTTGGCGCCGGGTGCTCCTGCACGAGGAACACGGACCGGAAGAACTCCACGGTGAGGCCGTGCGAGGCAAACCTGACCGCCAGGTGCCGTATCGTCTTGGTGATCTCGTTCCCGTTCACCTCGTACACCGTCCGGGCGTCCTCCACCCCGGGCATGAGCATGCAGATGAAGGACTCCCACTGCGTGCGGCTCATGGAGTCCCCCACGAAGACGACCCGCTTCCCGCGCAGCCGCTCCAGCGCGGCGCGCGCGGCGAACCGCGGCACGTCGCACCGCCGCGGCTTCCACCGCCACTTGAGGTACCCTACGTCGGGCCGGCCGTTGGCGAGGCAGTCGAACCCGCGCTCCGCGAACGGGCACTCGGAGCTGCTGTACAGCGGGCGGGTCGCGTCGGGCACCCAGGCGCCGTCGAACACGTCGCACGGCTCGGCGCCGACGGCGTCGCCGACGAAGCCGGCCACCGCGGGGCCCCGGCCGACGTACCGGAACACGTAGAGGTAGAGCGCGCAGGAGAGGACCAGCGCCGCCGAGGCCAGGACGAACGCGCGCGCCGCGCGCTCAAGCGACGCGCCCGACGGCGGCCACCGCCACCTGCGCTGCAGCGCCGCCAGAGCCGCGGCCGTGGCGGCGGAGACGCGCGCGCCGGGAGGCTCCGGCTGGAGCCGACGCCCCCGCTCACCATCTCGACAGCGCCGCCGCCAGATCTCCCATCCTGCGACTCCAGGCCCACCAAATAAGCTTGTTTGCGGCGTTCGCCGCCTCCCCCGATTGGCCCCGCCGAGAGCGTCAGGCGCTAGAACCCCGGCACGAGCTCCGAGGTCGCCGCGGTGCTTCAGAGCTGACCCGTGCCGTGAGGTGCGAGCTCGCGTGACGGTGCGAACCGGGGCAGGCGAGTTCGCCGGGGAGCGGAGGCGGCGGTTGCGGCAAGTGGGTCTCTCGCCGTCTCGCGTCGTGTGATTCACTTCGCGCAGTGTGGGATTCAACTCACTGACATGTGGGTGCGGAGCACGTTGGCGGCAGGCAGACGCCGCGGGGAGCTGGCTTCTGGAAAGTGCAAATTGCCTGATTGGTGCTTGATCCGTTCGTGCTTGCGCTACCGGAAGAATAGCCTGTCCACCTACCCAGTTGCACAGCATTACGGCGAACTTTTCTTGGTTTTAGCTGGTGATCGAGTGCCAGTACGGACAGTCACCAGGAGATAAGAACTGACTGCATATAAAACAGCGAATAGGTAGGCAAGGAATCGAAAGTCAAGCATCGTCTGAAATTCGGATCTAATAGTTTAATTTGGCAGTGACATGCAGTGTGCCGGGGTCCTCCGTGAGGGGACATGTGTTCTTTGGTTTCATTAATCAATGGTAACGTGTGTAGCTGGCTGTCAATTAATTTTTGCTAAGATGCATTCTAAGTTTCTGACCGCACAATCAGCCAGTCGGCTCTTGATGCAGACCAAGAAAAAGTGACAGCAGCATGCCTGCCAGGCTGCATCGATTCAATATACCATAGCAAAAGAAGCAAACAATTTGGAAAGGGAGAAAGGAAGACAGCAAATTCTGTTTTCTTTTGAGGATGGTTGCAACTAGAATGACATCTAGTTCATCTCAAAAAAATATTGTACAATTGTTGCTAGTTGCTACTTGCTACTAGTACAAAGCAAACAAGTATTATTAGGACATGTAATGTTTTGGTAAATTAGCTCTTGTTGAGGCCCTGAATGTGCCCCTGGCCCTAGCGTGCAAGTCTCAGAGGGTCCCTATTGTGCATCCACTTTGAGGATACAACTCTTGTTAGTTCCACAAAACTGTAGCAGATCATCAAACGCCATCATCAAGTCGGGTCATCATCGCTTCTTATATGAAAATTCAATTCTTAGAGGAAAGCTTCCTCTTTTTGGCGGGCCTCTCACGCTTCTGCTCTTTCTTCCTCTTCTTAAGTTGCACTTGGTGTGACCTTCCAACCAACGAGGGCTGCTCCTTCAATCCAAAGCTCCTCGCGACATGTCCCAGGTGGAGCTTCTTCACCATAAAAATCTTCTTCAGCTCACCTCGATGAGCAGTGTAGGCACGAACCCAGGAACAGAATGCATCCCTGGCAAGCTTCTTTGTTTCAGCCTGAACCAAAAAAAAATATATAAAAATGCTCAGTTTATGATGTCCAAAGCAAATAATCAGAATAGATATTTTATGTTTACTAGCTTTCTCATTACTGAATGGTGAAATATGATACCCCATCAAACAGTCCGTAGAGAGAAAAAGGTACAAATGCATTACCTCTGCTGCAACAAAACCTTCTAGCGACCGCTGCAGAGACATTATCCAAGGATGCATATCCAAAGATATTTGCTTCCTTTTGTAAGGCTTCTGCCCTATTACAGGGAAACTATCCAAAACCTTCTGAAAGGGATATTCTGTCAATGATACCCCATGCAGCTCAAGATCTTTCAAGTAGTCAAGTTCAACAGGTTGTAGAAAGAGGAGAGCCTCCCCCTTTTCACCAATCCTTGCAGTTCTTCCAACCCTATAATGAAATGGAGTGTTCTTGAAACATAAATGGTATAATGGCAATGGTGACGTGGAGTACAAATTGTAATTGTTGTTTATATATCAGATGACTGGCATCTTCATAAGATACTATCGAACAGAATGGTACTCAAAAGAACAATTAAGCAGTGGTTGAGTACTTAGTATAAGCAACATGTTAGATAAAAGGATGTTCTACAACAGCAATGCATCGGACAAGACTACCAAAAACATATTGCCGGACTATGTAATAGGCAAACAGATGCAAGCACATATTTTGTTCAGATCCAAACACAGCGGTTACAATGGAGATAATAGACAAAAAAAACAACAAGTCAATCAGACAAGGAGATGCTTCAGGTACCTGTGAACATATTCAGAAGCTTCCCCAGGAGAATCATACTGTATGATGTACTTGACTTTTGGAAAATCCAAGCCCCTAGCAGCAATATCGGTAGAGACAAGAATAGCAGACTTTTCAGAACCAAAACCCAGAAATGACTTTTTGCGTTCCTCCTGGTCCATGTTACCATGCAAACGGAACACTTTGCAGCTAAGAAACTTTTGCTTTTTATCCATATCAAGTTGTGGGGCAGGGCTCCACTCAAGCTGGCTGAGTATTGTATGGTGGAAATCTACAGAGTCACAGGTTGACATGAAAACAACGACCTACAAAATGATTTAAGGTAATTCAGAATTGTTTCAAGTCTTATGACACCAGGGACCTCTTGGTGGCAAGCAAAATTTGAAGCCAAAAATAATTATAGTACGATGAAACACTGAAACTTAAACAGCTTCAAAAACATATGCACTCACCTTCTGCGAGACTTGTCTTTCAAATAGAGATTTGAGAATTGTAAGAAGAACCGTAAGCCTCGAACCACATGAAACTAAATAAAAGCAAAGCTTTGTTACCATCTATGCAAAATATGACAAATATAAACTTAAAAGAGTTCAAAGAAAGCAACCCGCTGCTACCTTTAACATATCTTTGGACCAATTGAGCAGGAAGCTTGTAATCATCATGCTCATGTTCCATTATATCATTTCGCTTTTCCAGTATTTCGTCCGCTTCATCATCAGATAATAGGGAAGTATGGTTTTTCCCCAGCACACTGGATTGCTTCTTTTGATCGTCAAGGCCAATCATCATTGGGTTCTTCAAACTAATTTTTGCTAACCTATTCACTTTTTCGTTAAGAGTTGCAGATAGGAGAAGGTTTTGCCTTTGCATATGCCCCGTCTTGTTTTTATTTTGATCAGGAGCGCCACTCCTTGAACCCAAGTGCTCTAGTATATCCTCAAGTGCTTTTCCGAAACCAAGTTCAAGAATGCTGCATGATACAGTCACCAATGTGGTAAAAGTTGTGTCCACTAGATAAGAAATCATGTTTGGAAACCGATTGATGAATGTATGGCAATCATACCTGTCAGCTTCATCAAAAACTATCCAGCGCAAATTTGAATAAACAAATGATGCGGTATGCTGCAAATGGTCCAGAAGGCGTCCAGGAGTAGCAATGAGAATCGATATTCCTAGATACAAATGTTAAGAGTCAAATCATGATACTACATAGAGGTAAAAGATGAACAATGCAGCAACTTCTTTACAGAACAAGGTACACCTTTCCGCAGTCTTGCTTTCTCTTTTGCTCTATTCTCACCACCCATGACATACCCAGGGACAATCCAGTGAAAACGATGAACCAGTTTTTGTGCAATCCCGTACACCTGCAAGCATAGCTCTCGCGTTGGCACAAGTACCAACGCTACAATCATATAATTAGTAACATCATTCCAGTATCAAGGAGGGAACAATCGGTCAGTAAACATGTCAAAATAAACAATAAGAATGCCAAGTGTAGGGGCCAAATCGAATTTATTCATGATATGTAGCACGTGAAACACACACTTTTTTGTGTAAATGAAACACACACAGAAGAAAATGAGCAACAAGGTAATCACCAAAAGTTCCATCGGTTCTCTCAGCACGAGGCTCTCTCATTTGGAGGAGGTGAACAATGGGTGCAAGGTATGCAAGGGTTTTCCCGGTTCCAGTTGCCGCCTTCACTAGCCTGCGATTGGCAATGTCAAACAAAAATGCTTGAAACAAAAATGCATTACTGCAACCAAGATATTTTACATGTTTGAATCGAGAGGACCATACATGTGCTGTCCTGACATCGCGACTGGAATTGCCTGAGCTTGAATCCGCGTCGGTGCTTGGAAACCCATCTTATCTACACCAAAGAAATGAAACAAATACTGGTTTATAGGAAGCAGAAAATACAGTTTCTTTCAAACTTCCTTTATCTAGAAAACAATTCCTTTGCAAACTTTTTCACAATCTGCTCGTGCGGTGCTACTGGATAGCCACGGAACTCCATGGACAACCATGAACCTATGATTCTTACCCCCGAAATTGAATTATAAAAACTAGCCAACCCGAGAGATGTGGTTTATGTGCAAATTTTCACCAGATATCTAACGAAGTCATATTTGACTAAAAAAATTGAATTTATGTTGCTAGAAGTGAGCAATGCTCCTACTTATTCGCCGGACTCTCTTTTCCTTTTTGGAGCAGACCCAACGGAGCTGCCAAATCACAACATAGAAGGGCGGGGAAGGCAAGCAGGAACGAAAGGAGGGAGAGAGAGCACGACCTTGGAGGTGGGCGCAGAGGGTGGGGTGGAGTCCGAGGTCTGCGAAAGAGCACGACGCGAACAGCCCCTCTTTCCCCTCCTCCTTCGCCGCCGCCGGCGGCTTGCCGAGCTTCTTGGACATCACGGGGAGGAAAGTCGACAAAGAGAAGTGGATGGCGCGATAGGGGACGCTTCAGCGAGGCCTCGAGAGGACGGCGCGCCGGGATTCGGTGCGGCGCCGGCGGCGGCGCGGCTGGCCCACGGAAAGCGGCGGCGCGGCTGGAGAGGGAAGCGAAGCCAGTTCGCGCGGCGCGCCTAGGTTTGCGCTTTGCAGTGGCAGAAGGGTGCAGATTGAGGACGTGTTTGAATGCCCTTTTCTTGATTGTAGCAAAAATTCGTAAATTTACATTTTAATTCATTTACAGAGGCAACATTACGATTTTAAAATTGTATCATAAGCATGTCAATTATCACAATTGAAGTTTCATGATACACTTCTTGAATCTTTAGCAAAATTAAAATTTTCTAGTTATAAAAATACGTAAATTTACATATTACGTATATGTTGACCCTCTTTTTTTTTTTTTAAGGAAACACGCCCACAAAGGCTAGAACTTTCCCATTACTCTTGCAGGTACAACAAATATAAAAATGACCCTTACAAAAGATACAATCTACTAGCAGGCGGTCATTTTGTAAGCCTAGCAGGACATAAAAGAAAACAGAAATTACATCCAGATCCTTCTGTGAAGATGCCAACACCAGCAACGGAAACGTACTGAGCACCGCCGCGGCAAAATCCCAGACACGGAGGAGACCAGCACCGAAGACTTCAACATCAGATTTCTCCACGATAATGCCTCCGTCCACAGACTGGACCAAGCGGTGGGCACAGCTAGACGGCCAGCAACCGAGCCTTGGACGGGAAAGGGCCTCTTGATGTAGCTTGATTGACTCACCGGCGGTCCTCCCGGTGTTCGCCTCAAAGCCAGCACCAACAATCGAGGTAGAAGATAGCACGGCCGTAGATCTTGGAGGAGCTTCACCGGGCCGAGCTAAAGGACCCAACCCCAGATGAATAAGGGGATCAGCCATGTGCGATCGACCCGAATCTAGGGAGGGCAGCATCAATCGAGGAGAAAATTTTCTGCAGAAGAACTCCGGCAACGATGGCACCTCCATGGCACCTGCAAAAGAGCAACAGAGAAGGAAGAGAAGGGGGAGAATACACCTGCGAGGGAGGAGACTGACAGGGCCAAAAGCCATCATGGCAAGGGAACACTATGGAGCAAAGATCCAATCGCAGCTGGGGACAAATCACACACCAAGCCGGCAGTGATAACTAGCGAATGTAGAGAGCTACAAACCTACAGCTACAAGATGCAGATGGCGACTACCTAAGAAACCTACTACTACAGGGTGGGTCCCCCTCCAACTCACCTCCGGCAGCACACCAGGAAGGGAGGAAGAGGGGGGCCAGTCAAGATGGATCGAAGGAGACGATGGGAATCACCGTGGAGAAGAACAACTACAGTGAAGAGCAAACAGAGGAGAGGAGAGAAAGCTCAGTTTGGTTCAACTGACCCTCTTTGTACACCATGATGACAACATAGTTCATTAGGTGATCATCATTATTTTTACTTTGATTGTTCCATGGTTTCTTACTACAATATAGGCAGGAACGAGTAAGATGAAAAAAGATATTGTTTAGATTCTATAAGTCACTTAGAAAATGCAACACTTGTCTAAGAGATAAAAAGGAAATGTGCACCTATTTTTTTTTAGAATAATGTGCACCTATTCTAGAGTGTGTATGCAATGATCATTCAGAATTAACGTGGAACACCTGCGGTGTAAACCAATATCTCTTTTACCTTGATAGTATGCATTTTTTTTTTTGATTGGATACATTGATAGAGGTTGAGTAGATAACTAGTAGAAGGGTAGCATTGCGAATTGAGCAACAAAAATGTAATTGGTTTTTACTCTAAACGTTACAGTATGCACTTGGGAGGGGGCATGTACCCCTTTGATTTGCACTAAGGTCCCTCCCAGATATGCATAAAGAAAGAAAAAATCTTCTACGGTCGATACATCCTGCCCTCTGATCCTCTACCCTAACCCTTTCCACGTCGTTCACAGCACAGGTCTTGGCACTAACTCTTCGTAACGAGAAAAAATCATAGATATATCCCATGCACTTCGTTTTACGTCAACCCAATATTGCCTGGCATAGAGGGATTTATTTTTATGAGAAGCGAGTTGTTCTAGGCTAGGCTAGGTTGATCTTAACCTGTGTTTGATCTGACTATGGATTAATAGATAAACATAAGTTATTTTCTTGTATTTTAGCAATCCATAGTTGGGTGGTTGACAAAGCCAATGAGCCAATTGGAATATAATGCTTTTTATCAAATGATGCATGTTCATTGAACCATCCCAACTGGCACCCTGTTTCGACACAACCTCATCGGAAAGATATTCTAGATCTCGAATATGTGCATTTATATTAGCTAGCGGAGAGAAGGCTTTTCCCTTAAATGGCTGTCTCATCTTTCTTTAGCTATTATTGGGTTGAGTTACCATCATGAGTCCATTGTGGTCTACTATGTTCATCTCATCTTTCTTTGGTCACTCTTGTGTTATATGCATTATTTGAATAAATAGTCCTAGTAAAAACAAATAACAGAAATAAAAGAACATGCTCAAGGACCACCGCCTCGCTTCAGGGAAGACAAACGTGAGGCAAGCTTGAGGTTCTCATTCAACCATAATTTTGTGATCCAATCCTCACACTATGTCAATATGCTATCTTTACTGTGCAACTATACAGAATTGGAAATCTAAACACACATATAAAAGAGCTCATTTGGATTGTAGGATTTTAGAGAGTTCATTTCTTATGGAATTTTCAGTCCTTGCGAACAAATGAATGTGATTGTTAATATTGACATGGTTCCTTTCCAATGCCCCAAATTCCACTGTAAATCAAACATGAGCTCTAACCTCAAGTATTTTAGAAGTCCAATGTCATGTTTTATTTTACTCTCTGCTTTCCGTTGAAACCTTCAGAACCAAACACATTGACACTAGGGGCTGGCATAAGACATTCTTTTTTTTCCCCTGAAAATAGCATTCCTATTGTATTTTTTTATATAGTGACATTCTATTGTATTGCTACAACTGAATCCTGGCAAATCGCACATACGGAGTACAATCTGCAATTTCCAAATTTGTCTGACTGACCACACCGGGCCATCCAAATATCCAATGCAGCACGCGGCTGGGCGCAAACGTAAAAACCCAGGACACGGCGGCTGTGGAAATTTGGGTCAAGGACTTTCGCTTGCAGGAGAAGTTTCCTGGAAGGCGCACGTCGCGCGGGGGTTGGAAGGAAAATAAACTCTAGTTGAAAAATCGAACCAGGTGGGCCCACTTGCCAGTGGCCCGGCCGAACTCCACACCCGCGGGGCTTATAAAAGCGCCCTTCCCCACGCACGCGATCCTCCCCACCCCCACACAAACAAACCGCACCTCACCTCCATTGACCAGACGGCGGCGCTCACATCCTCCCCGGTCCTCCCCGTCGTCCTGCTGGCTCCCCTCGGCTCTCCGCGTAAGGCCCTCCGATCCCCCTCAATTTCATCGTTGATCGTCCCGATCTGTGCGGGTGAGGTCGATCTGGGCCGATCTGGTCGCGGTTAGGGTTGAATTCGTGTTGATTGGTTGGATTGATCCGGGCGCTGGTCTGTTGGGTGGGATTGGGGAGGTTTGGTCGTGTAGTTCGTTGAATTCGAGATTGGGGTTAGCGGATTTACATAGATCGGATTGGTTCATCTTCGATCGATCGAAGTTTGAGGTTCTGATTGCGGATTAGGGTTGAGGTAGATCGGTTTGGTCGCCTGTTCGGGGCATGCGTTGTTGATCGGATTGCATCTTTTAGGTGTTCACTGTAGGATCTGATTGATCAGGCTGTTGATCTGTGATGCGTTGACTTGGTACTGATGACTTGTATTGCGCTTGATTGCGAAGGGATGAATTAGTGTTCGGTTTGACCGTTGACTTGCCGGAATTCCGTTGATATTGGTCTTTATCATGTATTGATTGTAGAATTATGCCGATATGGTGAATTGCCTGTGGTAATTTACGCATAAGCAGTTGAAACATCTATTGGAGGTTTTTATGTGTGCAACTAGATGGTCGTGTACTGACTAGGTCTAGTGGAATGCAATCACTGCACCTGATCGTGACAAAACATGTTTCTTTTAGTGACCGAGTCAGCAACTTTATCATATTCCTTATATGATTCTCCTGTATATTCACCTTTCATGATGTTTTCATGCAGGATTTTGATTCTAGTCACCCATGTCTGCTGAACTCACCGGAGGACACCAATATCTCCTCTCGTGCTACTTCTGGTTCATATATTGCATAAAATTCCGAGATTTCACTTGATACAAGTGGATCCCCTAGAATTTTGTGCTAATTCTTCCTACCATGTGAATCAGTTGTAGCTGGTGAATTCGGCAAGACTCAAGTTCCCTCTCTCATCTGAGTTCAGAAACGTCTGTTGGTCTCCTGCTTCCCGCTTGAGTCTCCTGCTTCCCGCTTGAGTCTTGCCACACACAAATTCTCATCGCTTGTGCTCTGGTCTCTTTCTGCGACTTGACTGGCATTCTGTTGGTCCTGTCAAGCTCCCTCTTCAGAAGACTTCCCTTGACGTTGAGCTCTCTGCTTACACTCTGGTCTTCTGAGGTCTCCCCCTGCTCCTGCGCTCAGACTTAAAAAAGTAGCGCCTCCCGCTCCTCTTGATCTGTGCTCTTAGATTCTCCTGTCTGTGAGCAGAAGCATCTTTTCTTTCTGCTCAAACTTGTGATCTTGAAACATTTCTGCTGTTGTCTTGATCTTGCATAGCCCTGTCAGTGCTGAAGGCAAAGTGATGGCGCAAACTAGCCTGCCCCCTGGCTTTCGTTTCCACCCAACTGATGTTGAGCTCGTTTCCTACTACTTGAAGAGGAAGATCATGGGAAAGAAACTTATTGTTGATGCGATATCAGAGGTTGAGTTGTACAAATTTGCTCCCTGGGATCTCCCTGGTAATTACCTTTGCTTTCATGTTTTTAACTTTCTATATTGAACAAGTTTTGCCAGCAATTTTTTTATTCTTCCATTTGATATAAATTTGCTCCTGTTGCTGTGCCCTTAACCTTTTACTTTCTTATGTGCAGATAAGTCATGCCTTCGAAGCAGAGACTTAGAATGGTTCTTCTTTTGTCCTCGTGATAAGAAATATCCCAATGGGTCTAGGACAAACCGTGCCACACCAAATGGCTACTGGAAAACTAGTGGAAAAGACAGAACAATCGTGCTCAATTCTCGCATTGTTGGGTTGAAGAAAACATTGATTTTTCATGAAGGCAAGGCACCTAAAGGTGACAGGACAGACTGGGTGATGTATGAATACAAGATGGAAGATGATTCTTTGGTTTCTGCTGGTTTCTCAAAGGTAATCCTCTTTACCTCTTACGCTGATTAGTTTTTTATCCTTGTGTTCATAAGTTATTTTATTATGAACATTTTTTTTCATAATATTTTTGTGATGTGTATGAAATTGCTCCTGCACTTCATCAGTTATTTTAGATGTCTAGTAGACCAATGCTTTGTTATGTTACCATGGAAGAGGTTGAGCGAAGGTTTTTTGAGTAATTAAAACCGACCTTTTGCGTGCTGTGTCGCAATATAGATTTCTTTTGGCTCGATTTAGTTTAATAAAGTTACTGTAAATATTAGTTTATGCATCATACGTTGCTTACATTGGATCTTATTTTCTTAAAAATTCAGGATGCTTATGTACTCTGCAAAATTTTCAAGAAAAGTGGCCTTGGTCCTAGGATTGGTGAGCAATATGGGGCTCCATTTAATGAAGATGAATGGGAAAATGCAGAGGCTGAAACTTCAATGTTTCATTTGATGCCCGCTTCAGAAGTAGTAAACCCTGTGGCAGACGAATATGTTCAGCATGATGTGCCTGCTCCAACGCTACAGTATTCTTCTGCTACATGTGCTGATAGGGAGGAATCATCATTTGATGCTACTGCTGGTACTTGTGTTGATGACTTGACATTTGGCGTAGTTGCTGCTCCTGCTATTCAAGATGGGTTGGTTTCTGAGAACAACGTTTCCAATGAGGTCAACAATTTGTGCAGTCCTCCTGAATTTGATGGATTTTTATTGGAAGAACTGTCAAAGTTTCTCACTGATTCTCCTCCTCGTGACAACACTGTTGGAGAGGTAGGTTATATTTTTTTTTATCTCTGGTGTACTTGATTATTATGCTTCTGCCCACCCTTGATTTTCTTGACTAATTAGCTTTCAATTCCTTTGCAGAACTCTGGTCTTCCTCCAATGTCTGAAGCCGAGTATCAAGCTTTTGAAGTGAACACGTTAGACCTCTACAACGAATTGTCAGGGTTTTCTGGGTTAGAAGGCGTGCCTAACAACTTCGGCCCAGTGGCTGGCACCTTGGAACAGAATATCTTGCCTGCTGACCGGGAACTTTCAACTGATGATTTTATAGAACTGAATGATCTCCTTGCTCCTGACACAAGCTTTCCCGGTGAATATCATGCGCAAAACAATCAATTTTCACAGTATCCCCTCGCTCAAGCCACATACGATGTGCATGGCAATGATATGGCTGCTCTGTCAGCTTTTGGACCAAGTGGTTCGCTTCAATCAATGCCTAGCATCTTCGAGGTATTTCCCCCTGCCAATAACAACGGGTTTGCCACTGACCAGGCAATCAACTTGTCGGATCCAAGAATGCAGTTTCCATTCCCTTGATTGTCTTCGAACTGTCATAGGTAAATTTACTGGACTTTCTTCTTATTCCCATGAAACTGTGTCTGAAATGGAAATGGCGTTGCAATATCCAGTTCTCTGATGCTGGTAATCTTCATCCATCTTGGAGTGACATTGGTTGCACAAAAAGCTGAATTTCGTCTTAATGTGATATGCTGCTGCTCTTCTGAACCAGGCCAAACTTGGCTGGTATCTTGCTTGCAAAGTGCTGGATCAAATTGCTTTGCACCTTCATGCTCCCCCAGTCTACTGAGGTTGAGCTGCTTGCCAAGCTCGGCTTGCTGCTGAGGATGAATAAAAACTTGGCATGTAAATCTTTGCTTATGTTATTTGCGTGTATCAAGTACTTTAGTTGCTTTTAAGCTATTTCTGTCAACTAGTGTGTATCGTGTGTGAACCATACTATTATGAATATTTATTTCCTTGTCAAAAAGATTATTCGCGTTTGATTGGTTTGCCATCGTACAACTGTAACTGTATGGCGCTGCAACTTCCAAATTTCATTGCTGAGTAATGTTGCGGAAGTAACAAAATGCTATGCTGCCTGATCCGTCTTTTCTGTTACAACGAACCTTTTTCTCTAACGATCAATAGATAAGTGCTATGCTGCCTGATTCCTCTACTGTTGCAATGAACCTTCTCTAACGATTAAGAGTCAACACCATATAGTAAGAGGCAGTTACACCTTAAGAAGGAAATGACACTGTTGTACATTAAGAAATCCGATGATATGCTGCGTTATTGTAGGCGTTAGGCAGTAGGAGCTGCTGGTGTGGTCGCTGCTCAAGCACAGCCAAGGCCCCCGGCCCTTGCATGCCATTGTTGCCATATTGTCGCCAGACCATCTGCTCCTCTGTCAGAAGCTGCTGCTTCGTCTGCAGGTCGGACATCTGCACGTACGTCGGCGGCGGCACCAAGGACGACGCCGCGAAAGGGTCTGAGCCCATCGCTGTGCCGCTGGCTCCCGGAGGCCCCGGCAACGAGAGCATCGGCGCCCCAGGTGGCCGCATCGCCACGCTGCTCGCGCTGCCGGAGAAGGCCTGCGCGCTCGCCACCGTCGCGTTGGCCGTTGCGTGGCTGTACATCCCGTCAAGCACCATCATATTGAGGCCGCCCCCGAGCTCGGCGCGGTGGTTCGCGAGCGCGCTCGCCGACTGGACCAGCGCCGTCTCCCAGTCCGCCGACGAGGGGTCGAACGCGTCGCCCGTCGGCGCTGGGTTGCCGTCGAACACAGCAAGCGCCAGCTGCTGCCCGTGCTCTTCGCCGGAGATGGCGTCCACCTTCAGGTTCAAGAAGTCGGCCTCTCCGTGGGCCGGTTCGGCGGCGATGAGCAGAGGCTCCGGCTCGGCTTGCGCTGGTACGCCGGCGTTGTCGTCCTCTTGCGGCGCCGGTGCCGCCGGCTCCTCGGGCGCCGGGAGGGCCTTGGTGGCGTTCATGTCGTGCACTTCGACGAGGGGCATCGCTTCTGGGCTTGCCGCCGGCTCCGGCTCCGGCGACGGCAGCCGCGGGTGCGACTCTGCGGCGCGCTTGTCGCGGATGAACTCGTCCATGAGCTCCAGCTTCTTCTGCGTGACGACCTCCACGTCCGGGACGTCGGACTGGCGGCACACGCAGGCGACCTTGCACCACGCGTAGAACGCCTCGAGCTCGTCCATGTCCTTGGCGAGGCCGACGAAGAGCTGGTGCACGCGCTCGCAGTCCACGGCCTCCATCTCCGGGAACTGCTCGATGAGCGCGGCCATCACCTCGGTGAGCTCGCAGTAGAGCTGCACGCTCTCCTTCACCAGCGGGAACAGCGAGACGGCCACCACCCGGTTCGCCTTCGCCGCGCCTGCCGCATTAATTGTGGTTGGGCCGCATGATTCAATCAATCAAGAATGAATTAATTAAAAAGACAAACCGTTGCATACCAACGGGGCGGCAAGCGATGAAGCGGCCGAGGAGATGCTGCAGCTGGTTGGCCTTGGCGAGGAGCTGCTCCAGCGTCATCTCGCCGGTCGGCGTGTCCCTCGTCACGAGCGCCACCGCCGTGTTATTTGCATCGGCGTCCGCCGCCACGTCGTCGTCGTCTTCGTCGTCGTCGTGCCTCACACTGAACACGCCGTCGTAGGCGGGGGATCGGTTCCCGGGGGACATGTACATCTCCTCCCGGAGCGGCCTCGGCCCGCGCGCGGCGCCGGCGCCGGCGCTGCCGTGCCTGGCCTGCATCCGGTACTCGAGGCGGTCGTCGAGGTAGGCAGCGTAGGTGCGTACGAAGGCGGAGAAGTCCCACGCGGCGCGGCGGGAGCAGTCGCAGAAGTCGGACATGTTGAGCACGCGCGTGCCGCGCCGCGTCGCGTGGAACAGCTCCCGCTCGAAGGCTGCGGCGTCGCCGCCGGCGAGGAGGCGGTGCACGATGGCCAGCGTCTTGAGCGCCACCGCCCAGCTCCGGGTGCGGCCCAGGCGCCGCGACAGCGCGGAGACGCAGGCGCCGGCGTGGCAGCGCGCGAGCGCCAGGACCTCGCGGATGTGCCGCTCCTCGGCGGGGACGCTCTCGCTGTGCCGCGTCGCCTTGACGATGGCCACGTCGAGCTCCGACGCCGCGGAGCCGCCGCTCGCCACCTTGGCCAGCCCGATGCTCGTCTGGTCCTTCACCGCGCCCACCACCTCCCGGAGTTTGCTCGGCGCCATTGTTAATGTTCGTTCGTCCGGCTGGCCGGCGGGACGTGCGTGCGTCGTCGGGAAGTGGAGATTACTTTGATTGCTCGCGATTCTCGCGCTTGGATGATTCTTGGTGATCGACGGGAAAATGGCGGTTGGAAGCGGGTGGCGGGAAGGGCCTCCGAGGAACGAGGAAGGGTTGGACGGTGTTGAGCTTGAGCGCGGCATCGACCTTTGACCCGACGCCACGGACGCATGGTTGACATTCGTTGTCGTCTTCTTTTGAATCAAAATTCTCGTAATTGATCATTCAGTTTTCATCGGAAGCCCAATAGAATTCGCTCGAAAATGAAAGACGGGCTTCTTCTGGTGGGCATTCTATATGGGCTTAATTCAGCCTACTTGCATGGACCTCAGAAGTTTAGATAGAAGGCAGAACAGTGGCAGAATGCTGTGCTGCTTGCAACGTTTAATCACGGCAGAGTGTCACAAGGAGCAAGATCACGAGACACGGAGCCTGTTTGCTACTTGGTCAATCTTCCATTTTATTTGATTGATACGTAAGGCCTCATTCTCAACTGTTGTTTACTCACCTAACCTTCCTCATTAGTCAGAGAGCAGCTATATGTCCTACACATCTGGCCCGAAACACTCACCAAATAGAACAGCGATCGCAGCTCCACAATCCAGCACTGACACGCATCGCGCACAAGGGCACGACACCTGTCTAGCCTGCGCACACTTCCGATCCATCGCCGGCAACCTGCTGCCGTCTTCTTCAATTCCGTCGACTTCTCGCCACGCGTGCTCGCCTGTTTCCTCATCCCTGTAACAACTGCTAGTACCAATAAATAGGGAACCTTGTGAAAGAGACATGCACATCATGCGCACTGACGCAACTCGGTGGCTACCAAACTTTTGAATTTTCACGTCGTGTTTGAAGTTAGCCACTGTCTGTCCTCCCTTGCAAAAACTTAGTCTTCAGCAAATCCGGCAGTCGCTATCATAGTGAGCGTCCAGAGTGCAAGCGATGACACGAGACGAGGCATCGCTTTCGTGGGATCTGCCGAAACGACGCGACGATTTGCTGCCGGAGACCAGTCAGTTGCCACGAGCAACTCGTTGGTCATTCGGTAGCCTCTGACCTTCCACATGCGTGGCTCGCAAGTTTCTCGCGAGGGACGCGGCTATCAGGTTACAGAGAGAACACCTTCTTAAACTAAAAATATAACGCCAGCAATGTACATGGCCAGAGTGAGAACCCTTTCTCGCATGGCATTGTGCAAGGTCCAATAGAGACCGGCCCCTTGTGTAATGCCGACGAATTCGTGGGTGTCCTAGCCCGCCCTTCCAACCAGGATGCATTTATGCGCGTCTTGTTAGGAGCTAAAGCACGTGTCGCCATGAAGGCGAGGGAAGAAGCAGCATCGCTCTAGAAATTTTCCTTGGTACATGGCCTATACGTGCTTCATTTTCCACTGGTTCATGGATGTTCCACCAAACTACTATTGTTTGAAGGGGTACTCATTGTGCGTTTTTCTTCCAAGTGGAATTCAGATGTAGTTGCCAACTGCCTCGCTTCTCCTGCACGGCTGCATGTCGAAACTTTGGACCCCTTTCCTTCTTAATGAAAAGGCAGAGCACCTGCCAAATTTCCGTTAAAAAAAAAGAAACTTTGAACCCATGGCATTGCCATCGACT
Organism: Eragrostis nindensis; assembly: GCA_012490785.1. Classification (NCBI taxonomy): domain Eukaryota; kingdom Viridiplantae; phylum Streptophyta; class Magnoliopsida; order Poales; family Poaceae; genus Eragrostis; species Eragrostis nindensis. The sequence continues at coordinate 90,165 of JAAXCT010000861.1, forward strand.
TGCGCCACCAGTGCACATTATATGCTCAAAATAAATACTCTTGGCAGTGAGAACGATTAATTGTAGTCTCTTCGTTTTTAATTAAATGTATGCCACCGTTGACTTTTTTTATGAAACTTTGATCAATATATATTTAATCAATTAGTTACCTAATGTCAAATGAATGTCTAACATCAAAAGCACTTTAAGATTAACTTATATCACTATTTGCCCATTATTGATAGACAAGACGATTGGGCTATATAATAAAAAAATCAATGATGTCATGTATTTAAAACCGTATGGAGTAATATTTTCTCGTAGGATTGTTCTCAGCTGGCAATCTTCTGAAGAAAAGATGATTTGTGTATCTATCAGCTGTAAACGAGAAAAGAGCAATAGACACTTAAGCTTCTACCTCATTCGGTAGTTAAACAACATCATGACCCTTCGCTCACAGTAGCAACAAAATTTAACCTGGTTATTTAAGATAGTAACACACATATGCCACTCGTTAACTCATTTTTTTTTTAGAATGAAAGAGAATTGTATTAAAATTTGACGAAGTACTACTTGTTTAACTTAATTAGCTTCACCCTCAATCCACCACTTGTAGATCAGGAGGAGAATTAACCCCAAATAAACTGAAAACCATTCATGTCAAGTACTACTGACATGCTACTACCATTTGCTGAATTTAAGTCAAAGAGGTAACGATGATATGATGTGCAGTCACGTCAGTATAGCTAGACCGACAGTGCCGTGCGATCTTGGCGACAGAAAGAAAAAGAAAATAGAAAGAACACCAAATACGTGCACGCGAGAGAGATTGCACATCGCTCCAGAGAGTTCCTGCAGGAAAGAGCAGCGATCGAAAATGACTCAGCTCGAGGCAGGAGCCAATGCAAATTTGTTGTCATCTCGAAAAGCTTTTCTGTGTGCAATGGTCGCCTGTCACGTGTACGTGTACCCGCGAATGCCGAACCCCAGTCTCGTTTCGTATGGCCACCGTTTTCAACCGCTTTTAGTTGTGTGCCTTGCTTCACGGCCGAACCTGCGCTTGGAATCTCTCTGCATCGTCTTCTCTGCATTCGTGTCCCAATCGGGAAGGAGTGTAATGATGGGGGCAACTGATCATCATTCGCATAATCGCGCATCATGGATCATTCTCACTGACGGATCAATGCATGTGATTCTCTGCATTTTGCACCAACCACTTGCGAGAAAAGACCTATCTGATGCGAGAGGAGAGTGTATCCTCGCATAAGGGCAACCTGTACCATTTTTTTTTTTGACGGGTGAGCTGTGCCAATTATCAGTCGATGCACCAGGAATGTTCGATCAGTGCGGATGGCATCCCTATGGTCTTCTTTTTTTTTTAGATAATGGAAACTGTTCAGGTTCCCGGCCTCTGCACAGCACGCAGCCCGGTAATCCCTATGGTCTTCTACCTGTCGTCATTCGTCTCCTCCGCACTAGGATAGGGCAGGCTGGTCTCGGCGCTGCTGAGGTAGCCGTCACTGGCGTGAATGGTGGCGTGTGCACGTACGCCGGCCGACGTGCTTTACTCGGGCGATCAGGCCACGCCTCGCGGATTTGCTAGCGCCGCCGCCTTCTCCATGCATGGCTCAATCCCGAGCTGGTCGCATTACTACAGGTGCGCTGCACCTTCGACAGAAACAGGATGTGAACGAAGAACACGCTGAGCAAGTGACAAAAATGGCAGAAATCCTGGACTCCGTTCGAGTCAGCATTTGTGATTCGGATAGCGTCGCCACATGGACCAGGGCCTGGCCTACAGATCAGTAGCCGTTGATGTCTCGGGACTGCCGCGCGTATTATCCATTGTTGATGTCTGCGCCTACAACTAAGCTTTCTGCGTGAGCTGCTGCATATACCTGCGTGTATATCCTCTTCGATCAGCTCACGCATTTCACAGCGCAGGCGCCAAAACCGGCTACTCGTGCTGGCGATCGTCTGGGTGCTGTTTGTGTAGACTTTGACCCCGGCTTCAATGTTTGCCAACATGGCGACATCTGATATACACAACGTATGGGCGTGGATGCAGCGGTAGTATTGTGCAGTTCTGCACAAACTTTCAGGGTTTATATATCTGCAGGGGAAAAAATCTCAACTCCGTTCCATTTCGCCGTACGGGCTGGTACATGCACACGGGCATGCGTGTGTACGTAGTTAGTGGCGGTCGGTATCTTCAGAATACTCTTGTGCCACTGCTGATTTGCACCTAGAATACTCTCGTGCTCCGTTGGTAGTTAGTGGCGGTCGGTATCTTCAGAAGTTTGAGAAACCTTTTTACGGATCCAACTAGAAAACAGAGCAACAAGCAAGCTACGTAGATCCTTCCAAACGCATCATTTGCATCGGTAACATTTGCCAGGTAAACTGAAAGGTTAACTGTGTGAAACAAAAAGGAACACTTTGATCAGTATGTTCCACGTCTATATATGCAGCGCTCGTTTTCGAGGGGAGGTCAGGATAAGAACGCAATCAATGAAATGGGTTCAGGCTTCTCCCTCCCTGACCCCAGAGATGCCCTCTTCCCTCCAACTCTTCCTATATATACATGCAGCCGTCTGTGAATCATTTCCATCCCCACACAAAACATTGTCATTTTAGCTCTGCTTGTTGTGCAGGTTGAGCACCTGTTGCACGGCACATCTCCTACTCTGACGAGAAGAGCTTTCAGCTCGTTTGGTTTGGTGTTGTTCTAGCTCAAGAGAAGGGTTCAAAGCGCAGGAAGTGTTAACAAAAGTTGAAAAGATGCAGGACGTGATAAAGTTCTTGTTTGGAATTGCAGGTGAGAATTTTGCTGCTTCCTCATGTGTTGGTTTGGTGACGTTCTTGTGGGTTGCGTTAATTTACATGATTTTTTGTTTTGTTTGTTTCAGGAAATGTCATTGCTCTGTTTCTCTTCCTATCCCCGGTGTAAGTATTGCTGTAGAAGCACCATTCAGTTTTGACTCGAGAGTGAAAACGCCTTGTTAGTCAATTCATATACATAGTCACATATCGAAAGCTTGCACAACTTGCATCTATACAGACAAAATAATATGACTCATGCATAGAAACAAAGGACTACAATTGTGGAGTGTGTGTGTATCATAACTTCTTAATTTTCATTATTTTAAACAGGAACTTCTATCATGCAACACACCTGTAGTTTTTTTTTTTCGACCTTCAGTTATTGGTATGTTTTTTTGGTTTGCCCAGTTCTGCTGTTCTATTCATCTTGTGAATTCTGCTCTTTCTGTTGGGACTTCCACAATCCAGTTGTGGTCGCTACCTTGTCTCATTTTTTTTTCTGATTTTTATTTTTATTTTTTCGGACAGGCCTACCTTCTGGAGGATCATCAAGAGGAAATCAACAGAGGACTTCTCCGGGGTGCCGTACAGCATGACACTCCTCAACTGCCTGCTCTCAGCCTGGTACAAATCTGCAGCTCAAACTTTGCAGAACATACTACTCCAGTAGCCTGCAAGTTCAGGAAAAAAAATAGCTTCATGATTCACTTCTAGACCATGGGATTTTATTTCCATGAACTTCTGAAATTCGCGGCAAAAATACGAATTATAGATTGGTGATAAGACGCATCAAACTGCTTAGCCGTTAGTCCAGGAGACCCTGCTAGCTAGGGACCATAGTAGTGGCTGCCGTTCGTTGTCTGTCTAGAATGGACAGTGCGGCGAGATGGTGACACTATGAGAACCGGACCATCGCTATCCGCGTTACTCGTGTCGCGCATCCGGCGGCCAGATGTTCATCCCACAAGTTTAGACGACGAGCCATAGCCACATCAGGTGCCATCAAGGGGTTGGAGATGCACCTGAGATCATCTTTGATTGAAGCCTCTCCTGCCATGTGGCTCTGCTCACGGAAGTGTCGGTCACACCCCAATACGTGCATCATGCAGAGATTTGAAACACAAGACGAGAACTTTGTAACTGGTGAAACAAACTAGTAGTAATCCAAATATGTTAACACATATACTGTATGCTGATCGTCCTCTCTCTGAAAAAAAAAGGTACGGGCTGCCGTTCGTGTCCCCGAACAACATCCTGGTGTCGACGATCAATGGCGCCGGGTCGGCGATCGAGATCGTGTACGTGGTGATCTTCCTCGTCTTCGCGTCGAGCCGGACGACGCGGCTGCGGATGCTGGGCCTGGCGTCGGGCGTGGCGGCGGTGTTCGCGGCGGTGGTGCTGGTGTCGCTGCTGGCGCTGCACGGCCAGGGCCGCAAGCTCTTCTGCGGCCTCGCCGCCACCATCTGCTCCATCTGCATGTACGCCTCGCCGCTCTCCATCATGGTAAGTTATAGGTGCATGGCAGGCATGCGATCTCAGTTTGTTTATATTATAGGTGCATGGCATGCGATCGTGTGGTTGCGACTTCACAATATATATTCAACTGATGTACGTGCTCGTTCATCAGAGGCTGGTGGTGAAGACGAAGAGCGTGGAGTTCATGCCGTTCCTGCTGTCGCTGGCCGTGTTCCTGTGCGGCACGTCCTGGTTCGTCTACGGCCTGCTCGGGCGCGACCCCTTTGTCGCGGTAATTAAGCATTCCCTGTTTATTGACCAACTGTTCCGACTACTGAAGATGATGATGGGTCCGGATTAGCTAACCAAGACGCTGTGCCGGAAAAAGCTACCGTCACTGTCGTTTCCTTCATTTCGACAAGGACGCATGCCTGTTCACTGAGCTTCTAGGCGGTTCTGCTCTGCGTCGGTGCCCGTTTCGCGTTCTCGGCCACACACACACACATGCCGCATGCCCTTGCCTTGCCGGCGGCACACATGCTAGTTCGAGCCGAGCCATGCGCAGAGTCTGCAGCCACATGTGCACGCTGAGCGCGCGAACGTGCTGCGGCAATGGACCTTGCCGACGAGAGCAGGCAAGCGCCCACGCGCAACGCGTAGACGCTGCGGCAATTTGTGTGTCTCCGCTAGCTTGTGATCTTGACGGTGGCGTGCGTGTCCGGTATTTTTTTGCATGCAGATCCCGAACGGGTGCGGGAGCTTCCTGGGCGCCGTGCAGCTCGTCCTGTACGCCATCTACCGGAACAGCGGCAAGGCCGCCGGGCGGGACGGCAAGCCCAAGCCGCAGGGCGACGGCGACGCCGACGTGGAGATGCCCGAGGCGAAGAGCAGCACCAAGGTTTCCGACGGCGCCGGTGTCTAGCTTCGCCCAGTCGCCGGATGTATCGATCGATGGAAAACTGTATACGGATATGCCTACCTTTTTTAGATAAAAATTAGCAAGTGTGTATGTGCGCTGATTCCCAAAAAAAAAGTGTGTAATGTGCCCGTCACTCCTATATTTGTGCTGTTTTTTCATATAACACGAAAAAAAAAGGCCCAAGAGGGGCAATGAAGGGGCAAGCTCGTTCCCACGATGTGGTTGCCCAGTTTTCTTCTAGTTTGCGCTGCTCTCTGCTTTTTGAGCTGATCCCTCCTGGCTTCCTGCTCTGCTTTGTGGCCGTTGCCTTTACAGCAAAGAGAGGCGGGAAAAATTGCGGCCCTGGGCCGCTTCTAAGGTACGCGCGCGCCCGCGAGGTCTGAGATGCATTAAGGTAGTGCCACTGCCACACTGAAAAATGAAAGAAAATATGCGTCGAGTTATACTCGAACAAGTACTACTAGTACTGTTTATTTTGCCAGTTCATGACGAGCGCACAAAATAGCGCTTCATAGTTCCTATGCACACAAAAGAAACAACTCTCAACAACCGTTACAGTCACCAGCACAATCTCATACTGCAAAGGGCAAGGGCGACCCATGAAAGAGCTCAGACCCTCATTTTACAGTCTCCAAATGTAGTTATCACCGTCTCATGCATGCTACTTGCATATCCCATCGGCTTGCTATACAGTAGAAACCATACAAAACTATATACATAAAACAATGTCGACGTCTCTGTTCCTAAGGCACCAAATGAAGGGAAAAAGACACACCAAAGTGAAGTGATTCTACATGCTTACAATACACCATAAGCCTACAAGGAGCACGCTAAGGTTAGGTAAGAGTGTAGTATATAATATAAGATAGGTTAATGGTGATAACCATCCTTTTACAGCGCCCTTGCACCACGAGCTCCTAAAATGCAGCAGTGCTAATTCGAGCCTCTATTGCCATGCTGATGAGACGATGAGTGTCTTGTCGCCCCAGCCAAAATGGAGTCCATCATGAACCTTGTCAAACTTGTACATGTCGCAGTACGATTTCAGTTGAGATCGTATACCATCGATCACGTTGCCGTTAAATGGGGAGGGCACAAAGCCAGCCATTCCCATCCTTGCTCTCCACTTCCCAGCCACTTCATACCTGCAGAATTAAATCATTGTTATTTTACCAGTATTTCAGCGTTTGCAGGGTGGAGGAGACCAGGAGCAACACAGTGGCTGTTGAAAATTACCTCTCCACACGGTCAGGACCTTCACAAGCCAAGATGTTTACAATTTCTCGTGCGAGGCACTGCCTCTCCACGTTCATCCTATCAGGGCTTTCCCTAGGAAGCGTTGCATCCAGAGAATCGAAAAGTGCTGAGTAATAGTCATAGACCTCGCGAAACCTGTGTGAAAAAATTTCAGTGAAAACTAAACGAGAAACAAGGAACATAGAAAGTGTGGTCTGTAAACTAATACCCAGCTATGTAGTTTAGGCAACTCTGTCATCCGATAGATAAAATGCTCATGAGACTCACCTCGTAAGAAAAGAGGAAGTATTAGTGTTCGCCTCCTGCTCGACCAACGTCACAAGTTTTGGTTGGAGACCCTTCACCATACGAAGGAGCTGGTCTCTTTCGTTCACAATGGAAACACTTTCGTCGGGCAGGTGGTGAAGCAGGAATGCAAAGTTAACAATAAGGGCCTCTCCAGGACGACAATCCAGCATTCCTGGAGTCACATCCCCAATGTTAGCGGCCACAGCCCTGAACTCCAATGATACCCCACAGTCCTCTGCAAGCTCCTGTAGTCGCTGACCAACAACCTTCAGTCCTCCCACAGCCCTGTGCACTGATTCTGAGTCATCGACGCCAGTTATCCTCAAACGGCGTGGCTTGTTACTGTTACCACGTAGAAACTGTATCAGTGTTATGTACTGGCTACCCTGGTTGATGTCAAAGTCAATAATGTGCACAACCTCTTCGCCTTTGCAGGCTTCAAGAATGGCGTAGTTAGCAGCCATGAAGCCTAGCCTGTAGCATGGGCAGATTTCGAAGAGGACCTGCATAGCTGAAAGTTGGTACAGAGTAGGGGCCTCCTTACACCTCAGGGCCCTATAGATTCCTTTTCCTGAGGATTGTATTGTGGCAGCAAGGCCCTCCACAAGATAGGCTGCAATTCTCTGAGAAGGGTCACCTTGGATTGCTACTTTCTGTCGTAGTTCTGCTATGATCGATTGTGCTTCATCTATGCTATATTCAGATATTGCTTCAGCGCAATCAAAGAGCAACTGTTTTGGGCCTCGTGCTTCTCCATTACTGATGTCAGGACCGCTGAGACTTGATTCAGGTGATGACTCTTTTGGAGAGTCTGAACGCAAGATGTTCTTCATAGTGTTAGTCCATTCATTGTTTGTTTTCATATGATCATTCCACTCATGGTTGATGCTTGACAAATCAGAAAATACCTCATCACCATCATCGAATAAAGCATGCTCAAGCTCCTGAAGCTTTAATCTCATCTCATCCTGATCAAACTCAACTTCAAGATCGGAGGTTTGATTCTCTGATACCGATTGAGAGTTCTGTTGAGATAGATTGGAAGTTACTGGAGAATATGTTACTGCATCAAAGTGTGATTCGAAATGGCCATCCGGACTGTAAACCGAGTTCTGATATTTGAGAGGTGGTGTCCCACTGAAAGTAGACTGTATGCAGGCTTCAGCATTATATGGTTGAGGTCCATGACGAAGCACTTCTGCACCTGGGGTAAATCTTTGTGAAGAGAAACCTGAGCTTGGTGGTCCAAATGTATGAATGTAAGGACTCTCCGCACAGGAAGTTGAGGGGTCTCCTTGCCTAACAAAAGACATGCTTCTCACAATTCTCAGCCTCCCAGGTCAATCTATAATTTTCAGATCTTAGGTAAAACGCTCAACGGACACCTTTCACTATTGAGTTCAGCCTGGACAACTTCTAATACCTGCAATCAGCAAACAAAAAATCAGAAAAATGAAAAGAAATGTTGTATCCCTTTAGAAGTACACAAAGCCGCTTATGATTGGTCACAGCATTCTTTTGGTACCGTCAAAAGCTTAACTATGTGTGTAATGTAAGACATAATTTCAATGCTTTTATGTGACACGTAAAAGCACACCAAAAGACATATATCGGGTTGCCATCTCAAAGTCTTCTTTATTTGACTTTATACGACAAAGGCCGTGTTCACAGTCCTAGACCTTCACCACAAAGAAAAGTCGATTAATCAAATCCTTACTACTAGTCCACTAAAGACCATGCTTCCTACGACATTTCCTCTAAAATATAATAAAAGGGTAACCGGAAAGAGTTGCTTCCAAGACTTGGTAACCTTGTCCCCGTACCTGCAACTTTGACTAGCTTCGTGCTCTTGCAACGAAATTCCAGTTGAGTAGGAAGCGCACCTGCTTACACGAGATGCATGTGTCCGTACCTAGACTACATACCCACGGCAATCATAGAGACAGGACAAAATTCAAGTCGGGGATAATGAACTTTTTGGACAGTAGACAGCTAAGGCAGGATAACTGGTATGGTTGCATTGAGATAGGAGAATACAAGGTTCATATGGAGAACTAAAGCTAGTAAATAAAAGTATCAATTGAGAAACCCAGACCAGTCATCTACACGCTTGTGCAATCCAAAAATATCATACAACCGGTGCAAGTATACCAAACAAGTCCGGGGACGAGGAAGAAAAATCTACCACAAACTCTGACGAAATTGGCACCCAAGCACGGATCAAAACATTAGAGGGTAGAATATTCGTTTAGGCAAGACTACAGGACTAGATGATTTTCTGAAGCTGTACAATTCGAGTTATCTCCAATCGAACCGATGCGTGTCTTCCTTCAAAAAGAAAAAGAAAAAACCCATGCGTGTCCTGAATCCAATACTCGGTAGCTTGTCTTCTCGTTTCATTTCAACAACCCCCTCCAATTCCAATTTACCCGTTCCCTCCTCTCTACCTGGAACTAGCAGCTGCTAATAATTGCGCCATGACGGCAAAATCATCACGCTGTGAAATCCTAGCAGAGTCCGATAAAATCATGGAAGCTTTGGCTCCCCATGGCCATGGGGTCCGTCTAGTCAAACACGCCGGAAAAGGGGGATTTGGCGCGGAGAAACGTACCAGAGAGGATCGGCGGCAGGAAAGCGTCAGCCGGGGCGAGGCTCCGATCGGCGGCGGCGGCGGCGGTGGAGACGGACGAGGCGAGGAGGCAGATACGAGTACGCTGCGGCGGTGCGGCGTGGAGAGGCGCGGAGCAGAGCAGAAGAGGACAAGCGGGGAGGCGAGGCCGGAGAGGAGGCAGCAACGAAACGATGGGCGCGTGGGTTAGTTGGGAGCCGGTATAACAACACCCCCGCCCGCCGAGCGCGACGCGGCTCACGGCACTCGGACGCGGCCCATCCCCTAGCCTAGCCAGCCAAACTCACAAATTTGGGTGCGTTTGGCAACTGAGGGGGCGGGGAAAAGTTCAATCGAGATCCACGATTTCCACTGTTCAAAACAGCAGTACGTACTACTCCTCTGCGTTGACTTTTGAACCGGACCGGGTAAAAATTTATACCTTATTTATACAGATGCTTATCATATTAAATGACGAACGGTCCTGATGTTAAAGTAGATATTTTGGTTACTCCGGAGCACTACGTGTTGACTCTAGGTAGCAGAGCGGATCGAAATGAATGGTCCTGTTACATAGTTTAGTTACGCCGGAGCACTAGAATAGCACTAGAATAGTGCATGATTCCGGGAAGAAGCGGTGCTGCTGAGTGCGGGTTGTTGACTTGCGCGCGCTGGTCTTATCCGGAAACGCCCGGTCGATCCGATCCGTTCCGTCGGAGGCTGCTCGCTCTCTACCACACTGCTTTGGATTAGTAGTAGTAGTATATAGTGTTTTGATAGCGAAATGCGTCGCTTTTTCGCGGCAGTAGGTGAGCCACCAACGGGGACCCGACGCCGATTAGCTCCAAGTGCCTGCAGGCGACACGCCGCGGCGGAAGGCCTTGCCTAGGCCTGGTCTCCGGTCTCAGCAAACCGAAGAGGCTCTGACGACGGTGATGATTGGTGATATCTGGTAGCGTAGCGCGGGCGAGAGAGCATGTGCCGTAAGGACCGTGGTGACGCACGCGCTGGGAATGATCCAGCTCTCATCGTTTGGCAGGTTGAAACGCCCCAAAAGCGCGCAGGAGCAAACACGATATGTTGAAACGTACAGGTGGAAATCAACCTCTCCGTGCAAACTATGAAAACTTTAATCTGAGCCACACGATGTTGATCTAAGAGGGACGCTTTACGCTTAGAGGAAGTGGGATGGGTGATTTGCAAGCTTAGAAGAGGTGGAAGGGGTGATTTGCAAAAGCGCCTTTGCAAACCCTCTCCCACCTCTGAGCGCACCTTTGGATTAACATTGTGTGGCTCAGATCGTTTTCATAGTTTACACAGAGATGTTAGTTTCCACCAGATACGTTTCCATTATGTATTGACTGGGCACCCTATCAAGTATCAAACATGACTCCCATTTAGCGAATTACAGGGTGGGCACGTCTTGAAAGGACGGTCTAGCTTACTTTCTCTGTTTTTAATTTATTATCGTCATTGATTTTTTTGAGTTACATTTGGCATTTTTCTGATTCATTTTTTTAAAAAAACATATTTTTTCGAAAAAATAAAAACCAATGACGATATACCCTTGCCTCTATGTTTTGTTATGGTTTGTTTTATCACTGAACCAGCGAGACGATCTTCCACCCATACCCCTGCCTCTATGTCATGTAGAGTCCGGTGAGCCCCGACCCTAATACCCAAAAATCTCGCGGGAAGCCATCCGACGTCGCTAGAGTAAGAGAAGAAGTCGAGGACAGGAGACAAAGAAATATTCGAATGTTGTAATCCTTAAAATACCCGGGCACACTATAGCTTCTTCATTCATTCTATAGCATTCTCACTTCTTCTTATGTGATGCTTTCTCTTTTTCGAGTTGTCTCCCGTCCCAGTGATGGAGCTTGAGCTCCAAATTAGAGACGGCAAGTTAGACAACAATTGTTTGATAATGCACGTGTAACTGATTTCTTAAAGTTTTATTAGCACAAATATTTAATTTATTAGCGCGTCTTTACAAATTTTGACAATGAGAGGGTGGGGGCAAGGGCCCTTTTAGTCTGAATGAACCTTTTCCGGTCCCCGGCCGACTTGCTACGTCCTTCGAATTCGTATCTGTGCCTTGATCTATATTCATCGGTTGATTGTTGTAACACCCTCGTCCACTCAATCGCCCACTCAATCCTCCACCATGTTAACCAGTTGTCCTGTAACATGGTTGTGCGGAGTAGCCTTTGTTCGAAGTAACCTGTACCTGTGTAGTTGTTTTTAATGTTAATCTCCACAGTTTGAAGGTTTAACATATTTTTGTCTTCTGATTAAGTTGCGAAAGGCATGTACTCTAATAGTTACAAAAGGCTTAGTAGCACCTTAGGTTTTGAGTTCGACTTTCTATGGAAGCAAATTTTCTACGATTTAACGGCGTTGTGCTTTCAACGGCAGCGATGTGCCCGTCGACAGCGAGATGCCAGTGGTAGCTTCGTCAATCTCGAAGATTTGCCGACTCAGTTTTCAAAGATAGTGTCACACCCCAAAATTTCAGTTTTGGGATGTGAACCGTTTTTCAACTTTAAATGCTAATTTTTAGTATTTTCAAAGGTTTTTCTTAATTTTTATTTGAATTTAATTTATTTTGTCTTATCTAATGTTTGCAGCAAATGATTTATTTTATTTTAAAGATCTATTACAAAAATGATTTGATTATGAAAATATTTAAATAACCAAATTTAGTTTGTCTCTTTGAAAATACTTGCCTTCAATTTCTAGTGTTTTCTTTAAAATGGTTTTGAGTTTATTATTATTTTATAATTCAGAAAAATAAATAAACCAATACCCTTCCTCAATGGGCCCCTAATCAACCTAATCTTTGTCTTAATCCATCCCACCTCTCTCTCTCTCTCTCTCACGTGAGAAACAACCAGGCCAAAACAAAAAGCCCAGCCGCACCATGTCCAACAGGATACACGCCCCTGTTTCTTCCTCCTCCTAACACCGATCGTTCCTCTCCCACAATACGCCATGAACAGCCAACCAAGCTCCTACTAATACGCAGTACACTAGCAACCATACCCCACCAAGCCTTAAAATCGTTCCCTAATTCATGCCTCCATCAATCCCCGCAAACAAGAGATGAAACCTTCACCATTATGGCCACAATTCAGATCACCATGATGGCTGCAGTTTTACCTGCCGCACACCCTCTCCCCTCCCTCTCTGCGCCTATACAAGGCATGCTGCGACTACCCTTCCATGCCTGTTGATCCCCCTTGCCTCCTCACTCTCCAACTCGTCCTCAAGAGGGCCGTGCATCGCTGTCTGCGCTGTTGCCAGTCTCGCCCAGCCGCGGAGCTCTCCATTGGCATTGGCGTTCCCGTCGACCCGTTCAACCAAATGCCACAAAATTTAACCAGGTGGTGCTTTTCTTTGTTCTCTACATCATATCCTAAGATCACGACCATAGGAGCTCTGATGCATCAGGAATCTGATTCGCCATCCCCTCTGATCCCTGTCTGTTCGCGCCCAGCGCGACCTCTGTTGGCATCAACGTTCCCGGCGTTCCGTCCATCGAAATGTCCTCAAATTTTACCAGCAGATGCGCCTTGATGTCATCTACATCATATCCAAATATCGCAGCCAAAGAAGTCCCGATGCAACCGCGATCGTGTTTGCAATTGCCACTGCTTCCTGTTCTGGGCGTATCCAGCGCGTACATTGGTAATTCGCTTCCTATTCCTCTCAATTCATAAGCTTTCTTGATGCACCAACCATACGGAGTTGTGTCCAATCAAATATTCTTTCCCTCTGTAGGAAATATCCTTGAGATCTGCGTCCATTGTCCAGGAACGCGATCTGAATTTGAGTCACCGCCGTAGGAGTGTGCTATGTTCCAAGCAATCGATCTCCTATGAATCATCCACCCAATCAATGCTTTTCTTATAATTCATGCATTCGTCCAGAGCTCTATCCATAGATAAGTAGCTCGTGTTGAACCTTTCCTTATTTTTATTCCCTGCATTGTGTATTTACTGTATGCTTATTTTTCATGTTTGCGTAAATAGGGTAATATGCTCGGGAATCGCACGAATATCGTGAAGACCAAGAAACGAGATCACTGAGCAGTAACATCCTAAAAGGCAAGTATCCTTGACGCATTTTTTTATCCTAATTTATAAATGTTTTGTTTGCAAACATGCATGCTTGAGTCAAATGAATGCGAACCTATATGTAGGTTTATTACTAGATTATTGTCATATCATTCCTTGTCGCCCTAGTTTACCTTTACTTGTTTATGGGTAGAATTGCTTAGCCTTGCTCTGTGTCGAGTTGAGAAGGATGTAACCTGATTAAATGAACTTCTGTCACATGAGGGTTAAAAGGTAACTTCTTTAGCAACATGAATGGAGTTTAGGGATTTGGGTGACTGGTATGAGAGCTGTGCTGGGGTTACCGGCAGCTCAGGGATTGTTTGGGGTTACCGGCAGTCCCTTAGTTTGTTGATCACCTAAATCTAAGGACCGGTTCGTGGAGCGACCACCCATGAAAACCGTACAGCTACGAGTTCAAGTATGGGCGCGGCCTGGCCTATTAAATAGTAGAGACCAGTTCTGTGCGTGTCAACGGTGGTGCGAGGAAGGCGGGGTACGCTGGAAATCATCGAGAGAGAGATGTGTGGGGACAGGAGAGTTACTCCTTGGAACCATATGGCACAAGAGGGGACCTCTAGGGAGTAACCCTATCGGTGGAACCTCAGTGGGCACGTACAAGCTGGAGGCTATGGAAAAGCCTTGTTGTGATTTCCTGACTGCACACTTAAGGAAGTGTGCATGTGCTTCACCGGCACGGCATAAAGGAGACTTTAGTCCAACTAACAATAGGGGATGAAATCACAAACTCGTAGGGAAATGTGTACAACCTCTGCAGAGTGTAAAACTGTCATGACAGCCGCGCTCACGGTCAAGAGCAGCATGGACCCTCACACGATTAGATGGGAATGATGGTTGGAAGGGCAATTGCAGTAGGGTAACTGTGATCGGGTGGTGTAACCCGTAGATGTACAAGTGGAGTAACCTGTAGAAACGTGCAGGATGCTTGGAACCCTTGATCTTGGCAAGGTAGAGTAACCTTGGCCGTCTAGAGATATATATCACCTAGTAAATAGGAGATGCTTTTATAAAATATTTTACCTAACCGCATTTATGCAAATAAACCCATATAAGCCTTTCTTGTTATTAGCCAACATGTTATACTTTCCCTCACTTGCTGAGTACTCTATGTATTCACGTGAAACAAATACCTTTTCCGTTTACTGTTCAGTGAATGAAGCTGTCGAGAAATGCCTCGAGGATGAGAAGTGGAGATCTAGGCCTGCGAATCTTCCGGTCGACTGCCTGTGGAATTGAAGGACGCCAACGTTTAAATTAAATTCCGTTGCAATGTAATCTTTTATTTTAGACCATTTAGTCATTCTGTAATAAAGTTATTAATTTAATAAAGATATTGTTTTTTATCATATAAATTGTCCTGTGTGCGTGAATACTTGATCCTGGGCACGCATACAGATGGATTTAGCGTATGTGCGTGCGTATGAGTGTTTGAGTTGTAACCGTAAAAAAAACATAAAATTAGTCTTTGTCCTACTTTACATGGATTTCAGAGCAATGAGAGAGAGAGCGCGCTGGTTGTTGAACCGGCTTTCTCTCCTCCAACCGTTCCTCAATTCTTTCTCACTTGTTACCCTCTCAGTACTAAATAAAGCTCATTTTTTATCCGCCTCACCCCCTCTCTCTCTCTCTCTCTCACGCACATAAACACAAACATCTGAAGAGCGGAGGTGTTGAAGGGCCAAAGAGCCCTGATGTTGGTGAGCATGCCACAGACGAACGCAGGTAGGAATCTGAGGTCGGCTCTTAAATTTGTTTTAGGATTTGTTCATGTAAAAGTTCCGTTAAAAAATTTCTCGACCTTTTTTGCATGAACTTTTCAAATTGTTTTCTGCTTTTCATGAATCTCAGAGCAAATTTAACATGCGGACATCCATCTAGAAGGAGAATTTACTTTCCCATGGAGGAATGCATGCGCGTGTAATGGTCCAGCTCCGTCAATGCATCCAGGCCCATATTTAGGCACCTGGTATGTGGCATGCTCGGCTAAGAGGGCCTGGCTGGCTCCAACCTCCGGATCGACTTGGCTCCGTCATCCATCGATCGATCGCATGTAATGGCAGGCGAAAACGATGTCAATTGCAACCCCGAGGTTAAGGAGGGCGCCTACTTCATGGGCAGCCTCATGGCCGTCAGCGGCATCATGGCCACCGTCCTGGTGCTCTCCGGCCTCTTCCATTCCGTTCTTCGACGCCTCGGCCAGCCCAGCATCATCTCCCACATTCTTGTACGTATCTACATTTGTAATACTTGTTGATTCGTTTCATTCAAAAAATTAGCCTGTGATATCATAATCAGTCAATGGATGGAATTTACATGCAGGCCGGCATCATGGTCGGCCCCACGGCGCTTGGCCGCTACATGGACCTTCCGCAGCTCGGCATGCGGGACGCCGGGACCGCGCTGAGCGGCACCATCTACTTCGTCCGCATGGTGTTCATGTTCTTCATCGGCCTGGAGCTGGACCTGGTGTACCTGCGCCAGAACCTGCGCCGCTCGCTGGTCGTCGCGTGCGGCGGCTCCGCGCTCTGCCTCTTCCTCGCCGCGCTGGGCGGGCCCTTCTTCTACGGCCTCCTCCACCCGGAAGGCACGTTCCACCCGGACAAGATCTACGCGTCCACGGCGCTGTTCGCGATCGTGCTCACCAGCACGGCCTCGCCCGTGCTCATCCGCGTCATCACCGAGCTGAAGCTCGCGGGGTCCGAGACGGGCCAGCTCGCCATCGGCGCCGCCTTCGCCAACGACATGGCCAGCCTGGCCGCGCTGAGCGTGATCTCCGTGAGCCACACCGTGTACGGCGGGGGCCTCGGGGCGAAGAAGCAGCCGGCCGCGCCGTCGTCGCCGTCGGTGAAGGCGATGATGCTGGCGCGGATGGTGGTGACGGTGTGGATCGCCATGAGCCTGGCGACGTGGGTGGCGCGGCTGCTGAACCGCGTCAAGCGCGGGCGGCAGCACATCAGCAAGTACGAGCTGTGCGGCATGCTGCTCCTCATCGTGTTCCTCGCCATGCTGGAGCAGCTGGTCGGGTACAGCGCGTCCATGACCGCCTTCCTCATCGGGCTCGCCATGCCGCGGGATGGCCCCACGGCGCGCACCATCGTGGACCGCCTGTCCTACCCGGTGCACGAGGTGATCACGCCCATCTGCTTCGGCGCCATCGGCGCCCGCCTCGACATCACCCGGGCGGTCGGCCGCTTCAGCGCGGTGCAGCTCGCCGTGGCCGTCGCCTTCACCACGCTGCTGAGCGCGGCGGGGAAGGTGGCCGGCACCGTGCTGGCCGGGAAGGCGCTGGGCATCGCGGCGCGGGAAGCCGTCGTGCTGGGCGCGCTGCTCAACGTCAAGGGCTACGCCGACGTGCTCGCCATCAACTTCAGCGAGAAGTTCGGGGTGTGGGGCGAGACGGCGCAGGTGGTGCTCCTCCTCTCCTCCATCGTCAACACCTTCATGGTGGGCCCGGCGTCCGCCACCATCGTGCGGTGGCAGCACCACGCGTCGCGCCACCGCTCGCGGTGCCTCCAGGACCTCAGGCCCGACCACGAGCTCCGCATGGTGGTCTGCGTCCACGGCGCCGTCGACGTCCACCCCATGCTCACGCTCGCCTACCTCTCCAAGGCCGCCGCGCCCATGACCGCCAACGTGCTGCACCTCGTCGAGCTCGTCACCTCGCGCAAGTACGCCATCACGCGCCAGCTGTACCACGCCGGCGACCGCGACGGCGACGACGACGAGTGGGGGTACGCGCGCGACATCGAGCGCGTGGCCGCGGCCGTCACCTCCTTCACCAACGACAACGTGATCCCCGTGCGCCAGATGACGGCCGTCTCGGCCATCGCGTCCATGGACGAGGACGTGCGCAACTGCGTGGACGACGCGCGCGCCTCGCTCATCGTCGTCCCCTTCCACAAGGAGCTCCGGTACGACGGCCGCATGATCTGCCGGCGCGAGGGACGAAGGCAGCTCAACCAGCGGGTGCTGCAGCGGACGCCGTGCACGGTGGGGATCCTCGTGGAGCGCCGCTTCTTCGAGGCGGCCACCGACGGGCGGCAGGTGGTGCAGCAGGTGGCGGCCGTGTTCCTCGGCGGGGCGGACGACCGGGAGGCGGCGGCGTACGCGGCGCGCCTCGCGGTGCACCCGTGGGTCAGCGTCACGGTCTGCAGGTTCCTTCCGGCGTCGCCATCCACGGCGACGGCAGCAGCCGGCGAGGAAGCAACGGCGGACGACGAGTTCTTGGCGGACCTGCACGCGAGGTTTGTGTCCCCAGGGCAAGTGTCATACACGGAGAAGGTGGTGAGCAGCGGCGCGGAGATGGTGAACACGCTCAACTCCATGGCGCCCAAGTTCTCGCTCTTCGTCGTCGGCAAAGGCAGCGGCGGCGCGGGCGCCGAGGCGATGACGTGCGGCATGGGAGACTGGGACAAGGAGTGTCCGGAGCTCGGACCCATCGGGGAGCTGCTGGCCTCCGACGACGTGGTGGGCGGCGGCTCCGTGCTGGTGTTGCAGCAGCACAGCGTGCACGCCAGCAACAGGATGAGGACATGGAAAGACGCTGGTGCTACCGATGCCGTTGTTGACATCAACAAAGATCCTCCTCGTTTATTCACTTCTAACCAACAGAACTAAATTTAACTCCATTGTAGGACATGTCATGGGTGTATGTACAGAAGTAGTATTTGGATTAGGTAGCTTGACTATACGTGCTTGTAAGAGATGGACTAATCATTGTACGATAGCCATAACAAGTGAGTAATTATGCATCTATAGAGATTATTAGAAACGAGGATACGAGAAAGAGAGGGTGATGAGAGAAAGTGCTAACTGTAACCGCACATCACTCTTTTGATGATGTGAAAGAGAGGGTGGTGACAGAAAGAGCTAACTGTTTGCAAAGCAAATTTAGGAGGACAATATGACTTGCACAACATTTAGATATTCCTTGTTTCATCCACAAATTTAGAAAAATAAGAAAATTCATTGTAGAGGTTGTCTTATGTCTCAAGATCATGCATGAGACGGCAAGAGCTTAGCCGTTTGCCAAGTGGGCCGAGATTGATCTTTGGAATTCAGAATCAATGTATCCAAAGATTGCTCCTCGGAATTTGGACAAAGAGGCAAGAGCATCAACGTATCCAAAATTTGGTGCTTGAATCCCACGGAAGCATGTTTTCTGCTCAGCTTCCGACGATAACCATAACAATGGCTCACACACAAGTGATCGCGAAACAGCGATTAATAACACCGTGAAACCGTACAGGTTGACAAATGACGCCTGCAAAAGCGACAGCCGGGACGCAGAGAAAGAGCAGAAACAATTCCCTGCCGTACTTACACTCGCGTCGAAAGTAAAGATGTTAGCAATCCCCTGGAACTTCGACCTACCGACTACCAAGTCAAATAGTATAAACACAAGGTTCATTCATAGAAGACCACTACAGAACACTTTTAGTTAATGTCCTTGGTGGCAGGGGGGTATGCAAACCCTCCAGCCATTCGCCACTCTACTATTATCCCAAGTCTACCGCTCGCGGTGTCTTTTACACCATCATGTTCTGGGTTTTATGTACACAGAGCTTCCCTCGGAAACACAGGCACAACACCACCACAACCACACACAAACGGCGTTCATTGAAGCCAATAGGCCCAACTATGATGCAAACAAGCTCAGTACGCATGGCTGGGCATCAGGGCTCTCCCGGCGCGGTGGGGATGGAGAGCGCACGCACAGTGAACGGACGTCAGGCTGAGGCAGCCGCTGATGATGAGAGAGTGCCTCTCGGGGCAAGTGTGGAGCGCCGGAAAGGAATCGCAGACTGCCTGCACGGCCGGAGGCGTCAGGGCTGTGCATTGGCTTATGTTGAGGTTTGCGAGTCCGTCTTCTTCCTTTGCCTTCACCTTGTCCCACCTCCCACGCTTGCTCTTCACGCGGCTGTTTGCGAGGGAGTACATAGCTCGGTCCGTGATGTTCTGGCAGAAGTACAGGCCCAAGGATCGCAAGTGAGGGCATCCACTGGCAAGAGCAACAACGCTCTCATCTGCAACAAAGCAATGGCAACATATTAGAGTCAAAATGTTCCAAGGCACGCTAGAAGCTATAAGAAAAAGGTCTACGGAACTTCAGAAGACTGAAACAACAGCAGAAGAGGTAAGTATCCAGTAAAGGAAAAACAAGTGTAATTTTGTATACAGTGCACAGAACCCATCAAATTCCGCCAGAGAAATTCGAAAAATATCTCAGGACTGCTGTTTCAGAGTAAATGTGTGCTATATGACAAATTGATGGTGAAGGAGTTTAATTGCGCTCGGTGTTTCTAATAAGAATGCACACTTGTTATCAAATCACTGAAGCATTAATTTACCACATGGTAATGATTATATCATGAATCACCAACCCACTACTAAATACTAGTAACAAACAGGGGGGAAACTAAATTAGGATGCACTGTGTACCAGCCCTTTCAAGCCTGACTCCAGTTACAACTTAAACTATGCTAATACCAACAAGGCAAAGTTTTTTCGAAAGAGGACCAACAAGGCAAAGTTGTAAAGAACTTCCAAGTTCAAAAAAAGCCTTCAGTGTTCTGACACACCAAGAACAGGGTAGCTAATGAACAAGACTTCTAAACCAACCTACAGGTCAGTGCTCAACAAAAGACAGCCTATTTATTCACTCAAATTCTTATACTTGTGAATTAACACCAATACACAAAACAATCGGATCTAATACCTGTTATAAAGACACAACCACATAAGTCCAGAGCTCTGAGATCAGGACATCCTGATGCTAAGCTGGTCACGCCCTTATCTGTGACATCTTCACACCAGCCTAAGTTTAAAGATTGCAGCTGGCCACAGTTCTGAGCAATGGCCTGGATCAAGATTACAGAAGGTAAGTGGACACTCATACCATACTACATACGTAGCAACTATTGGGTTAACCAAAGTACCTGCAAAGCTCTGTCAGTAGCAGCCTTCACACATCCACACAAATTCAAGTACTTCAGATTTTTGCAGCGGCAAGTAAGATAAATCAATGCTGTGTCACTGAAATTAGAACATCCGCTAATGTTCAGCTTTGTAAGCCGTGGGCAACCATGAGCCAATGCATACAAGGAGCGGTCACTAAGCCCGAAGCTTCTGCTGAGGTCTAACTCTCGTAGATCATGGCAGAAGTTGGCGACAGCCTCTACTGCACTGTCTTCAAGTTGAGGTTTGTTTTGCCGAAGAGTGAGAACTTGCAACTTTGTAAACTTGGGGGCAAGAGATATCATTAAATTATTCATGTCCTGCTTGCACCTGCAAACGACACAATTTTCAGGCCAACAAGCATATTATCCGAAAGAAAGCATATGTCACCCGACTATAAATCAGCAAGCGGGTATCATCTCCAGAGATGGTTGACAAGGAGCTTCAGTACGATCAGGAGTGCGAGAGGATGATTCAACATGCAAGTAATGTATTCAGGGAAACATCAAAGCACCTAGAAAAGTAACATATCTGGTGCATTTATGGACAATGTTAAGTTACAAAGACAAATGTACACTGGATGCCACTACCACTTTGCTGAGCCTCCAGGTTCATACCTAGTCAGCTATTTTGTTTGAATACAAGTAAACTTATCCAGATAGACAACTCATAGGCCAGAAGGGAAGTCGACGAAGAGTTTCACTAGTATTTCAAAGTTCTTAGCAGATACGCATATGGTTATCAATACTAGACGAGGTGGGTTACAAAGTCAAAAACCTAAATCAACATCACAGGGGCCCACTGTTAACTTTACAACAGAACTGATATGATGTACAGGTTGCTTTCCGAACTAAAAACATTTAGAAATGGATAAGGCAAATCATTCTTCTCACTAGAAATGAACAAAAAACATCACAAGGAAAACAGAACAAATGAAATGTGATTGCCCTTTCACCCAAATCACATGACTAGCTGACCAACAGGTTACAAATGCAGGAAAACCAAGATAGACAAGGCTTTCACATGGTATTATTTCTTTCATTTACAGGACATATGACCAAACAATAGCAATACAAATCGATCTACCAGGGAATTGAGGCTAACACAATAGAGGGATTATACAATAATGCATTTTACGAGGTATGTTCCAAAATATATCCATCATTGTCTATTCCAATAACTACTATGCCCTCTTCTCGATCAACAAAGCTAATCCTTAATGGGTGTGAACCAATGCTGGTCGAAATTCAGAACTTCACATGGCAAACCAACACAACTCCGCTCAATTTGAAGAGATGAACCTAAGGATAGAAAAATGCTCACCACGAGAGGGAGAGATTCGTGACCCCCCATCCAAGTGCATCACGCCATCCAGTGCAAACACCGGATGCCACAATCATCATACGCTCATCTCCAACTATCGACATGATCCGCATGAGCAGCTCCATCGGCAGGTCCTTCCAACCTGATAACGTAGGCATAGCGCCCCCATTTTCAGCCTGCCCTCTCTCGCTGGTTGACGAGACCATGAGGGTCTCAAACCATGAATCCAGATCACCATTTCCAGGCCTCCCGCTGACCATTTTCAAGGTTCCTTAAAGCAACAAGCTATTCCTGCAATTAAGAGTCGTGTCATAAATAAAAGGTATTGCAGATCAAGCACGCCACCTATTGAAGCACTCTTTACACGCTGCTACTAGGCGCCTGCACGAAAACTGGCAAGTTTTTTTTAGCAAGGAACCTAGAATCTAGCAATGAAACTATATCTATTAATAGTATACTCGACTCCTGAAAGGCAAGAACATATTGCATGATCAAAACGAGTCTCGCAAGGCAGAAATTTACACGGTCGCCACTACTAACCTCTGCCAAAAGAGTATACTGGATGTGCACCGCGCCCCTGGTCTAATTACAGAACACTACTAGATCAAGCAAGATCAGTTTCATCGCAGGAAAGACATCCTGCGGGAATCCCAGAGGAAGAACCTGAATAGGTTTCTCTTCTCAACAAGTTTTTTTTTCCCTGTCGGCAATCAGCCGCCGAACTTTGAGACAAAGTTGAGTCCGGGCCTTTTCACCTTTGATCTCTCAGAATTAGAAAGACGGTAAGGTGGTGTTTGGATGCAATTGGGTTAGGGAAAGGGAAATGTAATGGGAAATAACTAAGGTGGGTTGGGGTTAGGGATATAAAGTTTTATTTCCATTACCATGTTTGGATGTTTGGATTGGGATATGGAAAAAAACGTGGGCCCCACATGGCTCCACCCTCCACCACGGCCTTATCTTCTCTTCCGTCTGTTCCTTCTCCTCATGTTCTCTCTCCTGCCCAATGCCCAGCTCTAGTAGCAGCGTCCCAACAAAAGAAAAATTCATTACCATCGCTCGATATTCCTCCAAAATCCAACTAGTTTCGGAAGAGGCCAAGGCATGCCGAGGCTCTTCTCCGTTTCAATTTGGGCAACATGGGCCAGTGAAGAGGACAGGTGCACCGATGCGAGCTCGGGGAAGGTGATTGCACTTATTGCAGGATGCGTTGGTATGGGCCGGCCGCCATGAAACCTCCGGCTGATGGCGACTGAGGAGCATCGCACGTTGTTGACGAGGGCTGAGAAATTGAGCCGCGAGCGTTGAGCCGATGTGAGTGGGTGGCTCGACGGGCGCGGCAGCCGCATCGGAGAGTGGCCGACGGAAGCGGCGGCGACGTGCGAGGGCACACAAGCTCCGACGACAGCGGCGCTCCGGCGACGTGGATGCAAGGTGAGGACGGCGGCGCTCCAATCTGGCGAATGGGCATGGGTGTCCACCAGCCATTTCCCGATCTAAACCCACCCTCCCCGTTGGGTTTCGATTTCCTGGAAATGAGGCATCCATTTCCCTATCCTCAACCTACTCATTTCCCTATCCCTGAACACAAAACGTGGGAAATGATTTCCAACTCCTCTCATTTCCCTAACCCACCTTTCATTTCCAGGAATCCAAACATCACCTAAAAGTTGGCAGGTCCAAGGGGAAATGGTACTCCCAGGAAGGAAGCCGACAGGATAAGGCGAGCAAAACGCGGGGAACTTTCTAGAGGGGACCAAGTCTCCATTTTTACCATTTTAGTACTCACTTCCTTTTGACGCGAAATCAGCAAAGCACGTCGTCGTCCCCAATTCCAAAGCCGAATCTACGGCAGAAATTACGCAGGAATCAAGGGCGGGCGAACCAATCAACGAAACAGCACCGGAGAAGCTGAAGGTCGGGGGCGCAATGGCGAGGGAACTCCATGGTTCCGGAGGAGCACAATCGGGCACAACACGCGCCGTAAAAACTTAGCACAAGCCGCGCACAGGAACAGACGAATCGCGCTCAATCACATCGCCCTAATACTGCGGCAACGCCTAGGATGGAAATCAGCGAGGCGAAGAGGCGATCTCAACTCACCGAATCCAGGCGGGCGCCGGGGCGGCTGAGGCTGACGGATTCTCCTTGAGCTTTCCTCCTGCTCCTCCCTCCGAGCACGGCACGGGTGTCCTGTGTAGTACAAGTTCAACCGAGGCTGAACTGAGGAGCCCGGTGCCGCGGCTAGGTTATTTAAACAGCGACGCTTGTGGCCGCCGCCCCCCGTCCACAGAGGGAGGGCAGAGCTGACGCGAGCCGAGCCCTCCGGTCCGGTGCGGTGCGGTGCGTGCCGAGCCGGGCGATCGGTCGGTCGGTCGATGAGGAGGGCGACGAGAGCGAGACGGGGACGCTGCCACGCTGGTGGGGGGGTGTGGGGCCCGATGGGGCGCTGCTCACGGGGAGCGTGCCGGAGGCTCGCTAGGCGTGCACGCTTGCAGTGGACGGCCGGATACGCGATCACGGTTCGGGAAGCTTCGCCTGGGCTCGCCGCGTGGCCCTCGGCACGTCATGTGGCCCACCGAGGGGATCGAGCCGTCGAGGATTATAGATTAGCGTTATCCGCTGCGCGCGCCGGCCGCGCCGCCTGCAGGGATTAGTTTTCCCGCCGTCCAATCAATTCGGGAAGCGGCCAGAACGGCCGGAGGGATCTCTCTCTCCCGCCGATTCCGAGGGACGTGTTGCGAGCTCGTTGCCGATTTCGATTCGGCACGGCCTCGAACGCTGGTGGGGGCTAGTCCTCCTCTTTGCCAATGCTGTGCGCAGCGTCATCGCGAATAGGAGGAACCGAGGAAAGCGACGGAAACGCTCGCTCACCCTCGCGCTGATGGCGGCGTCCCGGTCAGTCTTGGGGCGTCCCGGTCAGTCTTCCGTCACCGCGATAAAGAACAATCGATCGATCGCGTTGTCCCTTTTCGTGGCGACTTGCGGCTGATGATCGAGAAACGCCCCTCGTGATGAAGCGTCGTAGGCTTTACTTCAACAAAAGAAAAAAAAACGTGGTAGTAGCTGTGCCCTGTGGTCTCTGCTTCTCCACATCGATCGGCGTGCCAGCGCGACGTGCATAACCACAAGATTTTAGGACAACGATTGTTACCACTGTCGCGTGGTTACTGTCTGGTTATGCGAGCAATCGATCCCAGCCTCACTTGGGATATACTATGGCGCTAGCCTAATTTGAGGGACGTCCACACGAGCCTCTAATACTTTTCTGTAAGTTGCGATCCAAAAATTGGTTGGTTCGTGCGTACCTCCATCGTTTGAGTGTGGATTATTTTTCATCATCTTTTTTTTGAGGGGATCTTCCTTTTTTACTGATCCAGCCAAAACGCCCATCATCTAGCTAGACCGATGGGTACCGTGCTGCGCCGGGGAAAAGCCAGGCGGTTAGCAGATGCCAACGTTTCTTTTTGTGGGGGAAAGAAAAGGAAAGGAAAGGGACGTGCTGACACTGCCACAAGGCGTTCGCAGCAAGGTTTTTTTTTTTTTTTTAAAAAAAACGTTTGCAGCAAGTTGAGAAAAGGTCTCGAGTAGTTTTGCGTCAGCGCGGTCGAGCAACGGGGGCGTCCGTCGTTCCGCGCGCCCCGAGCTCGAATGTTATCCGTCGAAGCGTGTTACGGAGGCGCCGCTTCCTTGGAGCATCCGGGGACGGTCGTCGTTGAAACAGCAAGGACACGCGCGGTACGGGAGATAAAGAAGGTTAACACAAGAGATAACAATTTTTTAAATATGCGATCAGAAGACAAAGAACGTTTTAAGTGCTCCAACTAAGAGCATCTCCAAGAGTTTCCAATACTCACTCTCAAAATAAGTTTTTAGGAACCTAGACGAAAATCAGTGCTCCAACAGATGCCCAATCAAGTTCCCAATCTATTCGCGTACCCAATCCAGCGAGCATTTGTTGGCAAATATACGCCGCCACCGAGCGCTCCCAATCCATCTCGGGCCCACCTTGCACCCCTCACGCAGTCAATTCCACCCTCCTCCGCGCCTCTGATCGACGGGCATCAGCCGCGTCCTCTGTCGCCCATCGTAGTACAGAGCTTGAGCAGAACGCGCCGGCCGTTTCAATCTTTTTTATTCTAGTTCGGTTACATTTTTCCTCTTTTGTTTGAGGCGTATCTGCGGCAACTGCGGCCTGTTTCAATCTTGCGGTGGATTGATTTGCATGGAGGCAGGCAGCATGGGCCGATCTTTCCCAGAGGCAGCCATGGTATAGAGCATGGAGAAAAGAAGTGCGGGTGAGGAAGAAGGGACGAGGCAGAGGAGGGTCCCGCATTTGCTGACGTGTCATATTTTAAAGTTTTGGGGAAGAAAAATGGCAGCTGTTGGAGGAGTGGTTCATACCCAATAATTTTTAGAAAGCTCCCAATTTATGGTTTTTGGAAGTAAAAATATTAGGAACTCTTGGAGATGCTCTAACGAACACACGGCAGACAACGGTTTTGGACGTGGTGGCTCGAGGGCTTGCCGGCCGGTTTCGTGCGCGCGACGGGTGCTTTTGTCTACTCTTGACCCGCACATTTTCCGTGATCTCTGCTTGTCTGCGGGAACGTTCGCTTGTACTGTATTTGAGTTCCTTCAAAAGAAACACGAGAAATGTTTACACCATCAGCACCTTGCTTGTGTTGTGTTCAATGGGAGCACCGGTTCCAGTACTTGCCCAGGAACCCTCGTGGGATTTTGTATACTACGTATTGGAGAGAAGAGAACTACGTACACCAGCCGATTGAAAAGAACGAACGGAGGGGAAAGAAGGATTCAGAAGCGAAGTCTTTGTCCGCAGCTGCAAGGAAAGGAGCTGCCAAATGCCTACTCCGCGAACTATCACTACCGATAAAACTTTCCGCGCCGTTAGTACGATTGTCCTGAAAAGCCGAGGTAAACTCGAAACGTCCGTCCGTTTTAGAAACGGGAGCCTTACAACTTTCTTCGCCGAGCCGAGATTAGCCTGGCGGCTCGCTCGGAGTGTTGGACCGATGGTGACATGAATGATGAATAAGAATTCGGAAACTCTGAAGCTTTCCAATGTCTGACCTCAATGGACGCTCCCTGTATCTGCTCCAGCTTATGTATCAATATTTTACCTTGGCCTCCTCGGCCTGGAGGTCTATTGGCCTGCCTGTCCAGTTGATAATTCCAAACTTGACTGTCTTCGCGGGGACAATTGGATCGACACGACGTGCTCATGTACGTACGTACGTCTGCACGATGTGGTCAAATCTATTGCAACTTGCACGCTTAAAAAACGCAACGTTATAATCAGCTGCTTCGCGTACGTATCTATCCGAGGGAAGCTTCGAGTCAGACAGAAGCTTGCCTCCTCTTCCATTCCCCTTCATCACTACCATCAGCGATTACGTTCACCCACAAATAAACACACCAGGATAACCTATCAGCATCAGAGTACCTATAATCAGACGGTAGCGCCTGTATATATATTTTGCCCCTCCTCTCCTTTTCGACGACCAGTACAGAGATATTTCGCAGGCAGATTTGCAACGCCTATCTTATCCGATAGCGAGGCGCCAAGAACGGCCAAAAAATAATGCGCGATCAGAGTCTCTCTTCTCTGTAGCTCGATGGATTGATTAGTCGTCCGTGCGATGTGCTTTACTTAATTTGTGGTTAGTGGTTGGGTATCATCTGAGCGGCTGATGTGATGAGATGCCCTGAGCAGTGAGCACTACTACTCCAAGGAAAAGCGCGCGTTTATCTGAACCGCACTGCGATCTTGCCTTCCAAAGAAATACTACTAGATCGCCCTGCAATTGCATGCACCTTGGACTTGGATTGAAGGCAAAAAACTCACCACGGAGAATGTACAGTACAAACATGTTTACCTGCTTTTGGTCCTCAGAGATTCCTCTTCTAGAAACCGTATCAAGGTCCTGAAAACCACCTTCTTCATTCTAGTAGTACTTGCGAGAATAGGAGCACATGGTCAAAGGCGCCCACAGATACCTACCAGTTGATACCTGAAAACCACCTTCTTCATTCCCTCCAATCCAAACGCGCAAAGCGCTAACAAACCGTTGCGCCGCAGGACGCAGACGTCCACGGCTCCACGCTTCTCCTGAGAAGATGTCTGCTTTCTGATTCTCACCGTCTTGGTGATGCAATGTCTATGCCTCCTTGGCTCGGAACTTCGGACCGAAGCATTTCAGTTTTGCCGGGCCAGGCTCTTTGTACGAATGGGCTGCAGAGAGCCCACCTTCTAGTTCATGTTAACCTATTTCTGGTCCAAATCGCTGGCTCCTGATGAACGCGACCAACCCGAAATACTATACAAACGTTGTTTTTTCTTCGGACAAAAAAATAGAAACGGTGAGACGCTTTCTGCGCGTACTTCAACAAATGTGACTTGTTGTGTGTTCTTCCCTGTACTGTGCGATCGAAACAGGTCTGAGACACCCCATGCGCCATGACCAAATTTACCGCCGTTACTCTACGTTACTGCAGCTCCTCGCTGCCACTGCCTTCTCCCGTTCTCCGACGAGAGTGTCCATCACACACAGCTCCATATCGGCAGTCCTGCTCTCCCTGCCGCGCCCATGCCGCCGGCCGGACCCCAGCCCCTGCGCGCCGTGCGCCCTGCATTATTAAAAAGGCAAAGCCAGGTAAAAAGGCGTCCTGCTCTGCTCCTGCTGCCGCATCGCCATATCATTCAGTGAACCTCGCTACTCCTGCAAGCCTACGCACTCCACTGGACTACTCCTGGTCTCTGCCTACCTCTGCGCCTCTTGCCATCATCGGAAAGAGGCCATTTGCTCCTGCCGCATCCGGCAAGCAGCGGGGCACCCCGGCGAGGCGTCGGCACGGCGACAGCGCACACGGCCGTGCCCACCTTTGCCTGCGCGCAGTACGCCAGTACTAACCGGACAGGCGCGCGAGGTAAAGCGAAACCGCCGTGCACGGCGCACACGTCGTCGTCGGCGAGCGCTCGCCTTGTTGCTTTCTTGTCGCCGTCGGTGTCGCGATATGCGAGCGAGGACATGGGCCAAAATGCGCGCGCACGAGCTCTCGCAAATGCGCGCGCACGAGCTCTCGCACGGGGCTGCGAGCCAGGCAGCGGCATCCATACGGCGAGCTAGCGAGCGACGAGGCAGCAGCAGCCTACGACGGGCTAGCAGTAGGCTACCCCTACGGCGAGAGATGCTCTGCCGTAGGAGTACGGGTGGACAGGGAGTGGAGCGAGGAAAACTGACAGTGATAGTACAGTTAATGCATTGAAAGTATGCAGCCTTTGGCCCACCTGTCTGTCACCGGTCCAATCCGTCAAACCCTCCACTTTGACCTGTCCCCGTCCTTGGGATCTCCTCGTCGTTTCATCGCCGCAGCTTTCCTTTCAGCCTCGGGAACGGGTGCTCGATGAGCCGAGCGCACAGTAATTATACTGCACCACTGCTGCAGCCAGTAGCAGCACACCACACCATCATCATCAACGGAGTTGTTTAATTGCGCGGAGCACGGGCTATCCTCCTCGTCTTTGGACGGATTAAACAACGTGCTGTGGGAGATGACGGGGGTTCTTTGGCTGGCGCCACCGTCGTGGTGACAAAAGGTCCTCACCCTCGCGCCTCGCCTCACTCACATGGGGCCTCGCTGTTTTCTACTCCCTCTGTCCCAAAATAGATGTCGTTTGACTTTTTTTGACCGCTCGTCTTATTCAAATTTTTTGCGCAAATCTTATTTATTTTTTTACAGTTTATTTTATCATTGAATATATTTTAATCATGACATATTTGTTTTTTATATTTAAATAATTTTTTTGAATAAGACGAAGGGTCAAACATGATGTCCAGTGACAACTATTTAGGGACGGAGGGAGTATGCACACTCACTCGCCACACTCCGTCCTGCTGCTGGATGGCCCTCGGGCTCCGTAATCTACACTTAACCACGTAATTAACCTTTGTACTGGCCCTAACAGCGGCGGCCAGTACTGGCGCCAAGCAGCACAGCTTTTCAACTAGTACTGGCGCCAAGCAGCACAGCTTTTCAACTGCTGCTTGCCCGTACAAGGCTGCTTCTTGTTGTCGTCTCCATTCTTCAGATCTGAATCCAAAGCTGCTGCTGCTGCTGTCCCTGCACCTGCCTGCTGTTTGCTTGCTCCACTGGCAATGTGGCTGCCTGCTGCCGCTCCGGCGCGATCGGATGCGAGATGGGCGTGTAGTGTGAAACTCTGAATCTGCCGATCGATCGATCGATCGATTTGGAAAACGTTATCTTGCCACAAGCCTCCGTCCGGCCGGCCATGTGTGGACTAGCCTCGGGTGCTTTTGCGATGAGGAGCGGCCATGGCCCATGAGTGATTAGCGTGACACGCATGTGCTCCCAGTTTCTTCAGATTATTAAGGCCGAAAAGCCTGCGATCGAGGGGGCGTTGCGCCGCGCGGGAGGGGAGCATTCCGTGGTGTTCGTACGCGCTACTTTACGAGCGTCTCGTCAGAATCTAGAACAGTGATCGTTGGATTTTCTACCGCAGGCCCTGTCGACACGTGATCCGGTTTACCATGACGGACTGGAGTTCGAGGAGCAGAGTCTTTTGACCCGGCGTGTTTACTGCTGCACACTGCGGCGGCATTGTTGACTCTGATTCACGATGAGGGGTTCAGTTCAGATCACATCTGGAGCGTGCGACTGCGATCCAGGACAGGATCATCGCACAGCTGGTGCTTTGATCCGCTCCCTAGCGCTTAGTAGAAGTACAGTATTTTATTGAGCACGTAGCGAGAACGATGCGCAGAGGGACATTAGCAGTAAACTGTTTTGGCGCAGTGGCTGCTGCCGCCGAGCGTGAATTGTGACTGCCGCTAGATCGCAGAAATGGTGCATTCAGGGCGGGGTAAATGAGCGTGTTTATTACTCTACCACACCATTCAGAGCCAATGATCACACTAGATTTGCCACGGAACACGAATTTATACTGCTGCTGAGGCGAGTGATAAAGTCTTGTCAGCGCGCTGTGAATGGTAGTAGGAGTACCGGTGAAGTGCAATGATTTTGTTCACAGTGAATCGAGCTTCTTTGTAGTGGGCAGCGGCAGGGAGAGCGAGAGCTCGGCTGTTGCAATTCCATGACTGCTGAAAAATGCGAGAGAAGAAAGGTGAAAGGGCACTTCTGCTGCACTGAAATGGACGAGTGAGTCCTGCCCCGGTACATTGCGTCACGTCGCGTCGCATCTGCTTCACCATAGCCACCAGCCACTGGCCACTGCATGTTCAACAATAAACGTACCTCTCCCGCAGTGCCTCCACGTGCCCGTGTCACGCTCGCGCGCGCGCGCGCACGCCGCTCCACGGTTCCTCGCCTCGCCGCGCTCCCCCACCAATTCCCACGCGGCCACCTTGCTCCTCCTCCAGGCCTCGGCTCTGCTCCCGCCCGTTGTTTTTTCTCTCCGCGTTCTGCGCGAAGGCTCGCACTGCGGCGTCGAGGGCAATGCGGTCGCCGTCGACGGCGAGGGAGTAGGTAGCGCGCTGCCGCCGGGGGGAAGGAATGGGGTGTCGGAGCTCGCGGCTGGACGCGGCGGACGTGTCCCCGGCGGCCGCGCTCTGCCGTGAGCGCCGCGACCTGCTGCGCGCCGCGGCCGAGCGCCGCGCGCACCTCGCCGCCGCGCACGCCGCCTACTTCCGCGCGCTCCCGCGCGTCGCCGACGCGCTGGCGCGGTTCGCGAGCCACCACCACGCCGCCACGCCGCCGGGGTCGCCCGTGCTCACGCTGCCGCCCTCCGACCCCGGCGAGCCCAAGAAGCGGGGCGGCTCCGCCTCCACCACCCCGCACACCGACTCCGGCCACTCGCACATCCACTTCTGCTCCGACGACGCGTCGGAGGACTCCGACCCCACCGAGTCCGAGTCCCCCGACGCGTGCGCCGGACCCGGAGGCTGCGGCGGCGGGCACGGCGAGATCCCGCAGCCGACGCCTGTCGTTCGTTCAGGTGTACCCCTACCCGACCACGGCCACGGCCATCCCCAAGAACGCCAAGTCCAACCGCCGCTCCAACATCAGCCGCCACAGTATCAGCCGCCACAGCACCAACCGTTTCACCATCAGCCAGTGCCGGCCATGCCGGAGATGCCGTGGGAGTACGCTTCCTACAACCCGTACCCTTCGTTCCCGAACGCCGCATTCCAAGATGGCGCATTTCCCCGCTACTACTACATGAGGGCCAGTTCGACGCCGGCGGACACCGTGTACCAAGAACCGTACGGCTACGGCAGCTACGGCACCAACATGTCCCACATGGGGTACAGCTACTACGGGTACAGCAACCCCATGTACGGCGTTCAGATGCCGCCGGAAGGGGATCGCCCGGTGGAGGACCGTGGCCGGGAGCCGGCGGCTCCGGCGCCGCCGCCTCCAATGCCGGTGCCGGAGACATCGCCGTGGGACTTCTTTAATCCGTTCGATGGCTACGAGCAGCAGCTTCCTCCGGAGTATAATGGGAGAGGGTACCATTCCAATGGGTCGTCCACGAGCAGCCCCAACTCGAGTGAGGTGAGGGCAAGGGAGGGGATCCCTGAGCTGGAGGAGGAGTCGACGGAGATGGACTCGATGAGGGAGTCGGTGAAAGCGAGGAAGGCGGTGGAGAGCACTGCGTCGAACCGGATTGACAATGTGGATGTTAGTGCCAAGGTGAAGGAGTCAATGGAGCGCAAGGATTGTGAGATTGAGAGTGTGGGCAGTGCTTCGGTGACTGATTCAGGGGAGGAGAGTGTGTGTAGTTGTGACTGTGACCATGCCAATGCTAAAACAGCACCGGCAGGTGATGATCAAGGGAATGTGAAGAAGGTGAGCTCGGAGGAGCACTCGACCATGGTAGTCCGTGAGGATGTGCAGCTACCGGAGAACATCGGGACAAGAGATGTTGCTGAGGTTGTTGAGGAGATAAAGGAGCAGTTCAACTCGGTGGCTTCCTGCGGTGAGGATGTCGCAAAGATCCTTGAGGTGGGAAGGATGCGTTATAGATCACGGAATAGAATCTTAAGATGTAAGTATGGTTCGATTTTCATATGAGTATTGCGTGCTTGTTCAGTTGCCATAAGGCTGCAAGAACACTGATTTCTAATAGCATTGAACTCCGATGCAAGCTCAAGTCAACTTTGTTAGCATTATAAACTAGCATATTTGTAAGATTGATATTTGACTATTTGCGAGATAGTTTACATGTGATGCCTTATTGGTAAAGTATTCATTCATCTGTGGGCAGAAATTCTTCTCACACCTTTATTTCTATAGATAGTTTTAACTCAGTCAATTAATTTGACCCTTGCACTTGACGCAGTGGTGTTTTCAAGGATGATCGGGACCTTCGCCTTGTTGTTTTCTTCCATATCTGAGCCCCCAGTGAAGAACTCGGAACATTCAGCAATAAATGCATCCAAAAGAAGTCAGAACTCAAGCAAAAGATTTGATTTTGCCAGCGATATTGAACTTAATACACTTTCCGCAACAATGGACAGGTTGTATGTGTGGGAGAAAAGACTTCATAAGGAAATTATGGTATGTTATTTACACTGGTGTGTGCAACTTAGTTCCTGTTATAGTATGAATTCCGATATTTTCAGTACAAGAAATACGATCATAATGTTGTGTTAAGTCTTATTTGGAAATAAGCCTAAAAAGTAATAGTAACAACTCAATCTTGACATAATTTTCACTAGCTCAATTTTCATCCTTAGAAAGCATCCATGTTTTTTACGCCCCTGAATTGGGGACTCCCCACTTCCATTCCATAGGAACGGCGATCAAATTGAAAATGCATCAATTGACTCAATATGGCTAAAGAAGGCCCTCATTTGATGTTGAAATTAATGTTCTTAGGAACTTTAAAGTCTGCACATATACGTTGTGCATTTCATTTTCAGCAACATATTATTAACATTTTATTAATTACGTATATCAGGAGGAAGAAAAATTAAGAATTACATATGACAGAGAATGGAAGCGCTTGAAAGAGTTGGATGCGACTGGTGCAGAACCATATAAGATTGATGCCACAAGGGCCTCAATTAGGGCACTACTCACCAGAATCAACATTGCCATTCGATCAGCTAAAGATATTTCTAGGAGGATTCACATACTTCGAGATGATGAGCTACGTCCACACCTTGTTACGCTTATCCAGGGGTACGGAAAGTGTAGTCCTACTGCTCTACTGTTATACATTGCATCTCTAATGGTTCAACCTTTAAGCCGTTTCGCATGTTTACCTTTGTTACCCTAGTAAAAGATTTCGTATAGTTTTGCGAAATACCATTGGATTTTATGATGTCAAAATCAGTTATTATTGCAGAACAGATTTTTATATTTCGTTAATACTAGTACTATTTGATAATTTTAGGATTCTACTCAAAAACATGCATCCAGTCAGTTAAATTGTGCATCAATTGTAAAATAAGCCATGTAAAAATAAAAGATGCAACTCGTTGACAAATAATCACTAAAAGAATGCTTTTTTAGCAACTTAGCAATAACCTATACGATATTCACTATTTTTCTAAGACTGCAGTAATACTTCATGTAAAGTAGATGGCATTTTTATTAATACTATGTTTTGTGTTGCAGTAGTCCTGCAGCATATTGATGTACAAATAATGTCATTCGAGACGGTACAACATTTCCTAGGAACAACTAGTTTTAGCATTAGTGTTTACAAAGGAATTTTCTGAATTTGCTTGTGCTGAGTTTAGGAGATCAAGTTTTTTTTTTTTTTTTTGGGGGGGGGGGGGGGGGGGGGGGGGGGGGGGGGGGGATGTTCTCAGAAAGAGAAACACTTGACATGCACCAAAAAGGCATGTGGCATTTCTTCTGAAAAGAAATCCATCACATGTGACCTTCTTCGCTGCTGCTTGTATTCATGTCTGATAGCTATTGTCTTGACAATATTTTCTTTTCTTATGAAGAATCCCTGTTTTTTTCTAGTTCTTTATCACAAAATTGATGCCTGAGTTTATTGTGATTCTGTTGCAGGCTTGTTAGAATGTGGAAATTTATTCTTGAGTGTCATAAGAAGCAGTTCCATACCATACTTGAGACTAAATCTCATATTCTCATCCCTAAGAATGGACCTGAACGAAGCTCTTCCAAGGTTACATTGGAACTAGAAATGGAACTTTTGAACTGGTGTTCCTGTTTCAGGAACTGGATCCTATCCCAAAAGGCTTATATTGAAACCCTGAATGGCTGGTTAATCAAATGGCTTCCTCAGGAAAAGGAGGAAACTGCAGATGGTATCGCACCATTCTCTCCTGGTAGGCTTGGAGCTCCTGCTGTGTTCATCACAGCTAATGATTGGTGTCAAGCCATGAAAAGGGTACCCGAAGGCACTGTCGTGGACACAATGGAGGCCTTTGCTGTTAATGTGCATATATTATGGGAGCGGCAGGACGAAGAGCATCAGGAGAAGTTAAAAGCTGAGTATTTGTCTAGAGACTTTGCAAAGAGGCTGAAATCTCTCCAAAAGGAACATGGCTTGCAAGGACATCTCGAAGCTGATAAGGCAGTGTTGCCCATTGCCGACAATGGCAGGGCTGTTGATAGCCGCGTGGTTGCTTTGGATACATTGCATAAGCGATTAGATGAGCAAAGAGCAAAACATGAGCAAACTGTGAAACAAATCCGAGAGGCTAGCGCAACTGATCTGAAAGCAGGTCTTGCTCCGATATTTGAAGCATTGGAATCATTTACTCAAGAGACCCTAAGAGGTTATGAAAATGTTAGAATTCCAACTGAGACTAGTGGAGCTTGATGGGTTGTTGACGGTTGACCGAGAAGTGCATTTTGAGCTATGGTAACAAGCAGAATCTGTCTTCACTTTGCTAGACGTAATCTCATTGCACGACAGGAAATGATGAATTCCCCCCAATCTGCAAGAAAGGAAGATGGCAACTATTCTTGCATGGTCTTGTTCAGAGCAACATTAAGCAATCCTTGAAGATCTACTCTCACAGAGAGCTGCTAGGAGCCTAGAACTCAGTCTATAGTCCCCCTCGAAGGAGGGAAGGCAATTTTGTAGCCAATTTCAGCTCGTGTACATATTAGCTAGGTTAGTCATTTCGCAGGTTAGCTCGCTATTTATGTAGTAGAATTCAATTTGTACATTGTAAAAGTTGTATTTATCCCCGCTGTTCATTAGAAAAAAATATGCGCGGCATGCAGATGGTCTGGCCACCTCCTATTTGTCTGCTGTTGCTGCTGAAGTCTCAAAAGTTACCGAGTCATGAGGTAAGTGTCATGTTATCTGATACTCCTATCTTGAGAAAATATTGCTGTAGCTCTTCCTGCCAGTTTCTCAGTTACTCGTCTTCTAACTGTTGGGAGGTTGAAACCAATTCATCACGGCCTCTTTCAGGCAGTTTAGCCTTGTTGATTCAATCCAGATTCCCAGACGATCATCAGCCATGCACACAATATGCATCTTGGTTCAGGGCATGCACCAGATCGGATCTGAAAGAATTAGAAAACTCGCCACGCGTGCCGCCTGGTCTATACAGAGAATGGGCATCTAAAACAAAATTAGCTTGCAAACAGCATGTGAATTACGTCGATGGCCAATATTTTTCAGTTTGATCAGCATGGACTCACTCCAGTAAAGCGTCGAAAGTGGCGCGAATAGCAACGGGAGTCGGGAGATATGCTCACGTGCTTCCGGCGTCGCGGACCACGCAAAGAATTTGAAAGCGGAAGTGGTGGCCGCTTCATGCAGGTGAGACAAGAGAGAAAAAGGGCTTTCGAAACAAACAGTTTATTGAGTATTACGGTTGCAGCACGTTGCCCTACTTGTTGTTTTCCTCTTCTTGTGGTGTGGTGGAGTCGTCGACTGGGGTGGATCGCGAACTGATACTTGCACGTCCCAATTCTTAGCGACAAGTGCCTGCCTTTGGATCTTTGCGTTGCTACGGCTGTGCACCACACAAAGGCAGGCACTAGTGCGATTCCACCACTATCGTGCTTGCTGACTCACGGCCTTACCAAAGCAGGCAGTCCCTTTTGCCACCAAAGGAAAGCGCGGCGCGTCACGCACCTCGGCGAGTTTTCTGCACCACCAGCGCCCGCGTGTCCGCGCCGAAAAAATGTCGCGAAACCCATTCACCTCGCGTCGTCCCGGCCTCCAAAAAACTTCCCAAAACCCCGGTGCGGCACGGCACACGGCACGGCGCGCGCGACGAGTCACACACGCCCGGCTCCCGCACCACACCACACACGCACGGGCGCAACGCAACACGAACGGCGGCGGCGCGGCACGAGACGATCCCGACCGAGCCGGCCAGGGTCCGTGCCGAAAACACACCCTCTCCACCACGCCTGGACACGGCCACCCGCCTTCCTTTCCTTGTCGACGACGCCGGCGTCGGCTTCGTCTTCGTCCTCGTCCTCCCTTTCCCCCCCGCACAGTGCTCTCTATACCATACGGTAGCTAAGCTTCTCCCCTCCCAAATTCACAGGGAGGGGGCAGCCGCAGCGCAACACAACGCAAAAGCCGAACCACCTTGCACCAGCAGGCAGGCACAAGAGGACTCCTCCGAGAGACCTGACCGACCGCTAGCCCACCCCAACGGCCTCCCGCCCCAGATCTCACATGCGCAGCGGCTGTCGCCGGCGGGGGAGGGGGAGGGCGTAGGGGGGGCTCGGTTCCTTGGCGGCGGCGCCAGCCATGGGGGCAGCGCGGCTGGGGCGGTGGGTGGAGGGGATGTCGGCCGACAACATCAAGGGCCTGCTGCTCGCGCTCTCCTCCAGCCTCTTCATCGGCGCCAGCTTCATCGTCAAGAAGAAGGGGCTCAAGAAGGCCGGCGCCTCCGGCGTCCGAGCAGGTGCGTCCGCCTCCTCTACTCACCCCCTCCCCTGCCCCGTAGTTCCACTGACCGGCGGGCTGCGGGGAGTGCTTTGTGGTGCCGCTGCTGCGCTGCCGGCGTGCCGGGCTTGCAGCGTAGATCTGATCCGCGCGTGGCGTTGGGTTGGATCTCGGCTGCGGTGTCGGTGGGTGGGATTGACCAGTGAAGTGGACTTAGTATTTGGGGACGGTATGCAGTGAGCACATTGGGATCGGTGGGTCGTGCCAAGCATGAATTAGCTTGTTTCGTGAGCTAAGGCGACGAAACTTCTCCTCGAAAGAGTAGTTACTTGGTGTCTAGCCCGGATGATCACTAGTTGCATAGTTGGTCACTAGGGGATACTAATTGATTGCGATATGGGTGCGTTCGGTTCCCCTCTAAAAACCCTCTAAACTTCTATACCCTCTAAAGTAAAAGAATCTTATATTAGGAGTACTAATAATTAATTACAAAACTTTCTGCAGATGAGCGCTATTTTTCGAGACGAATCTAATGAACCTAATTAATCAATGTTTTGACACAGTGATGCTACAGTAACTATCGTCTAATCGCCGCTTAATTACCCTCATTCGTTCGTCTCGCGAAATAGATGGGGGGTCCTGAACTTAGTTTTGTAATTGACTTTGTTTAGTACACATAAATGCTGTCGGCATCTTTGATGTGCCCCTTTATACCCCTCTAAAGTGATCCGAACGCAGCCATAGGTGATGGGACGAGGCGGCATTTACAATGCTCAATGCTGCTGCCTGCAATTCGTAGTTCTAGCTACTGCTTTCATGTTAATTTGGCAAATTCGAAAATTATTGTGCACATATAGAATATATAGTACAACTTTTACAAGCATTCCAGCTGTACTCGGTGACAACAAAATGTATGCTCACTTGTTGAAACGCTCCAATTGTGAGAGATTTGTAATATCTTTGCAGCGGCTTGTGTCACTTAAGGGAGACTTCATTGCCCGTACCTATGTACAATTGGCCTTGATCAACCGTTAGCGGTTCATATAAATGCTGCTTCGGGAGTTCTGTTCTCTGTTGCCAGATGGATTCAATCCTTCTCTTTTTTTTGCTCATTTATTATGCTAATTTTGAAAACAGTCATTATTATGCTTACATCGCTTATTTGCAACAGGTGTTGGTGGATACTCATACTTGCTTGAGCCACTCTGGTGGGCTGGAATGATAACGAGTAGGCCCTTCCCTTCCTTGGATGTAGAGTTTGAACACACATTAATCTTGTGGTACTAATTATATACCGTGATGTCTTGCAGTGATTGTTGGCGAAATCGCTAACTTTGCAGCTTACGCATTTGCTCCTGCTATCTTGGTCACTCCACTTGGTGCACTTAGCATAATTATTAGGTATTAACTAATAACTAGACTTCACTATAAACTCCTGCTGGTACGTTAAAAGTAAGATTTATACTGCTTATGTTTCAGTAAATCTGATACATTTGGCATGTCTAATACAGTGCTGTTCTTGCACACATCATGCTGCGGGAGAAGCTTCACATATTTGGTATACTTGGGTGTGTCCTATGTGTTGTGGGTTCTACAACTATTGTCCTTCATGCCCCTCCAGAGCGTCAAATCGAGTCCGTGGCAGAAGTGTGGGACCTTGCTACTGAACCAGGTATTCTTCTTTCGTCATGTATTAGCGACTTCACATCTGTGTGTTGTTAGTGAGTCCATGAATCTGAACAAACTATTACATTGTGTTCTAAGGTTTAAACTGTTACCTTGCAGCATTCCTACTTTATGCAGCCATTGTGCTCGCAGCAGCTTTCGTGCTCATATTCCGTTTTGTCCCACAGTATGGTCAGACACACATCATGGTGTATATTGGTATCTGTTCTCTTGTGGGATCTTTATCGGTATGAATTTCACTCTCTAACAGTGATTTTCATGTATATTCACGTAACACTTATATGGCTAGGATATATAAGTTTTAATTGTGTAATCTGCTTGGTTTGGCAGGTCATGAGTGTAAAAGCTCTTGGAATAGCCTTGAAGCTGACATTTTCAGGGATAAATCAGCTAGTTTATATACAAACTTGGGTATTCCTACTTGTTGTAATCTCATGCATAGTGACACAGATGAACTATCTGAACAAGGTATGATCAATGCTAGTGTTCATGGTTATGTCAAGAGGAATGTTTCCTACTGACAGACTCCATAAGAAATCTTTGCTACATCCACATTTTTCTTCCGCTCTACATTACTGTCAACTTGGCAAATTTATTTGTGCAGGCCCTTGACACATTTAACACGGCAGTTGTTCTCCTATATATTATACGATGTTTACATCCTTGACTATTTTGGCTAGCGTGATAATGTTCAAGGTATCAGGTTTCAAGCTTAATATTATTTTTTTGCATTATTTTACAACAACTTTGGTTGACTAACATCATAAACAGACATTTTGGCATAATAATCTTTTTAGAAGAAGCAAACCTGATATCATTATTGTTTTGAAAAATGAGTAATAACAATACTTTTACATAACTCACTGGTTGTATAGTTGCACATCTTGAATTATGATAATTAAATTGCGTGTAACTTATGCTTAAAGTAAATAAATTGTTATTCCTATGACTTTGTGATTCATGTAACACCAAGCGTTCATAATTTGGTTTTGCCTTTTCTAAGATCCAACTATCACTTGAATTTGCTCACTTTGTTGTTTGGCATTAAGTGCTGCTGTTATCCTGGTGTTTGTTTTGCTGATTGATATACAAACTCTACTGCTGAAATGAGGTTGTGGGATGTATTTTTATCCAACTATATGATACTTAAATTTATATCCTCAATATTTTCATAGTAGTGAGTGATGCTCAAATGATCATTATTGCCCTGTCTTGGATACTTGTAATCTCTGTTACCTGGACTAAAAAGGGGATCGGTTGCTCAGTAGGTCAGATTGAGTAGCTAACAACTTAATACAGGAAGCATTGTCAATCATGATGATGCAAAACATAATCTCGTAAAAACATATATGAAACACTGACTAGTTAATCTGGATTATTAAAATGGAAGTGCATCAGTGAACCCACTATGGTGTTCCATTCACAATGCTTTGATGATTGGAACCATTTAGTAATGTCAGCTCTCATTTCATGAAGGATTGGGATCGCCAAGACCCGACGCAAATTGTCACTGAGATGTGTGGCTTTGTTACGATCCTTTCTGGGACTTTTCTTCTTCACAAGACAAAGGATATGACAGACGGTATGCCTATTTCTACATTCCTTTTGACATGTATTGGCTCTTGTTCATAAATTCACATTGGTTTGCATCACAGGTCTCCCATCAAATCTACCCATCCGACTTCCTAAACATGCGGATGAGGATGGCTATAGCCTTGAGGTTGTTCCTCTCAGGTCTGCTGCTGATGGCATTCCACTCAGGTCCCCAAGGGCGACAGAATCACTCCGCCCGTCATGATAACCGTCTGAAGTTTGCAACTGCTCTCAGATCATGAGGTTTCAGGAACAGTGTCCCTCCATTCATTCATTGGATGCACCCCCATAGGTTTTGACTGTAGGATACAAAGGTAACAGCTCGGCTTCCCTTATAAACTCTGAGGCATTGGTAGTTTGGTACAGAATTTTGAGGATATATCAGTTATATACTATATACTTCTGGGTAAGGTAACCAGGATGGTCAAGAATGAAGTTCTTGGTTATATGTAAATGGCGGCGAGCCATATAGGTCAGTTTCTCGAACTGCTGTATTCTTCCCAAAGAACAAATCATTAAGTACGAGCGTAGCACGTCATTGACCTTTTGATTTGTGTGTAAAGCATACTGAAGGAGGGGGAAATGCAGTTGAATGTACATATATGGAGTAACTCAAATATGCATATATGGAATCAACTCAAATATGCGTAGAATGGATCAACACATTTTGTTCGGTTGCGATTTGCGTGTCTAAGCAAATCTATGGAAAAGAGGCTATCGCGGGTGCCGTCAGAGCTCGCATATGGCGACGGGCGTTCACGTTGACTATTTTTAACACAAAAAACATGATTGGTACAGAAGATATCAATCAGAAACGAAAGCGACGTTTAAAACTATGGGATATAGGTGGTGTTTGGATACCCTGACTAAAACTAGTCAGGTGACTAGAGACTAAAACCTTTTAGCCTCTCCCTCCCCTACTAGAACTAGCCTGACTAGTTTTAGTCTCTTTTAGTTCCCTCTGAGTGACTAAAATTAGTCTAGTCTAGTCTTTAGTCAGGGTATCCAAACACGTCTATAGTCCACTAACTCATGCAGCTTAGGGGTGTTTGGATCACCATGACTAAACTAGTCAGGCTAGATTTAGTCAGTTTTAAGGACTAAAGTTCAAACAGGTGGGACTAGGGTGGGACTAGAACTGACTAAAACTCTCTAGTAGGAGAGGGGGTAGCTAGAGACTAGAGACTAGTACTGACTAGTTTTAGTCATGAGACTAAAGGGTATCCAAACACCCCCTTAGTCTTCGTGCTACCTCATTTGGCACAAATATTTGTCGCTTCTCTTATAATACTGCTGCCTGCAGCCTCAAAGAACATGGGCAAAAAGGAAGTTGAAACACGAATAGTAGACTTCTTTGTCCGTAGGTGTAGCTGAGTGTTGTACAACACTCAGCTAGTACCAGTACATGCAGAGAGCTCAGTGAAGCGTTCCAAGTCAACGACATCCTTGTCCGTAGGCATGGAACTCTCTTCCTGCTGCTGCTCCTCCCTTTCCTCCTCTTCGGCTTCTCTACCTCAGCAAGGTCCGCGGCAATGGCGGGGACGTGCGGCGTCTGCCTCCGGCGCCACGGGGCTTGCCGATCATCGGCAACCTGCACCGAGTCGGCGCGCTCCCTCACCGCGCCCTGCGCGCGCTCGCCGCTGCGACTGGCGCGCCAGACCTCATGCGGCTGCGCCTCGGCCAGGTGCAGGCGCTGGTCGCCTCCTCCCCGGCGGCCGCCGCGGCGCTCATGCGGGAGCACGACCACGTCTTCGCCACGCGCCCCTACTTCCGCACCGCGGACATCCTCACGCACGGCTCGCAGGACCTCGTCTTCGCGCCCCACGGCGAGCACTGGCGCCACGTCCGCCGCCTCTGCTCGACGCATGTCCTGAACGGCGTCAGGTCCCACGGCTACAACGCCATGCGGGAGCGAGAGGTCCTCGCGCTGGTGCGGGCCGTCAGGGACCGCGCGTCCGCCTCCTCCTCCCCCGGCGGCGCGGTGGTGGACGTGAGCAAGGCGCTGTACGGCTTCGCGAACGAGGTGATCTACCGGGCGGTCTCCGGGCGGGTGTCTTCCCGGGAGGAGGAGGGAGAGGGGAGGAGGAGCGAACTGTTCCGTGAGCTGATCGAGGAGAACTCGGTGCTCCTGGGCGGGTTCTGCGTCGGTGACTACTTCCCGTCGCTGACGTGGGTGGACGACGCGCTGTCCGGCGCCGGCGCGAGGGCGCGGAGGAACCTGAAGCGCTGGGACGATCTGCTCGAGAAAGTGGTGAAGGAGCACGAGGCGCTCCGCCGCGACGACGGCGACGGCGGCGCCGAGGAACAGGACTTCGTGGACGTGCTGCTCGCGCTGCAGGCCGAGAAGCAGGACGACGGGTTCGAGCTCACCAGGGACACCATCAAGGCGCTCATGGAGGACATGTTCGCGGCGGGGACCGACACGTCCTTCATCGCTGTGGAGTGGGCTTTGTCGGAGCTGGTCAGGAGCCCGGCGGCCATGGAGAGGCTGCAGCGCGAGGTCCGCGCGGCCGCTCCCTTGTCCGGCGCCGGCGTGGCGGGCGCCAACGCGCTCGGCGCGGCGAGGACGCCGTACCTGCGCGCCGTGGTGAAGGAGACGCTCCGCCTCCACCCGCCGGCGCCGCTGCTCGTCCCGCGCGAGTGCATGCGCGACGCCACCGTGATGGGGTTCCATGTGGCGAGGGGCACACGAGTGTTCGTCAACGCCTGGGCCGTGAACCGCGACCCGGCGTC
Source organism: Eragrostis nindensis (assembly GCA_012490785.1). Classification (NCBI taxonomy): domain Eukaryota; kingdom Viridiplantae; phylum Streptophyta; class Magnoliopsida; order Poales; family Poaceae; genus Eragrostis; species Eragrostis nindensis. The sequence goes on from JAAXCT010000861.1 coordinate 133,778, forward strand.
GTGGCAAGCGCCTGACGAGTTCCGGCCCGAAAGGTTCCTGGAGAGCGAGGTGGATTTCAGAGGCGCGCACTTCCAGTTCATCCCGTTCGGCGCCGGGCGGCGGGTCTGCCCGGGATGCAGTTCGCGCTTGCCACCGTCGAGCTCGCGCTGGCGAACCTGGTGCGCCTGTTCGACTGGGAGCTGCCGGACGGCGCGGCGCCGGGGGAGCTTGACATGTCGGACGCGCCGGGGCTGACCGCGAAGCGGCGGGTGCCACTCCGGCTCGTTGCCAAGCCGCTCGGATGGGAGAAACAGACGTAGCCCTTGTTTCATTTGTTAAACGTTGTGCACTGGTAATAGCTAGATTGTGTGACAAGGAAGGATGGTGGATTGCATGTGGTCTAAGATTTCTGTATTTTCATGGCGTCGATTGCTCTAACAAACTCAAATAGTGTGCTGGCTAGTTGTTACAGTGTTTGGTATTTGTTTTACTGTTGCGAATAACCAGGGAAATCGATCTCTACTGCAAGGTATAAATTGTAAGGTATTTCTTTTTTTTTTACTACAAATGATGCCAGCGAATATTTTTTCTTTGAAAGGGTGATGCCATCGATTTTAGTAGAGAGAAATTTCTATGTGTCGTCGGAAAAGAAAAAAAAACCTCTTCCTTATGCCACCGATTTTAGTAGAGAGAACTCCACCGATCTTTTACTCAAAGCTTTGAACTTCCTTCATTGACATACATTTCATTGTGATTCATTTCTAGCCATTCCATCCACTCCGTCTGCTTTTCCTCAATTTCTCAACAAATTAAGGCAAAATTGTACCCTAACAAAGGGGAACAATATGCAATTAGTGGATGCATGCAGCGTGCAGACTTGGAGCCGCCTGGCTTCCATAGTACATGTCGGTTGTGGAGACAATGCTCTCACAACAAGCTCCGGTGGCAAGATCCGCTAGTAAACTCTAGGCCAGTGGTGTGCTCTACATGTCGGTTGTTGGATGTCAAGAGCTGATTGCTTAGATACTAGATGTGATAATTGTTTAATCATTGTAGTGTCTACATAAATACCTTAGATCTTTGGATGATTAATGAATACATAATATTAATGAAAACCACTCTTTTTAGTTTATGTGATGCGATTGTCGACAGTTTTATTGAGCTGCTTTAAATGTTTCTAAATATATCTAAAAAGGATTCATAAACTACTTTTGACATATGAAGTTGCAGCCATGACTAAAAAAATCAAGGTAGCTCCATGCCCATTTTTGTTTTTGTTTAAGGATGCCTGATTTTTTGTGACTAATGTGGTGGATGCAGGAAATATTCATTATCACATTGGTTAGTTGATCTTTTGTTGAGATATCATTGGTATTCTCAGCCTTCCGTTTATTAATATTAGGATGCTCAACTATGGATTTTAGAATAGGTTAAGGATGAGTAAGAGCTAAATGTCACAATGTGTGAAAAAAGGATACTTAGTATAGTTATAGGCTTTGATCCATCGGATAACAAGACAATTAAGGGGAGGGGTTTCGATATATTTCTCTTCATGAGCTACAAGAGTTAGAGAGGTGTTTAGATGTACATATAAGTAACATTAGAAATAATAGCCCAAGGAATCATGGAATTTTAAAAAGGATTCAAGGTTTGAATGAAGCATGCGGACGAAAGAAGCAGTTCGTGTTGCCTACGCAATTTAAAAAAACTCGACCTGCGGGGGTATGACGGCCCCCGGTCATTTTTCTAAGGAGAAGATCTTCTCACGCAAATCGAGAAAGCCCCGAACCCTCGGGGATTTTTTTTTGCACTGCAGCTACTTTGTTCACCATAGTGCACTCATGATACTGTAGCAAACTACATCACCGCATGTACCACGACTCGAACCCGGGTCGACAGGAGCAAGCTCCCGGAGCCAACGGCTCTGACCGCTCGGGCTGATAAGCGTTGGTTGCCTACGCAATTTCAGAAAACGATAGTCTTTGGAGAAATCTTTCCTGCAAAGAGTAGTTTATTAGTCGCTTGTGCACCACTACAACTTTTATCCAGTGCCAGCCTAAGGCAGAGTTAAACATTCCCGCAGGAAGTCAAACATGAAACATCCATAGCACCAGCCATGGAGCTCTGTTCCCTACTCTTCAGTCCTCCCTTTGTTAATCGTCGGCTTCCTACACCTAAGAAATGCCCCGTCAACTGCCGGAGCACGCGACCTCTGCCTCCAGCACCTCGGTGGTTGCCATTCATCGGCAATCCGCATCAAGTGCGCGCGCTCCGCACCGTGCCCTTCGCGAGGTCGCCGCAACCCACGGCGCGCCGACCTCATGTGGCTCCAGCTCGGACAGGTCCCAGCTCTGGTCGATCCCTTCCTTCCCAGGCTCCCAGCTGCCGCCGCGGCGCTCATGCGCGACCACGACCATGTCTTCGGCACGCGCCCTTAATTCCGCACCGCCGAGATCCTTTCGTACGGCTTCCGGGGCCTCATCATCGTCACTCCCCACGGCGAGCACTGGCGGCGGCATTTCCGCCGGCTCTGCTCCGCGGCTCGGCGCCTCGACCTAGCAGCTCCATCGTCGTGGTGGCGGCACCTTCCCGGCTCCTCGCTTCGGTCCGCATGCTTCATTCACTGCTTCGGTCACTGCTTCCCGGCTCTCCGGCGGCGGGACGTTGGCTGACCCGTGCACCAGGGGTGGTCGCTATTCGAAACAACGACCGGGTGGTCGCTGTTTCAAATAGCGACCAGACGTGGGTAGCCACGAACCGTTAGATCCGCGGCGGAGATTAAGAAGCGGAGACTCGATCAAACTTAAGGTTCCCGCTCCTTGGCCGTCCCGCTCCGCTCCTCCGGCAACCTGTAGAGCCTCGCGTCCTCTCGCTTCTGCTCTGCCCGGCTGTAAATTCTCCTCTCTGCATCTTTTCACGCGTTTAAAATTGTATTGCCATGCTCCTTCTGGTTGCTCCGTCCATGGCCGATCAGGCGATCAGAGGTTTTGATTCGTCGTCGTCTTCATTTCTTTGGGATCGGCCTCCCTCTGCGGTCAACCGTGTGTGCAGTGAGCCAAAAACAAGGCAAGCCAAGCCAAACCACGGTGACCCAGCTCCGAATTCTGAACCCTGGAGATTCAGAACTCTGCGCCGGCAAAGGTGGGACTGCCAACACTCTGAGCAGACATAAACGCCGAAGCGGTTTCACTTTACCATACTGGAGAAGCCTATTCTTAAGCGACTTTGTTTGGCAGTGCGAAGTCCGTGCGCGCAGCCGCTCCCTTGGCCGGCACCGGCGGCGTGGCGGCCGGCGCCGACGCTATTGGCGCGGCGAGGACATGCGCGACACGACCGTGCTGGGTTTCCACGTCGCCAGGGGCACCCGGGTGTGTTCGTGAACGCCTGGGACGTCAACCGCGACACGGCGAGGTGGACTTCAGGGGCGCGCGCTTCCAGTTCATCCCGTTCCGACGCCGGACGCCAGGTCTGCCCCGGGATGCAGTTCGCGCTTGCCACCGTCGAGCTCGCGCTAGCCAACCTGGTGCCACTCCGGCTCGTCGCCAAGCCGCTCACGTGACTGGTTGAGAACAGTCTGTACCGGTTGCTTATGTATTGTCTGGTCAATCTGCCGAGTTTGACCAGGGAAATCGATCTCTGCTCTGAGCGTCGCCCCACCGTTCCTTCTTCCTCTGTTCCGCGACCTAGTCTTGTGCAGGTCGTTCGACGTCGACCGAAACTGCATGCTCTTTGTATGCGTTAGATCCTCTCCATGATTAGCTGTTTTCTGTTCCGTTCACAGTCAAGATTCATGCGCATGGCTAGTGGCTACCCATGCGTGATTGTGCTGCTTGTATCTATACAAGATTGGCAGGTATCAATCCGACATCTGCCTGCATACGCCACCTACATCCATGGCACGTATGTAGGCAGCAGTGGGCGCCATGACCTTGCAGATGTGGAAACAACTTCTGGCACTAGCTTGATGTAAGTTTTTTCGCGTGAGCATTAAGGATGCAAAGGCCTTGATGTTCACGCGGACGACCAGTTTGGCACGCCGTTCGGGTGACCTGAAGGCTCTCGCTGGGCCGGGAAACTGTGAGGAACCGAGCTCTGCTTCCATTTCTGCTCTCCTATTTCAAATCAGATTTCTTGGGCTATTGTACATTTGTACTTAGGGCCATTATTATCCGAGTCATGGCCGTTAGCTTGCCCCACCGTGTCAATAGGTATATTAGGTTCAGAGTACTATCTATTTAATTAAAAACATGGCATACGTATTATTGTGTGGATTCATTTATTGTGATCTGTTACGGCCAAAGCTCATTTCATGATTTTGAAACAGAGAGTGTGGTGCACAAAAGAGGAGCATATAAAATGCTCTTGGTTCGTACGTTGCATCAGAAAATCAAACCAAGTTCATGACACTGTTCACAGCTGAACCGAACATTCTCGACAAAAGTCGATCGGGACGGGATCTTTCGAAAGACAAAAGTCGATCGGATATAAATACCCATGTAATGGTGATGCTGAATTAGAATGGCGACAAACACATCTTTACAAAATTAATAGAGAATATACATAATTTATTTTCTATATCTTAGGTTTTCAACAAAATGACTTCGTAATTGTCATGTTGCTCTACTTTACAACTAACTTCAAGGTTCTTATCGGCAGCAAATGTGTCTTCTCAAATGTGAAGATGTACATTTGAGAAGACACATGGACACCGTTGCTGCATGTGCATCGGCTACATCCGCAAACATGGGTATGTGACTTCGGCCTGTAGATTTCCTGGCACGAGTTCGGCTTAAGTTCTTCTTCGACACAGGCGCACAACCTGCAGGCGCACAACCTGCGAATTCCAAAACACACACACACACACACACACACACACACACACACACAGAAGCTGTCGAATGCCACCGTCTATTCGAGATCCATATCCCTACCAGCTTCACCCGTTGACATACCAACCCAACAGTGGAACTAGACAACTCAGCCCAAGACAACAAGCACCCAACAGAGGTCATCATCAACCGACGGAAATGCACTTGATGATCTATTGATTCCCGTAGCGCGTCAAGTTTTCCTAGTTATTATTATTTATTGGGCAAAGGAGGGAAATACCTACTACATTTTCATTGGGCAAGGAGGGGCGCAGCCCACTATCGCCTCCATGAAGCTCCACCTATGATTGAGGCCTAAGGGGCACATGCCCCTCCTCCCTCTGGCGTTGTACTTTACGATTAATATGTATTTTTAGTATCTCCTCAATATATCATCCGAAGTCCACCAAGCTCCGCCTGTGAAAGGAAATGTTGAGAAAATGTAAAAGAAGAAGAAGAATAAGAAAAGCGAAGAAATATGCGCTACTGTGGGACACTACTATACGTAGGCCACATTCCTAAAGTATGTAGTGTTATAAATCTGATGATTTGTACTAAAATAACTTAGCAAGTTTAATGGACACGAGTCACACTTTTGAGAGTACAATAATCAAACTAAAATAGGCAAGCTAAGTACACTGACCATTTATGCATTTTACAGTTTTTACTCTTCTTTTGTTTGAAGAAAACAATCAACATGTCAAAATTGAATAATCTACAAGAAACACCGTTCCTTTTTGAAGCAGCAGGATAGGCTCATTGAATCATCAAAATTGGGTTATGAAAGATATGTACTAGAAGCACTACCACTTTCTCGACATGTCAAAAATCAAGATTTCGGAGCAACTGAACCTCAATCCTTGAATTCTCCATGCAGTGGAGTCGCTCTCATTTCAGCACCGCAGCATCTATCCATCGGCAGCAGTCACATGCCTGCACGGCTGTAATTTGCAATTTGTTCTTCTGATCTCTTTCAACTGCTCAAGTGAAACCAATAATGCTGCCTCGTACAACCGCATCTCACAGTTGCAGCCCTGCTATTAGTACACAAAAAACTTGCACCACCTTTCATGCAACGGCAAGCTGAAAGCAACGCCAAGGACCGGCATCCTGTACTGTCGAGATAAGAAGAGAACCAGCAGGTAATCTGTGCCGACTAATTCCATTCCAACTCCTCTGATTCCCGTCGATAGATATATGCGATGCCCCAAGCAGTTTAGCTCTCGCATTCGCGGCCAAAATAATTCAGTGCAACGGATCATCCCTTGTGACTTCTGCGGGTTATGCATCGGTGCGTTCATCTCCCTGGTTTCTTTGGCATGTGAGCTCACATTCTCCGGTCACTATATATGGTTGCAAAAGTCTAAAAAATTGCCCGAGTGCTACCATTTAGCAACGCTGAGGTCTTCTTGTGCATTACTTGTCAGTTGCTCCTGCTTGTCGTGCATCGACACGACGGCGTCTGGTCAGGTGGCCATCGACGGGGACTTGGCCGATTCCATCGTGTGGTGGCGGGCCAAGAGGCACGCGGAGTCGCTGTTTGCAAGAGCCATTTGTGCCGATCCGCCATCTATTATTGCAGTACTTGAGACGGAATTCAGAACTATTATTCCCTTTCCGCGAAATGCCAGTACCATCGGGGCAGCTCGATCTCCTCCCTCTCCTTGCTACAGAGTAATGCAGAATATATGCATGTCTTTACAGCGAAGCCACTCCACGCGGTCGCGGTTGCCAACGCCGCTGCTGGTTGGGAAGGCGAGAACAGAAGCCACGGAACCACGCAACAGCTCCACGCGTGCGTACATTCTCTTCCGATGAGCGGACAGACTCGAGAAGATATTTTGGTGCTGCTATATTGTTTCCTGCGATGGCGATGTCAGAGGAGCAGAGCGGCCGGTGCATGCGCCACGGCAGGGCTCGTTTGGACGTCGGATTCTGCCCCAGCTGGCTCTAGCGAAGTTTTGGTGGAATCAATGTTGGGAATTTGGGACACGACCAAATTTTTGGTAGAATCAAGTTCAAAAAAGAAATTTTGGTTCCATCATGAGTTTATTTAGATTAGACCAAACTTCCTCAGTTGTTAGTGTGGATCCGTATGATATTTACTTATTTCTTGCTCATCTGGAACTTGTTAACTACAAAGCCAACACATAGAATCCATAAGAGAAAGTGCATCGTTCGAGAGAGTAAAATAGATTTTTTTCATTTTTAAAAAGATATTAGACAACACATTTTGGTCTCGCCGCAAGGTTAGATTATAGTTCTAGTGTCAAGGTTTGACCTTCTCTCTATCTAGAGGAAATATTGCAATATGCATCTTCTCCATTTAGATGGGTGTATACAGTGCCTCCACATGGCTGCATATCTATAGATATTCGATCCTGTAAATAGGAGGCCCACATGTATATATTATCTTGCTTTGGAGGGCATGGAATGTAATAGACACTATAACACAACCCACTTTTAAGGTTGAAGGCTTATTGACAAGGATATAAGGAATAAATATATATATATTGACGGTGGAAAATCCAAAATAGAATTTTTTTTGCCAGTAAAATATTATTACATGTCTAAAGATACACGAGGGGGCGACATGGGTTGCTCCCATCTTAAAATTGTAACACAAAGCCATTTTACAATCTCAACCTGGCCACACCTCACCCTACGTTAGTGCTCTCTAACTCTCCATCATAGAACCATTCCACTCTTGCCCTTCATCATATGCACAACTACTTTTCAACCACTATGTTCCCTGTTTGCAATTTCAAAGTAGACTTGAATTGATGTGTTACTTTGTAACTTATGATGCTTCCGTTCCTAAGAGACATGGTTAGCATTACATGAATTGAGAGAAATAAGGTATGAGTAAAATAAGAATAGTGATATATGATCATGCTTTGAGTGGTGAATAGAATGTATGGTTTACTTTACGTAATTGTGTAATACTAGTATTTAGGGATGCATCTATTATTCTTATTAATCTGGAGGTATGTATAATCTATCTAGTCGTTTTTCTAGGCGCTAGTACGTATGAATTAGAGAAAGCTAATTAGTCTAGTCAGTTCAAGATCCTTTGGATTCATATCGTAGATACATTGGGTGTAATAGGCCGCACTTATTTGACTACTGCGTTGTTGTCTGCTAGTGTTGGTGCTCAATAAATGGTGTGATCAGCTGCAACACATCCGACAGCCGGAGCTGAAAAATAAGTGCACCTGATCATTTCATTCCTTAGAATTTGTGCAATTCCTTCTAGTTTCAAAACTAAAGTGCATCAAGTTAAAATATCAATATGAATACTAAATAAAGTATAAGCAATGCTTAAAATAATCATAAAGTGGTGTTTACTGCGATATTAGATGCTTGTATATTAGAAAACTTTTACTATGTTTCTTTTATGAGTTAAAGTTTGGACAACATGTTGACATAGTTTGTGATTTGACTACTACTACTAAACAAGACAATTTTGGGATTTATATGTAAATATGATTCAAATGTTATGGTTTAAGTTTAGATCTTTTCCACCAATTTGACACTTGCATATTTTTTTTATCTAGAGATAAAGATTTTGTTTGTGACATGGAGGAGAAAAATAAATTCACACAATCATCTGCACAAGTTCGACGTTTCTGTCTCCACGCACGGAAGCCATATCTGCCAGGTGCCAGGTGCCACGACCGCTCTTTCCAATGAGATTTTTGTTATCTCCCCACCACACACAGACAGGCAGTCCGTGTGGATTGAAATCTCGCCAAAAGAAGGAAAAAAAGATGGTGGTGGGGTTGGATGATCCTTGGATCGTCTTGTCTGACTACAATTATGCTAGGAGATTCTTCTCGGATCCTTACTTTTCCTGCTATCATCACATCGCCGTTGCTATTAACAAACTTGGCATGTAATGCGGAGCCCGCACTTTATATATCTTGATCACCATAAAGCAGAGGCAGAGGTCGCCCGATCGATCAGACAGCTAGTGCCAGGGGTTGGCGGCAAACAAAAGTTGCCTTTAAATTCCATAAAGCCGGGGTGGGTTGTTCATGCCACGTCGCGCCCCCAGGAGATCCTCCGAAGCTGACACCAGAGCGCAGCAAAATCTTACGGTCCCTTTCGCTTTCCCTCGCCTTTCCGGCTTTCTCCCGGTCGCGAGGAACGCTCCTGCCGGCCGCCGAGCAAAGCTCGAGTTATCGGCACGCATGTGTAACCCAATAGGAATTGAAGGAGAAAACTCACTGCGCTACTGCTTTATCGATGCTTTTCCTGTTGCGGGCGAGCACAAAAGCGGCCATCACGACCGCACGCGCGACTTGGACAGTGGAGCGTCGGCTCAGGTGATCGGCAACGATGCATCGACGTGGCTTCCGGGCTCTCGGAGAGCGGGCGTGTGGTGGAGACTCGAGACGCTGCGAAAAAAGCCGGTGCCTCCGTCTGGTCGCCGTCGTCGTGCGATCTGGCGGCGCCCGCCGGGCCGGGCTGTTTCGCCATCGCCCTTATCTTCGAGCGCTCATGCGTTTACGTTTGGTCCGATTCATGCGCGCTCCGCCGACGCCGGGGACCGATCGGGTTGGGGTCCCTCGGAGATACAGAGATGGATGCAGATTCTGTCTTCCACCCACGCCTGACCTCGGCCGGTCGCCGATCGCCATGCTTGTCATGGGGCCTGTTCCTGATCATTCCTGGGAGGCTGCAATTGGTCACCGGCGGCTCTCCAGTAATGTGAAGTGAAAGCTCGTTAGAAAGAAGCAGAGCTTTGCTGCAGTGAGTGAGTCACGTTGACGTATTCAGGCCACAAACAACATAGGGGTTACATACAGAGTGTTTTTTGAAATGATTCTCCAAAACCTTAACCATCCGTTTCCCAATCGCAGGTGATCCATCAAACAAAATCTTAAGTTAGTTTTAGATCTTTTCGGTTCAAAAGGGATGCGGGAACGGGATGCCTTCGACTAATTGTTCTTTGTTCCGTTCTGTTTGCCTCTGGCGGCGTCGGCAATACTGGTTTCACTGTGAGCCATCCTTTTTCATCAGGAACTCAGGGCGCTCCGTATTTGTATTCCTTCACTGAACGGCTGTGCAGATGCTTCCTTTGCTAGTTGTGGGAATATAGAATGCTCAAATATTCGGTGGCCGTTCTGATCAAAAGAAAGTAATGAACAATATTGTACTGCGTGGAAACTGCAATAGAAAATAACAATTTGATAAAGTCCTGATAATCAAGTTCAAATTTGAACCAGGGACAAAGAGTTGCAAAAAAAAAAATCCTTCTTCTAAATAGCTCTTCTTATTTTATTTTTCTACTCAAGCTCCAGCAACAGGAGGTTTTCATTGCCTTCTGAAGTACAGAGGAAATCATTCAAATCCTTTTTATTCATTGTTTCACAAAAGCAGTCCGCAGACCCAGACATAAGAAATTTTCACAACTATACGTTGTTTGGGGCATGACTGAACCCAAACAATCCAGAGAAGCGGTGGATGTTGAGAATACAAATAAGACCAGGATTAATATTGCAATATTTCCATTATCTGAAATAAGTTGAAAATACATAAAATTCATTCTTTTCACTAACCTTTTCAGTTAACATCATAAACAATGGAAATTAGGACACGGTACATCGGCGACCCAAGCTCCCGCTAGCATCACTCGGAGCAATTGGAATTTTTTCTTCTTTTTTTTTTCTTTTTACCGTGTGGTAATTAAATAACTAATTTTAGGACTGCACATAGTACTAGGCGCCAATAATCATGTGTCTGTCCATCAATCAATATGTGCAAATGATTAAGGTGCAATCGATCGATCATCAGGAGGTCGTTGCAAACGGTTTGTAGACTTTGAGGTCAGCGATGATCCCGGCCACCGAGCCGGCGGCGGAGGCGATGGTGATGATGAGGCAGCCGAGGCTGAGCAGCTGCAGGCACACCCACCGCGTGCTCCACCTGGGCACCTTCTTCTGCACGATGTACATCTCAACCGGAAAGTAGACTGTGAGCGGCCAGAATCCGAGCGCGCCGAGGAGCCCGACCACGTCGTTGAAGAAGGGCAGCAGCATGGACACCACGGTGGTCGCCACCACGAACGCGGACCGCCACGTGAGCCGGAACAGGTTGAGCTTGTAGACGCGGCCGCCGGAGCCGGAGCCGGAACCGGAGAGGGAGAGCGGGACGTCGACCTCGCCGGTGATGTACCTCGACTCGGGCCACCTCTGCTGCGCCCACTTCTCGACGAAGGCGAAGAGCGGCTGGCAGTAGACCTGGTACGCGCCGACGAGGTGCACGACGATGGCGGCGTTGGCGACGTCGAGGAGCCAGAAGGGCTCGTAGAAGCCGAACCCGGTGAGGAGGTTCCCCGGCGCGGCGTCGCCGAACGCCGCGTAGCCCGCGCATCCGCAGAGCATGTAGAAGAGCGTGGTGACGGCGACGCTGACGACGGTGGCGCGGCGCATGACCCGGGACTCGGACGGCGGCGGCGCGCGGATGGTGTCCTGGATCTCGATGAGGATGAGGGAGTAGGAGTAGGCGAAGGCGATGTCGCCGAACGCCTGCAGGCTGCGCCACACCTTGTCCATGGGGGTGACCACGCCGACGCTGATGCCGGTGAGGCTGCCCTTGGGGCCGCCGTTGGCCACCACCTGGACGACGCCGAGGCCCAGGCCGATGGTGGAGTAGGTGAAGGACATGACGGCGGCGAGGATGGAGAGCCACGAGATCTGGTCGAAGTCCGGGATCTGGGAGAAGAAGATCTCCGCCACGCCGAAGATGATCATGTACGGCGTGCTGGAGATGTTGCACGGGTCGCCGTGCCCCTCCTTGTGGAAGCAGTTGGCACGCTTGATCGCCCTGCATGCGCCGGAAAGACGGTTAGGATATATCAGTCAGGAACATTAATTTTCCAAGAAGCGAAAGGTTTGCAGTGAAAAAGCTGCTTGCTACTCACAGCATGCTGATGGAGGCGGCGATGGTGTAGCCGATGGCGACGCCGACGATGTTGGCGTACTGCAGGAATCCGCATATCTGGACCTTGATGCCACCTGCTCGACGAAACAGAGAGTCAGCTCTGCAACCGCAAACAGCCAAGAATAATTTGCAACGGTGCTTGGGCACGGAAGCCGGAGCGTACTTAGGTTGGCGTTGACTGCGTCCATGTAGGTGTAGTTGCGCTTGCCGGTGATCTCGTCGCCGGAGCGGTAGCAGTCTGCGAGCAGCGCCGACGTGTAGTAGGTGACGAAGGAGAAGAGCAGCATGACGGTGGGGCCGGCCACCCAGCCGAGCTGCGCGATGGCCCACGCCAGCGACAGCACCCCGGACCCGATCACCGCCGTGATAATGTGCGCGCTCGCCGTCCACATCGTCCCTTCACAACAACACAGAGCACGCATCGTCAGTTTCCGGCAATTGATCAAGTTCGTACAAGCTAAACAACGGTAGCTGAACTCGGCGCGTTCTAGAGATCCTTACCTGTGCGCTTGAGGCGGCCGTCGTCGTCGTAGCACTTGGAGGCCGCCGTGTGGCCGAGCTCCACGGAGGATACCTCCATGGCCGCCGCCGCCGCAGCCGGCGGGTAGCAGTGCTTGCCCACGCCGTTCGCCGCCATTTCTGCAACGGTCATATAACACCCTACGAGTGAGACTGCAGCTCGAGCACACAGCTCAATAATATTGGTAGTAGCAGACACAAGTTCCTGATGTTCTAGGTGAAGTGCTCAGCACCGTGACTTACGTCGGAATTTATACAGCCGTCGGTCGACAAGACAAGCTAGTAACGTGGGGAGAGAGACACGGAATCCGGCGGACGCGGGAAGACTCGGCGTGGAATTCAAAGGCGGGCTATGACTCGAGCACTCACGTAGCCCGCCACTCCACTAGCTCTGCTCGCGCGCGGTTGGTTTCACTGAAATGAGTGTGTGTAGTAGTGTGTGAGAGAAGGGAGAGTGGAGGCGGCAATTTATAGGCGCTTGTTGCCACGAAGGTGGTGGGTGGCTGTCTGTGTTGGCGCGACGGTATAGAAGAATATTACACGGCCGGGCGCATGGGTTCTTCACACACTTGTTGCTGGCTAATTTTGGGGTGAAATGGATGTCGATGCCGTGGATAATAATGCGTGTCGCTTAGTGCTATTATTATGCAAAGAATATATAATATCTCGTCCGCTTGATTTTCTTGGTATGTAGAAGTTCTTTAATTTGTTATGTAAAAATAGATACGTGATGGAGGATGAATACACTGTTCATGATTTTTTTTGGGGTCTTCGCGTGCACTAATAGCCAATGAGAAAAAGGATAACGCAACTTCATAACATGATTAGACGTAACTCAACAAATTTACGACCCAATCAACATGATCTAACCAAATTAAAGTTTTGGGATCTACGTACTGATATTTTACAAACTTGACGGCAAGAAAGACCTCACAGGCGTAAAGCAAAAGCACTATCCAAACATGTTTCATTGTTTTGAGATCAAAGGTTTGGCTTTTCAAAAGAGGTGGTGGGCCATTAATTACACACAAGACAATGATTCAATGGATCAAAATGAAACGTGGTTGAAACATAATGGTCGGACCCAAGGCCGTACGTCCTATACATGCACATGATATGTCAACTTGCAGATCAGAATCTTACTCTCTGTCTCAGCCCAAAAGCTAGCTACTCTCGTAAAAGATCTCCATCGGTCAATGAAAACAGCGTGAGTACCTAACTAACAGTACAGGATCCTATACTACTATTTCACCAGCTGCCCCCACACAAGATTACCAGAGATCTCACTGGGACAGTGTCCACTGACTAACACAAGCTAAGGCCATCAAAACCTTGTAAGAACATGCATCACACAAGAGATCGGATAAGATTGCAACAGTGCACTACTAGCACATGCCATGCACACAACACCTTTTCATCGAGGCAATATGTTACCTGTGCAAATTAAAGTCTCCTCTGCTGCCTCCTCTCTGCTATTGTGAGAGCTTGAAGATGATTCAGAAGAGAGAAATGCTGAAGAGCAGCAAGGTTAATGGTGCTAGACTAGCAAGGCTTGGTGTGGTTGTTTCATGTATGCAGACTAGCAAGGCTTTTATAGGGCTATGGTGGCCTGTTAATCAATGTCTTAGTGCCAGGAGTTTGTAAACACATGCATGCATGCAGGGATCGGTGAAGGGAGGGTCCTCGGGCGTTTGTGCCCCACGGGTTCTCGACCACCCTTTTGCTCCATGGAATAAGTTCGCTCCTAATCTCGTCCGTGAGATTGCTAATAAGTTGAGCGCCACTAGGTATCGTATCATGATCTTGTCCAGGTGGATCATTCCCCTGGTATCGTAGGAAACAGAAAGACTTTGTCGCATTGGTTTGCACATTTCTGGCGCGTTGAAACTGGCTACTTACTCCTAAGGGCAGTTCTTTTTTTTTCCCGAAAGGACGTCAGGCTCTGCTGATTTTATATTAGCAGACAGAGCAAAAGCTCAAAGCATTACAACTAGATGTCCAACATTTTAGAGCCCGAAATGTAGGCCATATTTTGTCGGGGAGAACAGCAGAAAAAAGTAAGAGCAGTTCTCAAACTGGTGTGTGTGAGGGGGATGGGAAGGAAATTCGTGTGTGAGGGGGGTGGGAAGGGAAATTTATAGTTTACGTTTGAATAAAAATGTGCAATCATACTATATATTTATTTAAGTGATGGAGCCGGCACCAACAAACTTTCTTGTACCTTTATCTAATTAACTTCCTTTGTGTTTTCAGTTGATTCGTCCAAAAAAATAGAATTGTATGTGTACACCCATAGGCCATGTTTGATTTTTGGCCACACTTATGCTACCATGGAAATTTGGGCCTCAAAGTAATGCATGAGATAAATACCTTGGTGGATGGTCAATAGTTGTACCATATTTTTTTTTATAAAACATAGTGTAGATGCAGATGCTCACATACATGCATGTCCACCAAGCAGTGTTGTTCAAATGACGATGAGCTTACACCACAAGACAAATTACTATTAGTCGTCAAGGTACTTGGTCACTATATGTGTATATTGGCCACAATAACTATTTTGTCACCAACAAGCTTGATCACATTTTGGTGGCTAAAATCTGGTCACTATATGTACATAGTGACCAACAATAGTATATGTTGGTCACTAAAATTATATAGCAACCAACACATCCTTGTATATAACGTTGGTTAGCAAAACCGTACATCCACCAAAAATTCCAAAAACTATTGATCAACTTTTAGTGACCAACAAAGAAAAATTTTCTTGATCACTAAAACTTGGTAACTTAAACTATATTGTTGTAGTGTTAGTTTCATTTGTAATTTGTTATGCTAAACTGCTATCTTGGGTATCTATCGATGCATGATTTCGTTCTAACGATCATGGGTGTGATTTTTTATTGCTCAATTCAGTTTGCCTGGTAGCATATACAGGGGATTGAGCTCAAGTGCACGGAGACCAGATCTCACATGATTATTAATTATGTTCCATATATAGCAGATGTGTCTGCATGCTTGGGCTAAGATGTTCGCCCAAGGTGTGGGTTTTACATGCCACCATAAAAGCGCTAGTGACTTTGGTGGCACAACTTACTCCGCAACTCTTCTTCAACACACCCCAACCAAAAACCCTGGTAGTGATTGAGCATTGTTGGATCCATCAAAATAGCCACTGCACATTGGCAAAAAATAAACTAAAATCTCTCGATGTTCAAGTTAAATTCGAGGCTTTAGTCAAAACATATCACGTCTCCTCTTCACCTCCAAGGGTTCTCCAAATTCTTCGTCAAAACTTTGAATTGTTTCATGACAGAAATGGTCTCGAGTTGATTTTTTTTGTTGTTTTAGGTTAAAATATGGATAATGTTGCTTGATTTTGAATTAAAATCAAGCAATGTGGTTTGTAGGTTGAAGCAACACTGTTTGTTAGAAAGCTAACTGTTGGCATTTTGATGCTTTTTGAAGAGGAATCGGGGTGGGGTGTGCGGGTTGAGAGTTTCATCCCTATTCCTATTCTCATGAATGGTTGTCACCCCTCCCTTGCTATATTATAGGCATAATTAAATTTTACGGGTGGGCTTGGTCGAAAACGATAAGATGAATTGATCTCATATTAGGGGCGTAAAAAATTAGAACATACCATTTTCCTGTTCAAATCAATCATGGAATAGATACATTGTATGCAAATGAGCTAAAATTTAGACATCCAGGTATTTTGAGATATATTATCGCAGCAACAAAATTAGGATATACTACTATTATCCTATATTGGTATATGTTAGGTGGAATATATATAGTGTGGACCAGAATCTTGATCACCCAACATTTTATGATCTTTTGTTACACGTCAGTACACATCATCTTCAAACAGCAACCAAAAGGGAGCTGATAAAAAATAATACAATACTTGCATAGTGACGACAAAGTTTTCTCAAGATTTGAGTTTGTGCCTACACCACCATAGCTTACACACAGCCATAATCATGGTAGTACCAAACAAAATTCCTCCTTTACTTATCAGTGTTATCACCATTTAAGGTTATTATATATAGTGCCTCACTTTTCATTAGATTACTTGAAAGGATGAACTATAGTAATCCCTCTCTTTGAGCCGCAAAAAATGCAAGGATGAGAGAGAAGAAAAGCAGCGGTAGGAAGACTACATTCCTTCCTGACCAAAGGATCATCCTAACTTTTCAAATCTTAGTCTGAACATCAATTTTTTTTGTACACGAGTGGGAGATTATCAACTAATATGCAGCCCGTATATGCTTGATCGAGTACCAGCACCGGATTCTATAGAGTAGTACTCCTACTTGAGTAGCAAGTGCCTACGTGGATGAACAAAGGAGCGGTCATGCTGTCGGCTTACCTCTCTACGTCATACTCCACGGGCCACCGGAGCTTTTTCAAATGAAAATTAAAAATGACAAAAAGGTTCAGATTAGAATTTGAATGGGCCGTGCGACTCAAGCCGACATCGATACCTGCTGCTACTAGTAGTAGTAAGCTAGGCTGCAGCTGATGCATCGTTTTGATTTTGAAAGGTCGCAGCCACCAGGCCCCGCGTGCACGTGCTTAGCACGATCCGCCAAAAGTTTGTGCACAGACACAGCTATGCGGCGTCTCAGTTTTTAACGGCACGTAGCACTGCTGGTGACCTAAATTCTCCATTAGCTGTTCATCACAAAGAAACAAAAAGCAAGCCGCCTGAGCATTTTTGTTTTAGGAGCGTAGCGTACGTACTGACACGTTCTCTCCTGATCATGTCATCATGGCCGAATGTTGATGAAGCAAGCAACCAACAAGGGCAGAGCAATGAGAGGTCATCGCCTAACAAATTCCCCATTAGACAGCACCTATGCGCGGTGCGTGCATGGAGTATTCGAGATTACGCGCTCGAAATGCGTCCTGGAGCAGCGCGATCTGTTCGAGCAGACGGCCTCAACAAGCAAGAGCACCGCCCGATCGAGGGAGCGAAAGCAGCTAGCGTCCGCATGCAGCGACTATGATCTAACGGATCTGCCGGCGCCGCTCGCCGCTCGATCGCCATGCATGCATGCATGTTCCTCCTGTACCGCGCCACCTTTTCGCGTGGCCCACCGGCACTCACGGGCTACGGGCAATTTTCTCCGTACGAAAAGCAACGGCTCCGGCAGTCCGGCTGGCCCCGGCGGCCTAGCTTGCTCGACGACGCATGTGCTCCTACCGGCCGCGCCGGTGCTGGAGCCGTAGCCGCCTAGCCGGTAGCCCCCCTAGCTACATTAACGGTACGCCCGTCGACATGACGGGGCAGAAAAACCCGGACCTAGTAGCTAGCTTTTCAATAGTACTATATGGTCGCGAGATCGATGGATCGCCGCTCAGGGTACGTACAGACGCCAATGTCATCATCACATAGCTTATCCGCTGTTGCGGCGGGCGGGCAGGAACGATGGTGCACCGATGGAACAGTCGTGATCGGGCTGTGCTTTTTATCGGCGGGTCCGGATAAGAGCGTGGGGCCTAGAGAGAAATTAGGTCCGCCTCTGCTGCCTCAATCCTTTCGATTTTTCCTTTGGAAGCTAAGACTGACCGCAACAATGTTCCCTATTTTCCACCCTCTAAAAGAATATTCTCCACCTCCTCTAAAAGATTCAACCCTCTAAATTTCATTTTGCTGCAACAGTTCACCTCTATTTTCTCCTCCACCGGCTGCAGAGCCCCGCCGCCCTCTGCGCGCCATGGCCGTCCTGCTCGAGACCGCGGCCCGGCGAAGCTCCAGCTATGTTGTGCGCTTCGAAAGGCCACGCGAGGGAGACAGGGAAGCATCTGGGAGCCTCACCTCGATGTGCTTTGGCCCATTGTTGAGGAGAAAGTTGAAGAGATGCCTGGAAACAGCAGCTCGACGGTGAGGGTGCATGACACGGCGGACGGCTTCAACTTGGCAGCGGGGAAAAGCTCTTGTCCGGCGCGCACAGCTGCTGAATGACGTGAAGGTCAGGTCAGGGAAGTGCGATATGGAGCAAGGAAGCCTAGAGTGCAAGTAATCGCCCTGATTTTTACCGTGGAGGGCAAATCGATCGACGAGGGGGGCGGCGGCTCGGTTCACCATTGACGATGGGGACGAGCTCGATCCAGGCGACTCGGTGCTTGAGGAGGGATAGGAGGGGAGGAGAAGCTGGAGTGGATCCTCGCGCATCAATTTATGGCTCTGGTTTGGGCAGGTATCAGTCGAGGGCGGTGGGCGGCGAGCTCAAGCTCTGCTCGGCCATGGCTGCTTGACTGCAATGATGGTGGCACCGCGCGCTCGCAGGTGGCCGGGAGGAGGTCGCGGAGTCGAGCAGGGAGCCCAGCGCGGCGAGGAGGAAGGGAGCGCGGCGACGGGTGCAGGGGATTTGGGGGACGGGGAGTCGCCCACTAGATTTGGCGTGTGGCGTCCCTGACCTGGAAGATGGAGGATTGTTTACCGGATATTGTTGCAATGGGTACAGGATCAAATATCCTTTAAATTTAGAGGAGAGGATGGTTTACGACACACTGTTGCGGTCAGTCTAAAGGCGTTCGGCTGGCCACGTTGATGGGTCAGCTGAGAGAAATGAAGTCAAACCCGGGGGCGTGCATAGACAAGTCAAAACCCGGAGCTGAGCTGATGGATCGATGGTGGAGAGCGCGACGCGGCGCGGGTTTCCATTACGCGGATGTCCAACTGTATACCAGGGGTTTAGCTAGGGGTGTAGTGTCACTGCTAGGCGGCTGGCCGAAGGCGTCGACGGACCCGCCGGTGGTGGCGTGGAAGAGGCCGTCTCGATCGCGTTGGTAAGGAATATATATCAAGGTCGTGAACGAGAAGAACAAGCACAGCAGAAAGATCGGTCGTGCGTGCGTGTAGCAATGCGAGCTGCGTACATGATCAGATGAGTGTACAAGCACAGAGGCTTGATGATACGATGCCATGGGGATGGGGCAGTCGATCCAGCTAGCTAGGGCAAAATGTGCCAATATTAGCGGTTGATCCGTGCGCGGCGGTGTGTCCTAGCTTGTGCTCGGTTGCTCTGTTCAGTTCTACCTGAGCAGCGAGTTGTAGGCGAAGCGGGCGGGCGCGAAGTTGGCATTGTCGCGCCACCGGCACGCCTCGAGGCGCTCCGTCTCATTGAGCTTCCTCCGGTCCACGCGCGCTCCAGCTCCGCGACTGCAGCACCTCGTGGTGAGTGCCCCCCGCTCTGCGAGAAATCTTGTGACGATGGGCCAGAAACGAGCCCACGCCACTGCTCTGTAACCGCAGCCCACACTGGGTCAACTATAAACACAAATGGGCCAAGTCCCACGAGTTACCCCGACCGGCACACTAACACGACGAAGAAATATGAGGGCCTCATTACAAGCAAGTGCAAAGTATGGAATTGGCAAAGAAGAAATACTTCCCACGAATTGAAGAATAAATAGTACTATGTCTTACGTGATCCTGGTTTATCCATAGGGTTCCCTTCTTTGTATTGACTGAGACTTCTCTTAATTTTGTTTCTCTTTTATGCTCCATATCTTATTGCGCGCCCCTCCTAATACAACTTAATTTTGTTTCTCTTTTATGCTCTATATCTTATTGCGCGCCCCTCCTAATACAACAATATATGGAATACAAAGAGGCCGAGAGATTCTCAGTGCAGCACGTTGACTTGATGCGTGTTTCGTCTTTTGTTCAGCAATGGCCCCTGGGCAGCGCAACGTGAAGGGAGCACAACCCCCGTGGGAGTCGAATTAAGCTGCTGCCTCGTAGATTCATAGCCGTACCAACACTCAACACACGTGGTCAAAAAGAAACACTAGTAACCAACGGCCGTCATCGTCCAATAAGATAACGAAAACGAACACCGCGCGACTGTAAAAATATCCAGACTCGCAACCTGTGAAGAAGAATGAAGTTTCGGGGCGTCTTCTCCCGATTCCCGAGCACAACCCGCCGACAAGGCATGTCTCAGACTCTCAGCTGGAAAAGTGTCTTTCGAGACTCGTATGCTATGTCTTCAGCATATGTTGGCGTGCCGTTCTGTCCGACATCGATGTGAACTCTGAACGTCGTTGTTAAACAGCGCCATGCGAAAACGACGGCTTCGTATTAAGATCGAGCCGATCCAGCAAGTCAACAGTTGTTAACTTGTTGCGATTGAGAGTTGCAGTCCGTCCATGTAACAAAAAACCACGCGGCTGTGTAAGCTGGTCAAAGATATGGCCATGTGGGCAGGCCAGAGTGATCAAAGAATGACCAGAAACTCGGGACAGAAATTTGGATGTATACATGCAGATGTCCCCCTCTGCTCTCTGTGGATACTGGTATCTCGTTTGCAGTTGAGGCGTTGAGCAGTTGGGTGCCCAATTTGACTTTGTTTGGACCGGAGCTTTCTCTCCTACCTCGCCGCCTTTAGGCCAACCCGAATTATTGGAGAAGTGGTCAAGGCTACGAGCGGATCTCTCAATCAGCAGCGCAAAGAGCAGTCTGGTTTTCTGGTTTCAGCAACCACCTCTTTCCTTAACCTTTTTCATTTTTCTTGAAGCTATGATCACGCCACAAGGATAGTGACAATGATCAGTTACTTGCTCTGATGTTTGTATGATGATTAATAAAGAAATGGAAAGGCGCTAATTAATTGATGCCATCTTCGCCTAGTGGATAGAGGCATATAGTAGATTAAGCTTAGCAAATTAGGTATATTGGCCATGCAATCCAAAGACAATGCATGTGCCTGTCAATCAGCTCGATCCATTCAGCTCTAGTGTAATAAAGTGCTTAATTAACCAGTTAAATAAATGCTACTTGCTGGAATATATATATGATTAGGCCAGTCTCAATGGGGCTTTCATTTGTAATTAATTAGATGCCACATCAGCACAAATGGTGACATGGCAAGGAATTTATAAGAAAGAGAGGAGATGTCTTTCATCCCTATAAAGGATTGTGGGCACTCTTTCCAACATGATGAAACAAAATGAAATTACGTTGATGGTCTTCTTTCATCTCTAGCCAATAATGAATGCCACCTAGCCAATAATTTAATGTTTTAACAAACATATGAAAGTGTGACATGAAATTGAGCACTAAGAGATGCAGTTTCATTTCACAGAACAAAACCACAAAGCTGACGTGTCACTCTTTGGAAACAATGAGATGAAAGTGTCCATTAAGATTGGCCTTATCTTTTGGTGCTATAAAGAATGCAATGCAGTCCACCAACACGATGAATGTTTGATTATACACGTTGCATGCGCTTAAGGGATCTTGTATGCTTTGCGCATAATCAGGCTGGTGAACGATGCCCCAACGAAATAAATAAATCATCTGAACGATGCTCCAACGCTGTCGTCGCATTTGTGGTGTGCTTTCGCCCGGGGATATTAAATCAAATGATTTATTTCAGATTTTTCCAAGATCGTTGCTCAAGAGAAACGCTAGTACTAGGCTACAAGCAGCCCATGTTGACAGACACGTCGCCATGTAACCTTCCAATCCACGCCACGTCACCTGCTCGGCTTCCACCTGCTCCGCCGCTCGTTTCCCGCGACCTTCCGGGCTCGCCGGCGCACATGCTCCACGTCGCCGTCAATCCGACGCCCACGACCACCTTCCCCCCCTCGAGGCCCCACCAGTCAGCCTCCCTAAACGCACCCTGATCCGCGCGCGAATATATTTAAGGCGGATAAATAACGCGTGCACGCAAAAGCTTGGCCTGCGCGTAGCCGCCCAGCTTATCACTCGCTGGGGGTGTTCGGCCAAGGGGTCTAAACTTTAGAGGGTTTTTTCAACGAATATTCAAGCAACTAAATAAAGTTTAATTACAAAACTAATTTCAGGACTCCGCTCGAATTCGCGAGACGAATCTAATAAAGGTAATTAAAGCGTGATTAGACGATGGTTACTGTAGCATCACTGTTGCAAAACATAGATTAATTAGGCTCATTAGATTCGTCTCGTGATTTAGAGAGGGGGTCGTGACATAGGTTTGTCATTAAATTAATAAAAATATATTTAAATAGTAAGATTCTCTTCGATGTGATGGGTGTTAAACTTTAGGGGGGCGCGCCGAACGCACCCTTGTCTCACTCGTCAGCGGAGCTGAGCTGCTCCGCCGGGCCGCGCACCACCAACCAACTGCTCGCTGAAATGCCGGCCCCGGCGATGCCCAGGCTCGTTCAGCTCGTCGTCGTCCTCGCCCTGCTCGCGCGGTCGCCTACCGGTGCTGCGGCGGCGGGCGGCGGCGGGGGCCGCGGGAACGCGACGGCGGAGGCGTGCCCGATGGACTTGGGCTACGTGCGGACGTTCCCGTGGGACGCGTCGCCGTGCGCGGGCGGCGCGCCCAACATGACGGCCTGCTGCCAGACGCTGCTCTCCGTGCTCGCCATCGGCCTCGCCGACCGCCTCCGCGCCACTGGCCGCTTCCGCCTCCCGTCCGCGGGCGCCTCCGCCGCGTGCCTCGACGACTTCGCGGGGGAGCTCTCCGGCGCGCCGCTCGGCCTGCCCGGCTCCTCCCTCGTCCCGACCTGCTTCCCGTCGCCGGACCAGTTCGCCATCACCCCGTCCTACTGCGCCGGCGTCGCCACCGCCGCGGACTTCCGGGCCGCCGTCGGGAACGACTCCGTCGAGGCCCTGGATTCCGCGTGCGGCCCCGACCTCGCCCAGTCCCAGGTCTGCCTGCGCTGCCTCAACGCCGGCATCGGCGCCACCGCGCGCCTCACCACCGCCGCAGCCAACGCTACCAAATCTACCCCCTGCTTCTACCTCACCGTCCTCTACGCCGCCGGCGTCTCCAACAAGAACGGCCCCACCTACCCACCCACCGCCGCCTGCGCCCTCGGCCTGGGCCTCGCCTCCCCTCCGCCGACGCCGCCCAAATCCAAGAAAGCGGCCATCTACGCCACCGCAATCCCAATCGCCTTCGTCCTCCTCGCATCAGTGCTCGCATTCTTCTTCCTTTGGAGGAAGAGGAGGCACGCGAATCGCAAGAAAAAGATGACTCCTCGCAAGATCTCGGAGGAGGGGTCGACGGAGCGGCGGTCGCACCCGCGGCCCAACACCGGGTCGATCCTGTTCGACATTGCCGAGCTCGCGAAGGCCACCGACGGCTTCGCGGAGCGCAACCTCGTCGGCCGCGGCGGGTTCGGCGCGGTCTACCGCGGCGTGCTCGCCGACGGGTCCGTGGTCGCGGTCAAGAAGATGCTGGACCCGGACATGGAGGGCGGGGACGAGGAGTTCACCAACGAGGTGGAGATCATCAGCCACCTCCGGCACCGGAACCTGGTGCCGCTCCGCGGCTGCTGCATCTTCGACGACGACGTGGAGGAAGGGAAGCAGAGGTTCCTCGTCTACGACTTCATGCCCAACGGCGCGCTCGAGGATTTCATCTTCCGTGACAAGGAAGCTGCGCCGCCGCCGCTGACATGGGCGCAGCGGCGGAGCATCATCATGGACGTGGCGAGGGGGCTCGAGTACCTGCACTACGGCGTCAAGCCGGCGATCTACCACCGGGACATCAAGGCCACCAACATCCTGCTCGACGGCGAGATGCGCGCGCGCGTGGCGGACTTCGGCCTGGCCCGGCGGAGCCGGGAGGGCCAGTCGCACCTCACCACGCGCGTCGCCGGCACGCACGGCTACCTGGCGCCGGAGTACGCGCTCTACGGCCAGCTCACGGAGAAGAGCGACGTGTACAGCTTCGGCGTGCTGGTGCTGGAGATCCTGAGCGCGCGGCGCGTGCTGGACATGACGGCCCCCGCGGGGCCCGTGCTCATCACCGACTGGGCGTGGACGCTCGTCAAGGCCGGCCAGGCGAGGGAGGTGCTCGACGAGGCGCTGTCCACGGCCGAGAGCCCGCGAGGCGGCGCCATGGAGAGGTTCGTGCTCGTCGGGATCCTGTGCGCGCACGTCATGGTGGCGCTCCGGCCGACCATCGGCGAGGCGGTGAGGATGCTGGAGGGGGACATGGACATACCGGAGCTGCCGGACCGACCGCTGCCGTACGGGCACAGCCTCATGTTCAGCGAAGCCGGAAGCAACTTCAGTGCTTCGCCGATGTTCAGTGGCCCGTTCATGGACAATGGGGACATGCTCAGGTGATGAACAAGGCAGATTTTGTTTGTGGATTGATATTAGAACAAAAAGAATAGCTTAGAACTAGATGGATATATAGCTGGTGTCTTTATGGATCCTGAGTTAATTTCAGGTGTTTCTTGCTTGAAATTCGTTTGTGTGATGTGTTCAATTGACCAAGGCAATAGCATTTTGCATTGAATTTTCCTGGTTCTGTTTATTATAATGATCATACCGAGGGGAATGTTCACAATCTGCCAACTTGAACAGAGATTAAACAAGCATGAGCTACCAGATCATCACTCATTTCAGTTCGAATGCTGCCATTGTTTTGACATGGATGCCCACTAAAACAGACTACGCTACCAGAAATTAACTGACAGACAACAATGTTCATCCAGATTGACATGAAAAGAAAGATACAACACACACTGCGCGAGGAAATGCAAGCTAGGAGGTGCATGTGAAAAGGAACTCTGCATTAGGATTCAGCGGCCTAGCTACTCGTCTTCGTCTTCGTCTTCCTGCAGGTTGGGGTGGCTGGGCTGCACCCGGAAGGTGAATGGCATCTGGGAGGTGAAATCCCTGTCGTGATGGACTTGGTGGTACTGGTACCCGATGTCCAGATCCCTCATGCCGCCGCTCAGCTCCACGTCCTGTTGGTGCTGGGAAGAGGAGGGAAATTATCAGTATGTTCTCAGGTTTCCGGTTCTTTCAACAAATCCAGAATATGATAAAACTTCATTGAATCTGAACTTTTGAGGTGGTAAGATGGAGATGCACGAAGGAACCTACTAGCCTTGATTTTATCTAGTTAGTTGGGTGGGGGAATTTGACAATTGAACACCAATCGGTTAGCTCATCGTGCTAGTATGATAAATCTGAACTGAAAATTTCTACTATAAATCTGAACTGAAAATTTCCACGACCTCGGAAAAATTGCAGAGCTACAGGTTTTCTTCAGTCAGCTTAGAACGTTGAATTTAGTTTGGAAGTTAGCATGTACATTCCAAGTGAAACGGAGAAAACAAGGAACTGACAAGCAAATTTCAATGGCTATTCAGAAGGGAATTACCGCCCTAAGAGTCAGAAGCTTGTGCTCATCCTCCAGCATCTTCCCCTGCAAGCACAATCACAAATAGAATCACAAAAACGGTCAACCTGTAAAGATGTACTCATGAAACACTCCTTCGTAAAAAGGGGGAAATACTCCATCAGCTATAGAGTAAGAACAAAGTACAAGAACCAAGTTCAGCGCTCATACATTCCTCTTGTGCAGCCTCCAGTGGTCCATCTGCAACAGCAACGAAATGAAACCAGCATCAGGTAAAACCAGGTCCAAAAAAATTGCAGCGCTTGCAAGCTGCAAGCAAGTATGAACTGATGCTCTGAAGGCAAAGAACATTACCTGCTTTTCGCGCAGGTTGGTCTGCCCATTCTGGAGCGCCTCCTCGATCGCGATCAGCTCCCTGGGCTGCAGCGAGTTCAGGTCCTCGCCTTTCAGATGCCTGCACAATCACATGACACAGAATACCACAATCATGTACACGAAGATTGAAATGCATATGAAGCTGGAAATGGAAAACATGTTTGGTTTCAGATCAAACAAACGTGGAAAGGGGAAACTGAGCTGCAAGGGAACCACTAGCCTGAGCTCGATCTGCATGTTGTCGTTCTCCTTCTTGACCCTGTCGATCTCTGCACTCAGGCTCTGAAACATTTCCAAGATTCTACCTTTAAACCACACGGAGTGTGCCACTGAAAAACAAGGAAGGGGGAAACCCAACAAAGATTACCTTGTGCTTCTCATCCCACAGTATCTTCCCGGAGTTGGTCTGGTACTTCTCCAAGATCCTGGACAGTCTGCAACAAACCAAAGGTTGCGTATTTGTTTCTTTCTTATCTCTAGTGCTACTTAAAAAGACCCGATTCAAAGAACAAGATTCCAAGCAGACGGTGAGAGGAGCAAGAACGTACGTGGTCCTGGGCGTGCAGTAGTCGTAGAGCTTGCCGGCGCTGGAGAAGATGACGACGCCGACCTCGGCGTCGCAGAGCACGCCGATCTCGCGGGCCTTCTTGACTATCCCGACCCGGCGCTTGGAGAAGGTGACCTGCCGGTTGGTGGCGTTCTCGATCCTCTTGATCTCGATCTTGCCGCGCCCCATCGCCGCTGCTCCCCGTCTCTTCCCTTCCACCTCCTCTGAAGCTAGCTGCCGAAGTGGTCAGGAACTTATTGTGGATGTAGCGTGTGGGGATGGGAGTCGATGTCACGGGCGCTGGAGAAGGTGGACGGCGTGTGAGGAGTAAAGGGGAGGCCGCCATAGATGGAGCGGAGGTGAGGGGGCTTTCGCGTTGGCGCAGGGCTGCAGGGCCGGAAATGGAAATTGCTCGCGTGGCGTCGTTTGCATGTGACATGAGCAGAGAGAGCGAAAGGGAAAGCTCGCTCTCACTCACTCACTCACACACACACACACACACACACACACACACACACACACACACACACACACGCTGGCTTGGAATTTGGAAACCCTTCACACGCACACACGCACACACGCACACACGCTTGTTTATCTCGCTGTTCTTCGTTCTTAACATGTGTGTTATTTGGAGAAAATGCCACGAGGCATGAGTTGAGCTTACTCCCAGTTGATCAGTGCCTCAGTGGCATGCTCGTATGGGCAAAAGCCACTGTCGTGAACCAAAGTAAAGGTACAGGAAACAGTGACCGCGTCAATCTATCATCCATCCGATCAGACCGGACAGGTGGGCGCTCCCGGAAACGTGCCCACCCTATTCCCTCCCTGTGGTAGGGCTAGCGCACACAATTGCCCAAATGGGCTTTCGCATGCGCCGAGCTAAGAAGCCGAGTCAGCATTTTGGACTACTGGCTGCCTCCTATCGGCCCAGCTCAGCTAGCTTCGCTACCTTCCGGTACTCCCAGAAAATGGAGACCAAAGAACGGACTGATTAGCATGACTTGTGAAAAATTCACCACAGATGATTCACAGGTTGACATGCACTCATTAGTCATAAGAACATCTCAGGTGATATGCACTCATTAGTCACAAGTTCACGATTGTACATCTTCTCAGGCCATAAAACCAGTTGCAAGAAACACTGCTAAGTCAGAAATCAAATCCCAAACTAGCATTGCAGTTGGCTGCATCACAGGAGCTAACTACAAACATACGGCAGGCAGCACCAAATCCAAACACAGCTTCTGGAGCCGCAACAAGACGATATATGTGTAGCACGGCTAATGAGGAACCTTGTTGCAGCAAAACTCGCCAATACAGTAGTAGTAGAGGTGCAAGGGTTAACACAAGCTCAGATCAGCTCACTGGGTGTCAGGCTCGTACTCCTCATCCGCTGAGATGGGATCACAGGCTAGAGGCTTGGACATCCATGGCATGTAGGCTCCCTCATGGCATAAGTTCTGCAAAGAAAATGTGAATAAACCTGGCTTTAGTCCCAATGCATGGAGAACAGTGCTACTGGAATAGGAACTTCCAAGTCCTGCCTACTGTCAGTCATCTCATCACATCTAAAAGAATGGTACCCTCAACAGTGGCAAGAAACTAAAGTGGGGAATGAAACCAGATCTCCTTTTGTCCGCAGCAAAATGGTATAGACATGCAGTTTCGACAAACTATTCTGTGGGACTTTCTGGAATCATTTTCTGAAAACATTCAACTACAGACTTAATTGCAGATACTTTATAATCTCGAGCATGGTGGGTTGCTGGTCATACTGGTTCGCTCTCCCTACACCGCCACGTATGTGTCAGACACATTTTCCTTTTTCAAGGGAAACTCAAATGCACTGTTCATGGATGAATAAGATGAAACCAAATTTTCTCTTGTAAACTAGAACATTCTGTGGGATATTTTGATTTGATGGCAAGGTAGGTGCATATTCTCGAAAAGAAAAGCGCTACATGTGAGCCATTTAGAATTCACTAATTTTCACCAACGCCAGAGATCATCAGCACTGGCAAACAAATCTATAACATAGAAGGTAAACGTAGATCACCTCTAACCAGAAGAAGAATTTTCGGAGTATCGTAGATCACCTCTAACCAGAAGAAGAATTTTCGGAGTAGGCTGAGTCTCTCATCACTGCCTGCTGAGTCTATTTGCAAAGCTAGATCTGCATGGTTAACCAAACATTAGCCTTGCTCTCAAAGTGTGAGATGGAATATAGCAATTGATCGCAAGCCTTTCAACATCGAAATCACAAATTTCAAAATTGGTACCAGAACCATGAGTATTCACAAAGTGAGCAGAATAAGATAGCAGTTATTTTGTGCAAATGACAACTAAAACATGCATCTAAGAGTATACACCACAGATCATAGAGGAAAAGAGCCACTAGTACGACAGAAATACATGCATATCAAGTAAGGGTGTTCTTCACAGCTTGGGAAAACCGGTGGCCAAACCGGCAGGGTGGTGAAGAACTGCGCGCTACTTTTCATCCTATACAGTTACTGTTCATTCATAAGTATGCGGAAGTCCTCTGGTTAGGCTGTGGGTTTTTCCAAACTGGCTATGAACAGCCCTAATATCAAGGGTAAGCCTATGGTAAACACAGGCTGACAGGAAAGAGCTAAAGCTACCCAATCTTCAAACATGATACTAAAATAAAATTGAAAGATCTATAACGGGTGGATCCCTGCCATCTTAAAAAAAAGGTTGACTAGATTCATGATGGGGGAATAACCGGATAATCTTGCAACCAAAAAAAAGAAAAAACAGTTGCCCATTGACAACTTAGTAATTACCAGGGTAGTGATCAAGATATGATAGCCCGATTGCCTTTGTAACATAGCGCTTTGATGCACTTCGCAAGTGTCTCTGTCTGCTCACAGGCTTCCGGTCAGTCGCTTTCCTCCAAAGCTCTTCATATTCATTTTGGTCATATGGTTGATTTAAGATGGCATTGAGTTTTTCATCAAACGTTGAGGAACTAGCGCATATAAGAGGAACTTGCGCTCCTTGATCATCTTTGCATGCCTGGGCCTAGAAGCCAGCCATAGAATCAAGACAAACATCATATAATGAGAAAACTGGAAAGTGTGCAGAAGATACCCACATTTAAATCAGAATGTTCAGCGTGAAGTACAATTTTGTCAGCCTGTGTAAGTCCAGCTTCATTTGCATGCGTAGCATACACTTTTATGTTTTCAGTTGGAGATATCAAAGGTTCTGGTCCATCTGTGGAACTGCCAGCTCTCAGTTCATCATATCGAGCAGGCATATCCTCTTCTTGCTCATATACAATGGTAACACCTGGTTCTGGCTCGATTACCATGCAACCATCCTTGAACTTTACAAGGCTCAGAAATAGCTCATAAGACTCATCCATTGCTGAGGTCTTCATCTTCTTTTTCATAGATGATGTCCACGGTGAAATGGAGCGACCTACTTTTCCACCGACAGACTTGCCTGATCTTTCACCTAGTCGTTTACCATTCGGAGCACCCCGACCTCTGCCCACTGAACTGTTGGGGAAATCTGTGTCACTCTTGTCCTTAACATTGCCGTTGGTTGTATCCTCCTCCTCATACCTTACATAAACGGGCTTGCCATGGTCCCCGTTTGGCACTTCAAGGACATATGTATCCCCCTCTATGCTTAAGTTTTCCAGGAAAAGTTTATAACTTGGATCTATCTCTGAATCATCTTTGTCAATCAGACTGTCCAACAATTTCCCCTTCTGGAACGGTGATCTGTTCAATGTTTTCTTGGTCTTCATCTGCAGGTTCCCTCAAAATCCAAAAATGGCTATTAGTTTACAAGCGTTACCAATCAGTCATCAATAGTAAGTAGTAACTAACAGAAGAAATCACAAATTCAGAGGGCAATAACTAAGCAATCACTGAATGCAACCTATGGTAACATCATAATGGTCGCTACCTATAAAAGCAGGGAATAACTTTTGTCTAAAAAAAATAATGCTCGGCAGCAGCAGCAAGAAATACAATGAACGATCCAGCCCAGCATGACTAGATAATCTGACGAACTACTGGCTTCGAGTGTCCACGTATTCCGACCACAAAACTCCAGTAATGCCTATTCAAATTCTCAGAAGAACAGTGCAAATTTCACAGCCAGGTTAGGCGAAGAGGACACTAGGGATGGCCGGAGGAGTGGTCGGGCGACGGACGCAGGCAAGACTCATCGAGTTTTTTGTTATTATAAGGCTCCCAACACATGGCTTTGATGGAATACCATCCTCGTCGTGGGCTTCAATGGCATAGGGCTCTCAACATGAAGTTACACCTTATAATACCGCTATGCAATCTCTTATATATTAAATGCTGTGCGTTCACTCAAAGCAGATTGGGCCACGTCAGCCTAAAACATATTAACCGTCAGATTAGAATCTAACGGTAAAGAATTGTGTTCAACAAAAAAAAATCCCAGAAAGTCTAGATGTACACATCCGTCTTCAGAAAAAAAAATGAAAAAATGAAGGAAAAAAAACACGATGAACTCATGTGCTAGAGTATTCAACGATCAAAAGAAAAACTGCATAAAAAAGGTAAAATACAAAGGTACAGATTCGAGAACTCTAGATCTAAGAAAAACCCATCAGATTAAAACGAACAGCAAAAAAAAAAAGCCGCCGCACCAGCTCGCCGCACACCTGCTCCGGCCGGCGACGCCGCCATCACCACCGTTCCTTGGAGAGAAGAGGGAGGGAGAGAGTGGAGGAAGGGCCAGCACGCCGCCGCGTAGAAAGAGAACAGCGGTCACTCGAGGAGGGGACGCCGTCGCCGGATCCAGCCGAGGAGGGGACGCCGTCGCCGGATCCAGCCGAGGAGGGCACGTCTCCGTCGGATCCAGCCAAGGAGGGGGCGTCGGCGGGGCCGCCTTGCACGGGTGCCACCTCACCGGGCTCGCCGCCTGCTTGTGCGTGTAGTCCATAGTCACCGCGTACCCGGTTCGACGGGTTTGCGGGATGGTGGATGAAGCCTAACAAAAAATAGGTATGAAGGGGATATACCTCCTTGGGACGATTATATGGGACGTGGTATGTGAACCCAAGGGCTTCGGTTCGCTGAACCCAAGGACTCTTGGCACTATCGATGTAAGAATATGTGCTCCAGTTTCTCTCAGCCGACAAGCTACTAATTGACTGAGATAAAACTTTCTGTGCAACAACCACTAAATCATGTGCGTCATTGGCGACGCAATCCATCATCCTGGCCTACATCGATATGTGGGTACGGGGACGCGATTCATTCCGAATCGGGAAGCGAACCCGCTCGTCCCTGACTCCCAAATAGGGACGGCGAACCTGGTTCACAGCTCGGCCCCTCAAACCCGAATCTGGGGACTATGGCGTAGTTGACTGGGAGGAGGAGGGGGTGGTGGCCGGATCCAGAGGCTCGCCGCTGTTGCCGCTACTTGTGGACGAGGGTGCGACGGAGAGAATAAGGGATTAGGGTTTCGACCCAATCCCTTCACATTATGGGTTGGGGTGGGCCAGAATGGGCCACACCCGGCCCAAAAGGGCGGCCCGATTTCGGGAAAATCAAAGAAATTCGATAAAAATAAAAAAAAATGAAAATTTTGCAGAAATTCCTCTAAAGAGCTAGAAATTGTGATTTAGTTCTCAACATTTTACAGAAAAGACCTTTTTTTACCAGATTTGAACACGCGGTCCAAAGTTTTTGCATATAGGTCCAGAGTTGTCTAATAATTACAATTCGACCCAAATTTTTTTTGTAAAATAAACCGTGACGTTTCTGAATTTTTCCATCCTATTTTTTTCCACTAAAACTGGGTACTTGTTTTCCCCAGATTTTCACCCGCAGTCATTTTGTTTTTCAGATTCATCCAGATTTTTCTGAAAATTACAACCCGACCCAGGTTTTTTTTAAAATCAACCCTAACGTTTCTAGATTTTTCATTTTTCATTCATATATTTTTCACTAAAACCGGGTACTTCATAAGTTTCATATTACACTTTTTGTTTCTCAAATCATGAATACAGCATTCATATAATCCTATATGGACTTGAAACTCAATAGTATATTATTGCCTTTTAAGAACAGAGTCAACAGTATCTTATTGGCCAAAAAAAAGTTCAAAAGTATGTTATCAGTGTAAGATTATAACTCAACCATTCATAAATTTCTAGATTAATCATTGTCATTCAAAATATAAACCGTCATGTTTAAATAATATGATTTAGTTGGACCACTTACAAGCAAACACGTATAGGTTCTTTTATTCCCACCTTCCCATATATTTATTTAAGCATTTTATATTACCAACATAACGTAATTGAGGACCAATAAATGGAAATAAAACAAAATTACATTACGTTTCCTAAATTAATTGAACAATATATTTTTAGACCAATATTTTATTCTTCCTTTTTAATACATTTAATTGAGTCACTACATTTTAGTGATCTTTCAAGTATTTTTTATGATAAAAAGCTGCTTCAAAATTTATTTCAACTAAAATTTATTAACTCACAACGAAATAATTATTTAAGTCATTGTGCTCTAAAAATTTTATTTCGAGTATTTGACCCATTGTGCTCTAAAATATTTATACCAAATATTTGACTCATTGTGCTCTAAAAATTTAATTTCAAGTATTTTGTCCATTGTGCTCTTAAAAAAATATGCTCATCCAAATTGGGCAGCCAGCCATATGAATGGATAGTTCTACCCCTGTGGTCATTTTTTTTCATGTCGACTCTCCTGTACACCACATTTTAGTATTTTGAAATTCGAAATTCCATCAAACCTATTGACCAAATCGAACCCGAATCGAAATTGCAACCAAAATGTGCCCACCTTGCAGTTTGAGTCGGGGGAGAAGGAACCGGGGCGGAGTTCACGCCACGGTCAGGCGGAGCTCAGGCCATGGGGGCGGGGCGAACTTGGGGGCAGGGCGAAGTGAGGGCGGGGAGAATTGGAGGGCACCCTGCTCGCACTCGCGCCGATGTGCCGCACTCCCTTTCCTTTCCCCTTCGGCGTCCTCCCACCCTTCGCCGTTCGCCGCCAGAAGCACGAGAGACAGACAGAGGGCGAGCGAACAGGGACGAACAGAGAGAGAGGAACGATTCGATCGATTCAGAATTTCAGATGTATCCCAATACAGGCAGGGGTAATCCGGTTATTTCACGTGACTGGAAATGAATCAAAAGAAAATAAAAAGAATTTCAGTAATTCGTGATTGTATTATAATTTTGGCCGGAGGTCGAAGAAAAGCAGCAGTCCGTTGGATGCTCATCGGAGGGCTCAGAGATGTCGAGTGAGAGAAACCCACTTTTCAGTTTTCAGTCGACTGAAAATTACTCTCTCTTTTTTTTGCGACCGATTGAGAATTACTTGCTCGCCTAGTCAGCCGAGCACCCGGTTACAACGAACAATTCCGCGCCCGCAGCCTGAAAAGTCCAAATCGCCGCCGCGGCGAGCTCCGCTTGCCCCGCCCGAGCCGAAGCGACGACAATGGCGAGCACCGCGCCGCCGGCGGACGCGGAACCTCCCGAGTGCCCTGTGTGCCTCTGCCCCTTCGACGCCGCCTCCGCGGTGCCGCGCGTGCTGCCGTGCGGCCACTCCCTCTGCGGCCCCTGCATCGCCGCCCTCCCGCCTGCATCGGCCGCCGCCGCCGCATCCATCCGCTGCCCGCTCTGCTCCCAGTGCGTGCCCTTCTCCCGCGCGCTCGGCCCCTCCTCCCTCCCCAAAAACCTAGCCCTCCTCGCGCTTCTCCCCTCTTCATCTCCACCCCGCGCTCCCGCCGCCGCGGCTGCTGCCCCGCCTCCCCTCCCGCTTCCGCTCCACGCAGCCCACTCCCGCCTCCTTTCCCGCTTCCGCCACTCCATCCTCCCTGAGTCCGCCTCCCCGATCCGCTCCGCACCCGGCCCAAACCGCCTCGCGCTCGGGTCCCTCGACTCCGACCTCGGCGCGCCCTGGTTCTGTACGCGGGGACGCCCCGTCAGCCTCCTCCCGCTCGATACCAATGACGGGGTTCGCACGCTGGAGCATGAGGCCGCGTTCTACCAGCCCAGCTACGAAGCACTGGTCCTTGGCGCGGTCAGCGCACTAAGCGACGCGGCGAGGGAGGAGCTGGCCGGTCTGATCACGGCCTCCGCTCGGTTGGCACGGCGGGTTTGCAGGGTCTACGGGATCTGGGTGGGCTCAGACACAGCGCCGCTGTGGATGGTCTCCGAACAGCACCCGAATGGTTTGTCCCTGTTATTGGAGGAGGAGAGGATCAATGGAGAGAAGACGGTGGCTCAGATCGGAGCTGTTGCAATGGAGATGTGTGAGGCAATAATGGGATTGCACGGGGAGGGGCTGGTGCTGGGGTGCCTTGGACTGGACTGCTTCAGCCTCGATCGCTTTGGGCACTGCCTTCTTGATTTGAATCAGGCCCTGGAGCTCAGCCGGATTGTCCGAGCAGGGGCTAGCTTATCAAACGTTGGAGCTTTTGTTGCCCCTGAGGTGGTGGAGCTGCTAGGTGACTCATCACGAATGAAGGATTGTGACTTTGATGGCTTAGTAGGGTGTAGTTCAGATGTTTGGTCATTGGGATGTGTATTGGTGACACTTCTTACTGGTGATGAGCAGCTCGCGTTAGGATGGAGTACTGATGGATCATACGATGACTGGGAGAAGAAATTGGTTACAAGGCTTGATGCCTCGTTGGTTGGTACACAACTGGAACCACTCTCTGCAATTACAGCATCATGCTTGAGATATGATCCAAAAGACCGTCCACAAATTGTGGATGTCTGGAAATGTATTAGAGGCTCATTGATGAATTCAGGCAATATTGCTTTAGCTCATGATGATGACATTGCAGCCGAGAAGAGTTTTCGGTGTTTGCTCCTTGGGAAGTTATCTGCCATGTTCGTTGAATCTTGTGCTGTCAAGTCGGATGGTAAAATGCAACCTTCTCGAGATTCTGATGAAAGCCGTTCAAATCAGGAGGATGCATGTAATGGTGGCTGTACAGACAATGGCGAGATTGATTTCTCTGAAAAAGATGACCCACAGTCTGGCGGAGTGTTTAAGTCGTCAACGCTGCTTGCCCACCGTGATTGTGTCACAGGATTAGCAATTGGAGGTAAAAACTCAGCACTGCTTATGGACCATTTACATCATTTTCTATGTTCTTATTTGATTTCTTTCATTACTAGAGTTTTGTACTGCTGGCTCAAGAACTTCATATTGATAATTCTTTATTGCACTGCAGGTGGATTTTTGTTTAGCTGCTCTTATGATAAAACTATCAATGTATGGTCACTAAAGGTACGAACCAGTTGCTATTCTCTCTTGATAATTCGTGAACTGCAAACTGGGTATCATTGTTGAAAAAGACAACATGTTCCTCTAGTGAGAAAGCACAGTAAACATAATATCATACTTATAATTGTTCTTTGCAACCCATTTCCATAGTTTTGATGTGGCTCATTTATTCTTGTTTTTATTGGTATTGATTTTGTTCCATAGGACTTCTCTCATGTCCAGTGTTTGAAGGGGCACGAGCACAAAATCACGGCAATAGTTGCTGTTAGCAATGATAGTTGGTCTCTATGTATAAGTGGAGACAGTGGTAGCGGAATTTTTGTCTGGCATGTTGATTCCTCTCTCAAGGAAGAGCCTTTGACGAAATGGTATGATCACAATGATTGGATCTATCGTGGTATTCATTGTTTGGCTATCTCCGGAACCGGTTATCTTTACACTGGTAGTAGAGATAAATCTATCAAGGCTTGGTCACTGGAGGTAAAGACACTAAGCTTAGCTTCATTAGGGCTATGTATATCAGAATGCATTCCCATCTTTTGAATCGACTTTTGTATATGGATAACACTGCAGGTTTTAGCATTTGTATATTTCTTACTGAATTTGTTGTCAATTCATTGTAATTCAAGCGTGTTATGAAGTTTATTCATTGTCCTTCTTTGGCAGGATTATACGCTCCGCTGCACTTTGACAGGTCATAAATCAACTGTCTCTTGCCTTGCACTTGCCAGTGGCATTCTTTACAGTGGAAGTTGGGATGGTACTATTCGCTCATGGTGGCTCACTGATCATACACCAATGTCTGTACTGGAAGATGATGTACCAGGAAACATAGCCCCTGTGTTGTCAATTTCAACAGAAGCCAATTTTGTTGTTTCATCATATGAGAACGGCTACCTTAAGGTTAACCTAAATATGAAGCATGAATCTTAAACTCCGGCAAACTTTTCCTTCTAATTCTGTCAGTTTCTATTCTAAATCTCTTTCTTCTTATCAAGATCAGGTTTGGAAGAATGATGTCCTTGTCAAATCAGATAAGCTTCGAAATGGTGCTGTTTATGCAGTTAAATTGAGTGGCCAATGGCTATATACTGGTGGCTGGGATAAAATCATAAACATTCAGGTATGTTTTACTTGCTTTGTTGACATTTAAGCATATCCCAAAAGAGACCTTAAGATGTAATGGGTGCCTTTGTGTTTTCCTTTTTGATAGGAGTTATTGGAAGATGAGTCAGAGGTAGAACTCCGAGATGTTGCGTCCATTACTTGTGACGCGATTATAACTTCGTTACTGTCCTGGGATCAAAGGCTGATAGTTGGACTATCCAACAGGGATATCAAGGTAAATAGCATTTTTCTTTTTTTATCATTAATTTGTTCGTTCAGCATTTCCCCAGCACCAAAGATTGTATGCAGCATATTTCATGTTTTTCTTACTTTTGGTTCTATTTGTTACGTACTTCCATTTATTTTGTGTAGAATAAGCAAGCGAGTCACCACAATTATGTTTTGGATCATGCTAGTAACTTAGTTCTATGGTGCTATGGGGAAATAGTAACCTTTTCTTATCCTCGTCATGTGCATTCAGTGGTCTTCCCTGCACCCTCAAAGTTCATATTTGGAGTTGCTGATAATATTGTGCATGTTGGAGTTTGAATTTTATCCTTTTTTTTTTGTGATGCAAGAATGAATTGACCACTTCCTTTTTGAAAAGAAGTGTAACAATGCGGTTTTTTTTTTTTTTGAAACAAGTGTCACTATGCATTACACAACTAAATGGTGTGCTTTCATATTTTACCAGGTTTACTACAAAGCGTCTTAATTCGTTATGCCAACCCCCCTGTATATACTGTAAGTAGCTGGATGTACAGCCATTGTGAAATAAAAGATTTGTGGAAACAGAAGAGACCCTCATTGCGATGATACAACATTATGCATAGCTCGAAGAAAACAAAGGTTAGTGTAGATTTTTGTAGAGCTCTACATCGTATATAGTATCAATAAAGTTGTATATTTGCTCCAAGCCTCTGGAATTAAAATAAACATAAAAACACAATCTATGATTGCTTGTTGGCATTTCATACAAACTGTATATTAGAATTAGCAGAGCTGCTTTGTGAGGACAATGCTGCTGAAGATATCCATAGTAGTAAATTACTATTACTTGTTACCCTCCGGTTTTAAATTGTTGAGTTTGACCATTTTTGAGTTACGTTTGACCATTCGTCTTATTCAAAATATTTTAAAAATTATCATAGATTTTGTTATGATTAATTTCATAGCTAAAGAAATTAAAATATAACTTATAATTTTGCGTATTTAAACTAATACTTTGAATAAAACGAACGGTCAAACGTAACTCAAAAACAGTCAAACATCAACAATTTAAAACCAGAGGGAGTATTGCCCAATGCCCAATTTAATGTGATGATCGTTCTGATAGTTGATTTATGTGACATAGTATACCTATGCTGAAACTTAAGGCCTGATTCAACGAAAAGAAAATATTGTGATATATTTTTAAATGAATGCTATAATATTTTTGTACATATTCATGCATATATTTGTTGGAAATGATAACAAAGATAAATATTGACGATTTAATCAGAGTATATTAGAAAATCATAAGGAGTACTCTCTCCGGTTTTAAATTGTTGACGTTTGACTATTTTTTAGTTATGTTTGATCATTCGTCTTATTCAAAATATTTTAAAATTTATCATAGATTTTGTTATGATTAGTTTCTTTACTAAAGGAAATTGAAATATAACTTATAATTTTGCATATTTAAGCTAATATTTTGAATAAGACGAACGGTCAAACGTAACTCAAAAAAAGTCGAACGTCAACAATTTAAAACCGAAGGAAGTATGTAACTGGGCTTCTAAGGCTTTCGGCCTTATCCTTGTTCATTGGGCCTTGCTTTTAAACGACAAGGTTTTTCAGCCCGTCCCTTCTGGGCCTAGCTTTTTAAGATTTTTTCATCTCCCTTTTCAAAACGAGCCCACCGAAAGATGAACGTGGTTGATGAGCGCTTGACGATGGATGGGGTTGATGAGACGTTGTGCCTGCCCCTCTCTTGGGTCGACAGGGACACCACTCCTTGCTCCTCGCAGTATTCAGGGTGAAAAAGAGCGGGTTGGTTCGACCCTTTTCCTGCCCCTGCGAACCTCATACGGCAAGAAGCGGATCAGGGTCAATCCGCCCCTTTGTTCTGCTGCGCACCTCTGAATCCCAGGTCCCCTCTACATAAACCGGCGGCCGATGATGCTTCTACCGGCGAGGTTGCCGATCGAGACGGTGAGGGGGTCCTGACCATTGAGGATGTGAATTTAGGGCTGGGGAGGGGCGGATGAGGATGTCCACGACATGACAACGATTATGGATTGTGGTGCCATGGATTTTTCCGGTGGGAAGCAGGGTAGAGAGTGGTGACGGTGCTGCAATGGTGAGCGGTGGAGGCGGTTAGCAGACGGCGGACGAGTCAAGAGGTGGGATCGATTCGCTCCTCGGGTCGAAGGGTCATGCCGCCAGGGTAACCGCGTCACTTTCGGGTCGAGCCGAACCGATTTGATGGCGTTTTTCAGGGGCGGTTCGAGCGGTTCGCAGGGTCGACCCAAACTGGTTTCAGGCCTACGCAGTATGTACAATTATATGTACATAGACAGCAGTTTGTTTGAAAGACTTCTAGACAACACAAAATTAATTGTTACCATGCATTCGTCTATTACGCTATAGACAACAAAAAATCTGTATACAATGGTTTAGAGGGCAGAGGCTGTCTATTAGACGACAATGAGCCGTCTGATGATTACTACACAGCTTTCTTCTCTCTCCTTTTTCTCTCTCATTCATATTAGACAAAATATTAGGTGGCACCTCTCCCAGACAGCTGACGTCACCCCACTATACATGCCCAAATATGGATGGTGAACCCGGTTCACGGTTCGGCCACGCTCGATCCCAAATCTGGTGACTATGCTATCGACCAATGAGAGCCTGGCATGTATTCGTCTTTGGCATCAAAGTTCTTTGAAAGAACTGTGATAAGGTCGCTCTATCCCCTGCGGGTTCACGCACCAATCCGACATGGATTTTACATGCCACATGCTGACATGCCTAGTACTGTCCATCGACAAAATAATTAAAAGTGTTAAGCTAACGCGACGAATGCATGCCGAAGGTAAATCATCAGGTTTTCGCAATGATAAACCTCCGGTTGCATAATCCCTGATAAGGCTGGTTCGCCCTACATGTCAATGATAAGTGGCTTACAAGGAAGGGTAAGGTTACTATCAACGTTATTCCCTTTTCTAAAAAAAAACTATCAACGTTATTGAAGGAATTGGCCCGCGCAACTTAGTAGCAGTGGCTGACAGCGATGCTGCCATCGACTTCAAGAATGAATGAGAGCGGAGTGAAAAAGTCCATACAAAAAGACAGGTTGGAGGCATAGCATGGTCACGACCGCTAAGGTATAGGATGATCCATAGTGGTGGAGTATGTCACGGGGAACTTTTTTATATATAGGAGTAATTGGTCACGGGGAATTGAGGAGATGAACTCATGTACACGAGGATCATCAAGATATGAAGTCTTAAAGTTGGTTCATTTTAACCCGACGCATATTACTACGTCCATTTTTTTTAGTCGCTATTAGCAAAGATGCGGAGGTGCTTATGGTCGAAAATTTCTGTACAACGTCAGGCCCTTTTATTTTAGCTTAAGGGCCTCATTATTTCAGCTTCATATCAAAAGATGAAACAGATTAAGGGCTAGCTTTTGGACCTAAAAATCCACAATCCAACAATCCAGCCATAACCATCTTTTACTAGATCGTGACAGACATGTTTATCCACTATGCCATTACGACATAAGATGGGCCACAATAAGTGATGATAGTTGAATTGTGGAATCCAAATAAACAAATGGCTAGCCCTTAGCTTTCAGAATTAATCTCACATTCCAAAAGGAGGTGTCTCCTTCTCAGGTTTCTCAGGTGACTGAGATTTTGGTAATCTCTCAATCGTTGGACTTTGATCCAATCACCTAAATTTGAATGGGGCCCAATGCGATTGCCTGCATGATTGGGGACCCCACAGGGATCTATATGCTGATGTATGTCTGCAACTCTGCATGACTGCATCTACCAGAGGACGAGGATGCAGTCGATCGATACTGCCATGGTCATGGTGGTAGGTTGTCATTTTGGCACTGTTGGCATGGTAAAGTTAGATAAAGCTGTTACTACAACAATATTGTGTGATAAACCAAATTAGTTTTTGTTCTATTTCTCCATATCAAAGCGAAACTTTAGAAGCCATATCATCGAAAGTTTAAGCCATACGTTAGTCATGACCTCCTCATCCCCTTCCTCCCTCCCGGCTGGTGTCTTCCCTTCAAAGCCGCCTACCTACATTGGTCTGCGCCACCGTGCCACCACCTTGATCGCAATCCACTGATCTCCTTTGAATCTTTAATTAGTGATGTTAGGACAAACATTTTTAGGTTTTTTTTTGAGCTATTAGGTGCAAAATGGTGAGTATTGGCCTAGTGTTTGTTCTACTCCGTATATAGATTTGCAATCCCGTCGGTTTTATATACATGATTTTTTTTTGGGAATGGTTTTATATACATGATGTCGATTGTCGTTAACTGGCGGGAAAAAAATCTAGGTGTTGTTTCATCGTAGCATTACTGCAAAGCTATCTGGGTTTTTTTTTTTCCGATGGGCAAACTACCTGAATGAACGGTCTTTTTTCTGGATATTACACGACAGATCTTGACCCAGCGACCCTTGAGGTCATGCATCAATAATGGATCAGTAGCAGGAGTACGGCATGCATGATCTATGTGCTTGATTCACATGTGCCTTTTCAGGTGGTATATCCGCAACCATTCACTTTGCAACATCCAACGGCACTGAACGTGCCTGCCCAGAAGATGTTTTTGAATTTCTATTTCCCGACAGAGAATATCTCTTCTCGAGACAAACCTAACTGGCCACTCTCAGATAAAAGTTACACACGCGCACGCACGCACGTCCTACGTACCTTTATGAGCACCAACGAAAGGCTAGGCCAGCTGATTTTAAGATTCACAAAGTCACCACAGACGTCTCGTTGTTGACAAGTCTAAGAATAGAACTCGATTGAGTTGGTTCCACTACCAGGAACCAAACCAGCTGAGTTATTTTCAATATGCGACCTTCACAATTGTAAGTTTTCCCTCCTTTTTTAACTTTTTTTCTTCTCAAGTTAGATAATTTAGGTATTCTAGTAGCTAAAGCTTTTATGTCTGCACCAGGCAGCACCCCTACCCCTCAGGTTGATGAGTAGGTGTAAAAACTAGAATAGCATTAGCACAAAATGCTTCTAAAGAGAAATCTTGTTACCAAGTCCAAAAAAAAGAGGAAAAAGCCTTAAGTATTTCATTTCACCATGGTGGCTTGTAATAATTTTGTCCTTGAACTATCAATCCAACCCATTGATCTTTCGATTTCTCTTCAAGGGAAGCTTGTTGTGGAAAGTTTACCCGATAGTGGTGGCGGTTTCTAGGTAGACCGACAATGAAGGGAGGGTAACTATGATGATGTTGGTGGCAAAGGAGGTTATCACGGTCACAGGAGATCGAGCCATTGATGGATCCTATCCCTTTGCCCTAGGAGGCGTGTGGGCAACGGCAGGGGAGGAAAATAACTGATTTAGAAGAAAGAGAATTCGTAAGAACAAGAAACATGTGGCCATTGGATTTTAATCTGATAGTACAGAAAATATCGAGGGGTCCTCAGGGTTTTCTTACCGGAGGAGCCGACCAAACCGGACTGGACCGGTAAGTCCCGTTACCGGTCAATAACGGGTCAAAATGGGTCAAAACCGGTGAAAATCCAATGAACAGAGGAACCGAGGAAACTAGTGAAAATTCGTCGAATTTTTAAATTTATTACAAATTCAAATTCGAAAATCGATGAACCAATAAGGAAACCGTCCGGTAAGTGTGGTTTCCGCAAAAATCGGTCCGGTTTCTGTCGGTTTTGTGAACCTGGGAGTCCTAGAAGTCCTAGAACGGGTGAGCGATAGGCTGGCCCAAAAAGTAATGCCATCATTTGTCGATACATGTTATATCGGCATGGGCGTTCATTTGAGGTTGGCCGCATCCCATACCTTTGTGGGTAACATGGCTCAAGGTAGTGCAGGTCGACGCATCCAGCATGCAGCCACGCCAGACATGTACGTCCAAGCTGATACCATCGAAACATCTTTCCCTCTCGCTTCGACACACTTGCGTGATCCCTGTCGAATCTCTCGATCCTGCCCTCCACATTCAAAGCTACTTGCCATTGCCAATATGGCTTTCTCCCACACTTTTTTTTCGAGTAATAAGGGAGAGCTTCACTGATCACATATACCAACCGCAATACAATCGTGACCGACTAATTGCTCCCCACATCGGGGAACATGCACATGGCACACCGCATGTGTTTCGCTAGTTGTGATCCCAACTAATTAAGCTACGTGCCAATATGGCTTTCTCCCACACTTGCAAACACTCCACCGCCTGATCTAATACTCCTTCCATTCCAAAATGTAAGCATTTGTTGACTTTTAGACATCACTTTTGACCACTCGCTTTATTCAAATTTTTTGTGAAAATATAAAAACAAATAAGTCATGCTTGAAATATATATAATGATAAAACAAATAGTAACAAAATAAATGATATTTTTATAATTTTTTTGAATAAGTCGAACGGTCAAACGTGAGATCCAGAAGTCAATAAATGCTTACATTTTGGAACGGAGGTAGTATAAATGCTACTGAAACCAACGCGACCACATCACAGCATCAGAAGCAGCGGCGGTGACTACAACTGCTCGTTGGCAATATGGAAGTTGGTTGTCGAGTAGTCCTCCCCGTCGCTGATCCAGCTGCCGACGGCGAGGAGCAGAACGGGTACCGTGTGGACGTC
The DNA here is from genome assembly GCA_012490785.1 of Eragrostis nindensis. Taxonomy (NCBI): domain Eukaryota; kingdom Viridiplantae; phylum Streptophyta; class Magnoliopsida; order Poales; family Poaceae; genus Eragrostis; species Eragrostis nindensis. Next base: position 177,406 of record JAAXCT010000861.1, read on the forward strand.
TGGCACCAGCGCAAGATCCCGGACTCCTTCATCTGGCCCCTCGCCGACGCGCTGCCGTCGTCCGAGGCAGAGCTCGACGCGCCCGTGGTCGACGTCGGGGCCGCCATGCGCGGCGGCGCTGGGCTGTGCCGCGCGGTGGAGCAGGTGGCCGCGGCGTGCGCGAGCCACGGGCTCTTCCAGGTGACCGGGCACGGCGTCGACCCGGCGCTGGCGCGCGCGGCGCTCGACGGCGCCGCGGAGTTCTTCCTCCTGCCGCTCGCCACGAAGCTGCGCGCCCGCCGCGCGCCCGGGAACGTGACCGGCTACGCCGTCGCCCACAGGGACCGCTTCGCCGAGAAGCTGCCGTGGAAGGAGACGCTCTCCTTCGGCCACCGCGACGACCACCCGGCCGCCGCCGGCCACGTCGTCGATTACTTCACTTCCACCCTCGGCAGCGACTTCAAACACCTAGGGTACGTACGTAAACACCACTCATGCATGTGCACAGATTATGAACTCTTAATTAATAGATTGATCTCTTTACTTCAAGTCTAGCATCTTAAGTTTTTGGGCGCATAGCTGGCTCGTTCATGAACTCAACATAAGCTAGCTAGGAGCTCATGTATATGATGACTATTTCGCCTATCGAGCCACGCATGAACGCAGGGAGGTGTTCCAAGACTACTGCCAATCGATGAAGGAGGTGTCGCTGGCGATCATGGAGGTGCTGGGTGTGAGCCTGGGCGTGGGGAGGAGCTACTGCAGGGACTTCTTCACCGACGGCTGCTCCACCATGAGGTGCAACTACTACCCGCCGTGCCCGGAGCCGGAGAGGACGCTGGGCACGGGCCCCCACTGCGATCCGGCGGCCCTCACACTCTTGCTTCAGGACGACGCCATGGACGGGCTCCAGGTGCTCGTCGATGGCGAGTGGCGGCCTGTGCGGCCCAAGCCCGGCGCTCTCATCGTCAACATCGGGGACACATTCACGGTAATGTTCTGTACTCCCCACTCTGGTCTCCACGTACGTTGTTCTTGCCGCGCTGCTCATATCATTTCTGAACGCCGATGCCATGCATGTTTTGTTCGTGGCACTATCCCCACATATGTAGTGTTACGTAACCGCGCTACTATCCTTCTGTTCTTCCGCACCACTTCTACCTAGCCCGGTACTACTTCTCCTCCTGATCTCGAATGGATGTCTTTCAATAACGGACCACAGTAAAGTTTAAAGAAATTTACTGGTAATTCATGCAAAAGTTGTGCCATAGAAGCTAGAATGAATTAGGCAGATTTATCAGGAAATATTTTCAAATATTTACGTCTTTTTAGCGAATGAAAGAGGACTGTATTAAAATCTGAAGAAGTACAAACCCCTTACATCAAGATTCTCAAAGACGAATAAAATACAAAGTTTTTTACCCATCTTCAGTATCACTTCGATTGACACCGCCGAAGAGGAGAACCAGATCGAAGCCATATCCTCACTAACCGTCAATGAGAGACGTCAAACTTTGTTGAAACCGCGAGATCCACCGCTTTAGAACTCATTGTCAAGGATCTATAATTCTATGAATTGAAAATCAGTCACATCTCCATCAGAAGGAGAGAGAAAGATCTCATCTCACTAGCCTTTCATCGATCGTACTGTTTCAACATTGCGTACTGGGCGCAGTAGAGTGTGTGTAGTCTGATTTTCATAATTTTCTTCATTTAATTAGCTTGAACAGAGCTCGGCAAGTTGCCAACCCTGGGTTTGGCCTCATGAACCATTCACGCGTTGTCAACTCAAAATCTAGTATCAACAAGATTGCAACAAAATAAAATGCTGGTACGTCCGTCAGCCGTCACGCTTAAATACGGTCTTAGATCGTCCATCTCCTACTAGATATTTCAGCGCAGGCTAGTCCGGTCGTCCCTCTCCCTCTCCAGCAGTATGGATACACGTACGAAAGCTAACCTCTGAAACCTCTTGGAAACAATATATGCTGCAAACTTGCAGATCGTGGTGCGGTTACTCGTCTCTTTCGATCCAGATGGAGATTGAAAATGGCTACAGGGTTCTCTCTCTTTTGGCCCTCATGGACGCTTGTCTGCTTCGGACGGTAGCCAAAGCTGGACAGGGACGCAGGCGGTGGTGGCCGGCCGGCCCCGGTACGAATGGCCCCGTCGTTTTCCTGGTTTCGGCGCTGGTCTGGCGTGTGTGCTTGTGTGGCCGTGATGATGAGAGAGAGGCATGATCGACGACGCAGTGCGCACGTCTCGTCCGTCCTATGCTCGTTTCGTTTGTCCCCGTTCTCGTTTTGGCATTTCCCCACAGTTCCATCCATCCACTTCTCTATGTCTCTCTTCCGTACGTCGGTCCATGCAGGGTCTCGTACTACCTTTGAAAACAAATGCGTTGCGTCGTGCCAATGAGATTGTTTTGTTTTTTTAGGTATATAATACACTTTTCAACATCGCATATGACTGACGCACTTAAGTTCTCTAAACGCAAGCTGATAAAAATGTCAAAGTTCTTCTAATAATCAAGTCTATTCTAATTAAAACCCCATCCATTTCTGGCAAAAATATCCATCGTCGTGGTTTCAAGTACACGACATCCCGGTAACATATTAGGTCTCCCTCCTCCTCCTTTTTGCAGCAGCAAATACAATGCCTTCCTCCGAAGATTACCTCCATGGGAGTAACAATTTGTTAAAAACCACACCTTAGTACATGTTTCAATAACTAAAATTTTATACTTCAGTTTCTTATTCACCTCCACGTAATTAACCAATCATCAAACACGTTACGCACACTCATAGGAGGTGCAATATTTATAGTAACCTGCACAATTCTCCAATTAATCAAAAAAGTCCAACAATAGAACAATAAAATATATTTGGAATTGTTCATCAAGGTTGCGAGAACAACATTTGAGACTACCAGCCCTCTTTTTGCTAAAGTGTCTTTTAATTAGTTTGAACTACTCCTGTAATCAAATACAAATGAAACTTTAATTTTAAGGGGCAGTTTTAGCTTCCAAGTAATATGATTGTGCGGTACAATAAGATATACATATAGCGGACTGTGAATTTCCCTCTGTTTTTTGCGAGGATGTGAATTTTTCATTTTGTTGTAAGGACCAAACAAAATTATCTCTGTGATCACAGCACCATTATTTTTGTTAACAAAACTTAGCTTTAACTTGCATTGCAGGCGCTGTCGAACGGGCGGTACAAGAGCTGCCTCCACCGCGCGGTGGTGCACCGCGAGCGGGAGCGCCGGTCGCTGGCCTTCTTCCTCTGCCCGCGCGACGACCGCGTCGTGCGCCCGCCGCCGCGCCTCGCGGAGGCGCCGCCGCGGCGCTACCCGGACTTCACGTGGGCCGACCTGAAACGCTTCACGCAGCGCCACTACCGCGCCGACGCCCGCACGCTCGACGCCTTCGCGCGCTGGCTCCACGATGATGGCCCCTCGACTTCCCCGAGCCCAAGAAACGCCCAAGGTGTTTAGCCAGTATTCGTTCGGGCTCAAGAAAAGATGGTGCATGTTTATATGCATGTCAGCAGAAATTATGTCGTAAACTGTTAGCTGTGTCTACGTACAGTGCATTAATTTGAGCGGCAAGAAAGACGATGCGTATATGCAAAGTTGTCCCCGTGCAAGATTTATGCACGGCTAGCTACCTCTATGCACCATAGCCATCTCGTCAAAAATATAACGGGTGGGTTGGGTGTGCCGTGTGCATGCATTCGTATGGTATGTCGACTGCATATATGTGAGTGGCTGTTTTGTGTTTCACAGACTGAAAAAAAAAATTAGAGGAAACTAAAAAAAAAATCAAGAAGAAGATGTTGTTATTGTGTACTGTAATTTGTTCGTGCATAAGACGTGTTCCTTAGATAGCTGTCTCTTTTTTTTCCCCTTATTCTGGCTATGCAGCAGGACAAAAAATTGGTTATTCAAGTAGTTCATATGTACAGGCGGCTTTCATATTTTTAGTATGCATTTAATGTTCTATGAATATTTTACAAAGAGTTTTTTAGGTAATTTGTTTCAAAACTAACGTAAATAAAATTTCTTCATATATTTAATCCTCATTTTGGATATATATGAGTAGGCAATTTGGTAGCTTCGATCATATAATTCGACTAAGAATCTAACTACTGTAATTTTTTTATTTTGTATGAGTGTATTTGCAATATACACTTTCTTATTTTCTTGTCAAATCCTTCCTCAGAATCAATCTAAAAGTTTTGTTTTACTTATAATTCGAATTTTACATATTTATATTTGTTATATATATGGACTCTTTATTAGTACTTAATTAGTTTGTTCCAAGTTTGTATGACAATCAAATTCGTACTTTATTTTTTTCTAACAAATTTATGTTATTTATGAATAGCTTATATGGACCTTGGTTTAGTACTAAACCGGCGTTCACAACAATTGACATTGTATTTCTTTCAGTTTCCTTGATTACTTAGTTTTTTTCAAGCACAACTTAGGGGTTTATTTCTTCTTTTTGAACAACTTAGGGATTTCTTAGCCTTGAGAGATGGGTTCTTTTCCATTCCGATATCTTGGAATTCCAATGCATCATAGAAAGCTTAGGAATATCGATTGAAAGGAGGTAGAAGAACGCTTCCAAAAGAAACTTAGTTGTTGGAAAGGGAAGCTACTCTCGTTGGGTGGTAGATTAGTTTTAATTAACTCTGTGCTAAGTAATTTGTCTATTTTTATGCTATCGTTCTTTGAAGTACCAAGAGGTACTTAAGAGACTAGATTTTTACAGGTCTAGATTCTTTTGGCAAAGCGATGAGCATAAAAAGAAGTACAGACTTACGAAGTGGAGTATTCTTTGTTCACCAAAAGATCAAGGTGGCTTAGGGATTTTAAACCTAGACTTGCAGAATAAATGTCTTCTTAAGTGGCTCTTTAAACTGATTAATGAGGATGGGATATGGCAGTCAATTCTTAGAAGAAAATACTTGAGATATAAAACAATAACTCAGGTAGAACACATGCCTGGAGACTCTCATTTTTGGTTTGGTTTAATGAAAGTTAAACAAGACTTCTTGAGACTAGGCAAGTTTACCGTGGGGATGGAACTCAAGTAAGGTTCTGGGAGGACGCTTGGTTAGGTGATACACCATTTAAAGACCAATATCCTAATCTTTATAATATTGTTAGAAAGAAAAGTGCCTCGGTTTTTGAGGTCCAGGCCTTTAAATGTATCTTTTAGAAGATCCCTTGTGGGTAATAATCTGATTGCTTGGTACCATTTGGTTGGTAGAGTAATAGACGCACAATTAACGGATCAAAAAGATGTTTTTATATGGTTGGTAAATCAACAAGGTGCTTTTACAGTTCGATCTATGTATAGAGCTTTAAATATCACCAATGTTGTACCTCATAACCACATTATCTGGAAGCTTAAAATGCCGCTCAAGATAAAAGTGTTCATATGGTACATAATTAAAGGAGTAACTTTAACCAAGGATAACTTAGCAAAGAGACGATGGAAAGGAAGTACTAAGTGTTGTTTTTGTAACATGAATGAATCAATACAACACCTTTTATTTGACTGTCAAAATGCTAGGTTTATATAGAGATTGATACATTTCTCTTTCAACCTACCTCCTCCCAGAAGTGTGTATCATCTTTTTAATGGGTGGTTACAAGGGATAGAAAAGAAAATTAAGTATCAAGCTTTGGTGGGAGCATGTGCCATATGTTGGGCGATTTGGTTAAGTCGTAATGATCAGGTTTTTAACAACACACGAGCTTTTACTTCTATGCAGGTGGTGTTCAGGGGAACGTACTGGATTCGTTTCTGGGCGCTGCTGCAGAAAGAAGAACAAAGATCCCGAATAAATTGGGGTGTCGTGTGCTTGAGACGACTGTGATGGAGATTTTTGCATCAAATGGATGGTGCTTTAGTAATAGACTTTCTGCTAGTTGAAATAATGTTGATGCATGTGATGGATGTTATAAACGTTTATAGCTTTTTTGACCTTTACTTCTGTCGCACTTTGTAATAATGGACAGCTGTATGTATCAATCGATATAGAGGCTGGAATATTAACACATATTCCCTTTTCTAAAAAAAAAGAGAGCAAATAAGTGGGTGCTATTTTGAACTACAAATGGGAAAGAGGAATGACACTACAACACAAATTGGGCCACCATAACAAAAGGCCGGCCCCAACCGAAGCCCATCCGCGAAGAGGAGAGGTACAACATTCCATTTTCTTCGCTTTCCAAGCGGCCCATCGATCGCGACTCGCCTGCGATAACCGAGTCACGCGGTCACCCATGTGTCGAAGACATTTCCAGGCTTCCAGGACGTGCGCGTATCCAAGCAGCCAGCCTATGGCTCGCGCAAGATAGAACGAGACGTGGCGAGCGCGGTCTTTGTTTAGGGAACGCATGTCCAGGGTCACCCCGAAAGCACTTGGCGGCGCGCGCACGCGTCCCCTCGCCGCCGCCCAGAGACCGCGGCCGTACGGCACGGCGCGCCACGACACGTCTCGTCGTGTCCCGCGCTTTAGCGGCGCTTAGCTGTGGCGCGCGCTGGCCGCATATCTAGCGACGTACGTGCACGTGCCAATTGACCGGGGCTTTTGAATATGCCGCCGAGCTCGTTCTCGGTGAGTGCTCACACGTACGCGCGCGCGCCCTCGGCCGCTCGCGCAGCGCGCGTTGCGTGCCGGGCAAGTCGACGGCGGGCGTCGTCACGCGTCGCCCGGCTCTGCCACCCACGTATATACGGGAACGGATAGGCGCGCTCGCGTCGCGTCAGCTCCGCTTCGAGGCGGTGAGCGCGCACGCCACGAGAGAGATCGCCGCGCGAGACGCCGTGGACCTCCCCCGCCTGCAGCTGCACGCGGACCGCCTTGCGGGCGGCGACGCAGGGCAGGTGTCGTTGGATGGACGCACCGCGCGCGTGTTGGTGGACGACCGGTGCACATCGGCGGTGACCGGCCGGCCCCCGTGCCGCCTTGCGGGTTGAGGTCACAGGGAAAACGCAGTGCCCTTGTTGTAAACGTGAAACCTGCGATCGATACACGAGTTCACTTTGTGGCCGAAATGAATCGATGGTTTTGAACAGGACCACAGGACCGTTCGTTCATTCGCTCAGCGTAATTAGATCCACTACAAACTACAAGATGCTATTCTCAAGCTAGATTGTTGATTTGTTGTATGTTACACACACCGGAAATGTTGTTCACCACCTAACTGCAGCTACAATACCGACTGGCCTGGTATGCATGACTGATGACTCCCTCCATTACCAAACCATATCTCGTGCCAAACCAATAGGAAGGATCAAGATCCATAAAACAAAATCAATGGGCATGTTTGGTTCAGCGCCACAGATGGCCACGCGTAAGGTACGGCGAGTTGCTGGTTTTCTGCTTGGTTTCCGCCACAGCTTTTCGCTTTGTCGTTTCCTCCTGCGTAAGGTACGGCGAGTTTGCTGGTTTCTGCTTGGTTTCCGCCACAGCTTTTGCTTTGTCGTTTCCTCCTGTACGTATTGTGAGTAGCTGCTAGAAACTTTGGCTGAAACTGTGGCGAGTGTGGCGCCGTTTCTGGGCGCCACGGCCGCGGCGCCGCCACAGCGTGGCGTGGCCAAGTATGGCCCTGAACCAAGCACGCCCATTAAACCAACAAGTATCCAATAAAGCCCTGCACCAATCAATCGCATATACACAGCTTGTTCAGTTCCCGCTGCAACAACTACTGCCCCTGCTCCTCGACGACAGCAGAGCTACTACGGCCTCATCGCCGCCGTCCATACTACTACTTGAAACACGATCCGACCGCCATTGGTTCCTTCGGGCCGATCGGTTTCCGGCGGCTCGGCCGAACTGGTCACCAACCATTCAACCAACCAACCAACCCGGTTCGCGCCTCAGAACGGCTTGTTTCCCCAGTACGTGAGGATGTCGTTGAGCAGCGGGTCGCCGGCGCTCCGCCCCGCGGGGGCGGCGCCGAGCATCGAGCTGGCCGGGTTCACGCCGGGCGCCGCGGACGCGAACGTGCGCTCCCACTCGGCGATCTTGGGCTGGCTCTGCACCTCCGGCCGCTCCTCCGCCGACGCCGCCAGCGCCGCATGCCCGCCGGACCCGCTCGAGTCTGCGTGCGCCCGCGGCATCGAGTCCGACGGCCGCACCTCGTAGTACGCCGCCAGCTCCGGGAACGGCGGCGGCGCGTAGCCGGCGCCCGGAGGGAGCAGGGGCGGCTTCTGCTCCGGCGGCGAGGGGGCGTCGTCCGCGTGCTCGGCGCCGTAGCTCGTCTCCGTGCTGCCGTGAGGGTCGCCGCCGGTGGGCTTCTCGTGTGCGCCTTTCTTGTTGTAAATCCGGCACAGCACCCAATCATCCAACTGCGGGCAACAATACAAACAAAAATTGTTTAATAAAAAAAAAGATCATTTCGTATCATGACCGTATCAGCGTATCTATCTATCCGCCAAAAAGGAAGAACAATAATTATGTGCGAATTATTAGTTAATGAAATCCCAAAAAGGAGTATTATATTGACGCGTCATTGTCGACCGTATCCCATCGCTGTCCCAGCTCGCAAAGCGAGCAAAATAATTGGCGCCAGAGGGAGATGACGCACGGCGACGGCATCTTCCCCGTTCACACACTCGCCGGAAATCCATCGGCCACCATGACAGGAAAATGGAGAAAAATTCTGTGACCGCCCATACGCGGCGTGGCGATGAATAAAAAGTGTCCGTATCTGTACCTTTTGATACGGCAGTGACTAGTGACAGCGCATGACAGAGGATATTGGTGATCGAACAGAAGAACAACTTTAATTACGCACGAATAATTCGATCGGGGAGCTGGACGAATTACTAAGCTAGTAGGTCTCTCGAAACGGAACGTACCCTGAGGCTGTTGTTGCTCTTCTTGCGCGCGGATCGGTCGACGTCGGCGAGGCGGTACTCGTGCATGATCCAGTTGGTCTTGTCGCCCTTGGGCGCCTTGCCAGCGTAGAAGACGAGCGCCTTCTTGATGGCCAGCGGCCTGGGCGTGCCCACCGGCTTGTCGGCGCCGGTGGCCTTCCAGTACCCCGTGCCGGCGGCGCGGTTCGGCCGCGACCCGTTCGGGTACTTGCGGTCGCGCGGGGAGAAGAAGTACCATTCCTTCTCGCCGTACAGCGCCATTCCTACCATCACATCATATACGCACACAAAATAATTCGCAATCAATTACTGCCAGGGTAGTAGACACCAGCTAGCTGTACGTGTCGTGTGGAAACGGAGGTACTTACCTGGGAGCTGCCAGGGGTCGTACTTGTAGAGGTCGATCTCGGCGATGATGGGCACGGAGATGGGCAAGCCGGCGCACCGCCGGCAGAGGTAGTGCATCACCAGCTCCTCGTCCGTCGGGTGGAACCGGAACCCCGGCGGCATCTGCAGGTCCTGAGCCTGCTCCTGCGCCGCCGCCGCTCCACGGCCGCCTCTGCCACTCATCTCCCTACCTTCTTCTGATCTTCTTCTCCTCCGGCCGGTGATCGCTTTCGATCAAAGCTCAAAAGTCGTTCGGCTGGTGGTGGCTTGGTGAGTCCTTCGTCTCGATACGTATCTTTCCCAGTCCTGCGAGAGGCGGCGAGGCTTGAAACCATGCGCCGTGCGGCCCGCGAGCCATATATAGCGCCCGACGCGTGCGGGCGGGCTACTGGGGCCGTCGACGGGGACACGTGTAGGGCATCGGACGGGGGCGGATTCAGTCATTGCTGACGACAGGGCGATTGGACGCGGGCGCGGCCGGCAGCGGCGAGGCGGCACGCGGTCGGGGCCCAGCGAATGGCGGCTCAGGCGGAAAGGCGTTCCGTTTTGGGCTGGGAAACGGGACAGCGCGGCCAACGCGCTTCCGTCCGTAGGGCGACACGTGTAGTCGGGGTGGCAAAACGGAAAGCGTGGGCCCACACAGGCTAGATAATGTGCTCACAGACCAGACCGACGAGCTGCTATTTTGGCTGAGCCTCATGATTATTTTGAGTGAAATAAAGTTTTAGTTTTCAATTTCACATAGCTCAATTTTTATTAAGAAACGGGTGGTGGTGGTGGGAAGGGGGGGCACGGGCCCTACAATTATACATTATTTTGTTATGTGTCATTGCAAATGTTCTTTATCCCGTAGTTACCAACACGGTGAAATATGTGAGCTTCATTTATCATTGACACATCAATATAAAATATGGTGTCCAATGTTAAAGATGTATTCTCTCCTAATCACGTGCATGATACACCCATTGGTACATCATTGGAAGACGATGTTATACATGCAATTTAATTAGCTTATATTGATTGTTTGTCTGCCATGTTTCTTGTGCAATATTTAAAAATAACAATGCAATAACATATGAAAATGTTTGACATTTTGAAGGTCAATTCAACTCAACTCAACCACCCATTTAGTGGTGCACCAAAAAAGATAAGGGTAAACTTAATTAGAAATCAACACACAATGATAATAGTTTGACATTATTCACTCGAGTACCATGATTACAACCATCTTTTGGCATTTGAAAATATTTTTTCACGTCTCTTATTTTTTCGAAAACGTACAATACAAACGTATTTCATTAAAAAGAAGAGAAGCATAAACATTACAATGACGTTCAAGCCATCTTGACCGAGAAACCATCTTGAGCTCTTTGGATTGACCTATAAACCCTAGAAACCAAAAGACGACACACCTAAACAAAGGCAATTACTCGCAGCCTGAAGAACGACCTACTACTCACGTCTCCTACAATCTAACACTTTATAGGTCAATCCAAAGAGCTTAAGATATGTCGCCCACATAATGGTTGGATATGGTGAAAATAAGAATAACGACTTGACTCATCATAATTATTATATATTGTGTTTATTGGAGATACCAAGGCTTATACAGCTATAAGGAAAATACATGTGCTTTGCCAAATATTCTAGATAAAAAAAACATGTGTAGCATATAGTAATAGTAAAAAGTAACTAAAAGGGAGAGGTTTTAGGTAAACTATCAGGTAACTGCAGCTAAATATTTACATTTGCACATAATTTCTAGGTGAAAGCATGTTGACATTCTAGACTCCTATTCTTTATTTTGATTTATGCAGCATCAATAGGGCAAAATGTCGTCATCTATTGAGCAATTCTTGAAGCCATCCTCCCAGAAGTTTGATTTTTGGACTCATTAAGTGTTGTTTGAGTTTCATCTTATTTTTAGAGAGTATTATGCTAATATAATGCACATGGCATGAATCTAATATATTGTTGCGGGGAAAAAATTCTGAAACCTCAAAACCTCCGTAGCTCAAACAGAAGTCCTACGCTTACATAAATTTTTTGCCATTACAAACTATATATTGTTTTATTATCGACTTCTAAATATGCTACACGTGCTGACGAAACAAAATACGCCTCAAGGAATAAAGTGGCGTACCCCCACAAAGATGCGGTCCACGGCAAATGGAGAGTCCAGAACCAACCGGCAGCGCACATTCCACGCAGAGATATGCAGCGGCCACGTAACGGAGATGCAGAGATGCGTACGCGTCCGTGCAGGTAGATATGCCTCCACTAGCTCTAGCTTAGCTTTATCCGACGGGAACTGATCAACGCGACAGGAGATTAGGTAAGCATTACGATCCTGGTTAACCAGTCAAAATGGCGCCACGTACTTTTGCAGCCCCTGGAAAGTGCCCTCGGATCGACACGTAATGCTGTCAAGCTTATCGGGGTGCTGTTTAGAATCTTGTAACTTCCAACCAGAGAATTGATAGTACTCCTGAATGTCCTAGCAATTACTTAGATTTTTCCTTTCCTTTTCGTTCGCTCTGCAAAATAACAGCAATTTTATCACGGACCATTGCGCTGCTACTGATACAGCTTTCAATGGTGAAGGTTTGCACAGATGTATGAAAGCTGCCTGCATGCTGCCCTGCTAGCCCCAGTACTACCAGCTAAACTAGCTCGTCTGGGCCGTCGCCATATGCAAGTACGACTAGCTGCTTCTTTCGAGCTCGACGCGTGAGCATTGAGCGGACAGCAACGTGCCGACGGACGGTTAGCTGTCCGAGGCGTACGTGTAACCGATCGAAGACGAAAGTACGCGAGATCGTCGTCGACGGGCACCGGCTCGCTTGGCGCCGTCCGCCGCGTTACGATTGCGAGCGCGTGTCACGTACACGTCAACGCACAGGACTCGCATATCTTCTTCTTCATTCCGGTTGCCTTTTTCCGGTGAAAGAAACCTGCAGCCACCGGCCGGCGCGCACACGTAGATTGGTATACATACGTGGCGACGATGCTAGCGAAACATTTGGTCGCGTTTGTTGAATATTCGATATGCTTTCATGTAGATCGGGCATCATCTTTGCTGCGCTGATCGACTGGTTCCGGAAGAAAGCCGTGTTTAATTATTGCGTGCGTCTAAGTTAGGGACGTGACACGTACGCACGGCAACTTGCGGGCTAATATTAAAGATGAGAGCGTGGGCTGCCAAAAGCAGAAGCTGATGATTTCGATATATCATATATATGTGCCTTCAGCTCCAGGAGTAAATTTATCTCCTATAATTTGTATCTCTTTCCAATAAAGAAATGATATAATAATAGTAGTACTACGTGTATACAGGGCTGGAATAGTGTATACAGGGCTGGAATATTGATGAGGGATGGGGAGGACACTGTTGCAAAGGCAAAGCGTGCGAAATGCTTTCCCTAGTTGGTGGCGCGTGACAGGTGAACCGTGAACGTGGATGTGGTTTCAAGCAGGTACGAGTACAATATTCTGGGGTCGAGAAATAAAAAGAGAGAAGAAAGCAACGCATGGGAGAAGCAGACAAGTGAAAAGGGAAGGCAAACAAACAGCCAAGATATGGGTGACATTGCTCTGACTGGTGCCACAGTAACGACGACTCGTAGGAGTACCTGCTTTCGCAGATGCATCAACTTTTCTTCCGTTAGTACAAATCCAAACCAAATTTAAAATAATAATGATGTGATGGCTGATTCGATGATAGTACTACAATGATGCCTGCGCCTGCCACGTACTTGCACAACCGTATCTGATCTGAATTATACTCCTCCTTCCCGCAATAGCTGTCGTTCCGGGGCAAAACTTTTTTCCCACAATAGCTGTCGCGCTGCCGCTCCCGGGCCCACGCTCCCATCTAATCCCACGCAGGGTCGTACTCCTCCCAAAAATAAAAATCTCTCGGTCTCTCTTCTCTCTCTCCAGGCGAAATCGCCTCATTCCCTGACCAAATCCCCAAATCCCTCCCTCCCGGCCAAATCCTCGTCGATCTGCGGAGGCGACGGCGGGGTGAGGGAAGCGCGAGCTGGAGGAGTGAGGTGGCGAGATGCGCAGCGATGCGGAGGCACGCGGAGGCGGGATCGAACTGCGCGGCAGCGGCATGGAGCCGCACGACGGCGACCTGCGCGGAGGACTTCCCCGACCTGCACGGCTACAGCGGCAAGGCGCGCGGCTCGACGGCGCGGCGCTCGGGCGTGGTGGAGCTGGCGCGGCTCGCCGGCGCGGCAGTTGCGCGCGGCTTGACGATGGAGCTCGCGCGTCGCGGAGCTGGCGCAAGGTTGCGCGCGGGATCCGACGAGGAGATCGAGAGGGGAGGAGCTGGGTGCGAGGGCCCTCCGCCGAGAGCGGGAAACGGAGCTCGCGCACGGAACGCGTGGTGGTGACTTGCGAGGACGCCGCGGAGGCGGGGTCGACCAACGCGGCGGCGGCGGCGTCGAGCAGCGTTGGCTGCGGTTGGGCCTGAGCGGAGGCGCGTGGTGGCGACCAGCTAGGACGCCGCGGAGGCGGCGTCGATCTACGCGGCGGCAGCGAGCGAGCGGCGCGCAGCTCGTGCCGGCGGCGGCCCTGGGTGAAGCTTCGGTAGGAGGCGAGCGGGGGAAAGGGACAAGACGGAAGACGACGGCGGCGATGCTTGGCCGCGCGTGGAAGATGACGCCCAAGCTTGGCTGCGCGGGGCTGGGCGCGGACGTCGACGGCGCTTGTGGATGCTTGTGCATCGGGTGGAGAAGCAGCGGTGGCTAGTAGTACTACTCCACTCACTAGCTCTTGTGTATCGGGGTGGAGATGCTTCGCGAAACGGCCAGCACCGTCTACGCGCTGCAGAGAAGAACGAGACAAGCGAGTGGGAGGAAGAAATGAATGAGGGCATTTTAGTAATTTCAACTAAAGCTTCCTCTCCACCCTGTCACAGCAGAGCGACAACTAAATAGGGAAGGAGGGAGTATTTAGGTTGGACCGTGCATATCAGAGTCGCGGTGTCTCTTAATCGCCGCGGCACCACAAGCATGACGCCACGCTGATGAGTTGTTGACACTTAATTATATACCTGAAGAATATTACGAGTGTTCCATAAAGTTCCAGCTGCACGCATGCTGACCTAAACCACGGCAATTCCACAGATTATTAGTTAATTTATATTATTGTGAGGGCATACTTAGCTTCGTGACGATCCCGTTGCTAAATTATTTATCCTTGTGTGATTGTCATGAATCGATCTGGTTGCTACATATGGTAATGGTAGTCAACTAAATTATTTGTAAGATGAAGGGTATATATATGCGCATAAGTATGCGATACCATTCAATTAACTCGAAGAAAGAGATCAGCGATGATGGGCATATCAAAGCGTCCACCAATTAAAAAAGAGGGCAATTAGAGAGGTACCACCTTTCGCACGAATACGTACAAGGACAGATTCGGTATCCTGGAATCTTCGATCTTTATAATTCGGGAGGAGGAAAGCAACATGACGAGGCCACGTCACCTCCAAAGTACTCCCTCCGTCCCTTATTGTAGGGCGTTCTGCGATTCAAACCAGGAAATAGCGGTACAAGCAAAAGACCGTGTTACCCCTCATCGAATCTCAGAAACGTGAGCAGAAACAGCAGTTGGAGTGAATGCATTGAATGCGGCCAGAGCTTCTTCTTGCTGGCGCAACCCACCGCTGCCCCTGGTCTCTTCATCCATGGATGTCGTCCATGCCACCACCCTCACCATCACGTCGACCGGCCCTCCGTCTCGCAATCGACGTCGACCGCGCCGCCATCCTCGCAATCGATGTCGACGCGCCGCCGTCGCGACACTGCCCGCCTCCACCTTACAGACAGGCGCGCGGATCTGGGTGGGGAAGGTTGAGGAGGGGCGGGGACGGCTGCTTGAGTTCACAGGAGCTCGAGGCCGAGGCCATGGCCCGCACTCTCGGCTTCCACAGCGCCGGGTCTGCCGCTCCTCTTCGACTCCGATTTGGGGAGAGAGGCGGCGACGAGATCTGGGTGCGAGGGTCCCCGCCGCCTTTGGACTCGTCCATGGCGTCTGGGGGCGCCGCCGTCCCTTGCCGCCTCCATGAGGGTGATGGAGCGGCGCGGGATGCAGAGCCGGAGGAGGGGGAGGAGCAGGGTGCGGGAGGATGGCCTATCGGGAAGAGGAAGTGGAAGAGAAGATGAGGGAGGATCCGGAGCGAGGCGAGGGCGTGAGGGCGGCTGGCGGCGGCGAGATGCGAGATGGGGAGGAGGCGGAGGCGCGATGAGAGATGCGGGAGGAGGGCGGGCGGCGCGATTCGCGGCCCATGCGGGCCGGCTGCGGGTGTGGTGGGAAGATGGGGTCGCGGGGGATGGTGTGGGTGGTTGAGAAAGAAAACGCGTGGGTCCCACCTAGAACGCCCTATATTAAGGGAAAAGTCTAGAAGGCTAGAAAGCCCTATATTAAGGACGGAGGGAGTACACAGTAACACGCGTTGCGGTGGTCTCTCTCTGTCTCTCTCTCACCTCCGAAGTACTCTCTCCGTCCTAAAATAATTGTCGTTTTAGCTCTTGGCACGGAGATTAAGAAAAGTTGATAAAGGTAGGTGCGCAGAAAACAAGAAGAAAAGAGATAGAGATAGAGGTGTATTGGGAAGAGAGAAAGGTGCATCGGGAAGTGAGAATGACAATTATTTTGGGAAAACTAGATGAAGCTAGGATGCCAAGTAAACTGAAACGGAAGGAGAACACAGTTACACAGTAACCTCCAAAGTACACAGTAACACTGCGCTTGTCTCGTGGGCTATCAGGAATGAAGCCGGAGGATAATCTCGATGAGGAAAAAGACGGGCTCGAGATTTCAGCGTGGCCCAACGTGTTTCTTCAAACCAGGAGAGGGAAAAATCTATGGTTGCCTTAATTTCTATCCAAATTAAGTAAATGTACCAGAGAGGGAAAAAAATGCTTAAACCATACTAGTTGCGTCATCTCAGATCAAATGAAAAGAAAATTGACATCTTGATTCCTCATAACTTAATATCTAATCTATCCTATCCTTTAAAGAAAACAAAGTTTTTGTTTGGGAGATATGGAAAATGAGAATTGTTTGAAATTAATAAACCTTACATGTAATGATTTGATAAGTTACAGTTACACTAGTACTTTAGTGTTACTTTAACATATTCTTCAAATTGAATCGTACTACAAATAGCGAGTTGCAGATGGATTTTGTTGTCATAATGATGTGATATAAATGGCTCAAAAAGGTTTCAATTGTCTCATGGGAATAAAAAAAATATTCGGCCAATTATTCTAAGAGTATTTTTATTTCACCCACACTTCGCTCATCGAGTGGTGGCTCATGCTAAGGCAAAGCACCGCCGCACCCCCCCTCCCCTGAAAGAAAGAAGCCAACGGGCTGGAGTACTTGGCCATGCTCATCATCTGACATATCTGGAAAGAATGAAACAACAAAGTTTTCAATAGGACCGATGTTGCGCCAGGCAAGCTCGTAGGACGAGATCAAGAAGGAAGCTCGGAGAGCTGCTTACTACTGTTGAATAAGTGAATTGATCATCTTTTCCCATCAGCTTAGGTTGTTTGAGTCAATTGGATCATGCATGCAACTTAATTTGGTATTAAAGGTCTCGAGTTCGAATCTTGACGGCCTGAGAGAGCATACACGTGAGGTGGAGTGTTGAAGTAGTGAATTGTTCACTTTTGCTCATAAGCTTAGGTCTTTTGGGTGAGAAATTAACTTAACTTGAAAAAATAATAACATAAAAAAGTTACTCCATCCGTTTTTTATTATATGATGCCGTTGACTTTTTCGTTGAACTTTGACCAATAATATAGATTGAAATATTTAGTTTTCGAATGTGAAATGAATATCATTGGATTCATCATCAAAAGTACTTTAAGGTTAACTTATACACTTAGCTATTTACACAAATATTTTGAATAAAATGAATGATCAAACGTAACGAAAAAAGTCAACGGCGTCATATATTAAAAAACGGAGGGAGTACATGAGAGCTAATGAGTAGAAAGCTAAAGCTCACAAACAACTCACTACCCTACATGCGAGCCGCTCTCTGAGTTGATGAAGATGACCACATGAAAATTCACACATCCTCACACGGTGCATGCGATTTCCACCGAACAACCAGTTAACCAAACCGCATGTTTCCGAAGCTCCCTTGCTCCGGGATGAGCATCAACCAACATCCCCTTTACCACGAAAGCTCGCGAGAGTCAGAGATGGTCTATCAAAGAGACAAGCTAGACGAAGCAGAGACCCTCCCCCGACTAGTCCCCGTCGCCCTCCCATGACTTTCCGAGGGCGCTTGATCCCCGCTCGCACTCCTAGCCCTCCCACCGCCGTCTCTACAGCGGCGCCTCTCGCTCCCCATCACCCCCGGTCAACCCTTGTGGCAGCGGGGAAAGGGGAATCGAATCGGCAATGCAATGCGGGGATTTAGTGCCTGTTCGTGTTTTTAGGCCTAGAGGTCACATCAAAACTAATCTTGCTATTTAGGCGTCTTAAATAAATTTAATTACAAAACCTTTTTACAGATGTGGGCTAACTTGCGAGACGAATCTAATGAGCCTAACTAATCTATGTTTTGCTACAGTAATGCTACAGTAACCATCGTCTAATCACGGCTTAATTACTCTCATTAGATTCGTCTCGTAAATTAGTACAAGGTTCTGCAGTTAGTTTTATAATTAGACTTATTTAAGACGCCTAAATAACAAGATTAGTCTTGATGTGACTTTTAGGCCTGGAGAAACGAACACAGCAAATGGGTTGTGCTTGTGTGGAACTTTGACCGTGTCCCTGTGCAGACACACGGTGTCAGCGCCGCACGCCGGATGCCGCAAAGGGAGGCGGCGCAGCCGCGCAGGGATATGCAAATAAAGCATGTTCGCCAAATATTTCTGGTATTTGGCGAACATGCTTTATATTGCGTATCAAAAAAGACACGATCAAGATTGCATATCTTGTAAGAGCTAGGTATTTCTGGTATACTCTATAACAAAATAAAAGACCCATGTAATAGGAGAAACATCTAGAATAATTGTATGAGATATTTTTGTAATAAAGGGATATGCTATTGTTTTAACAAATTGTGTGGCCTTGTGCAAGTTTAAACAGAATTATGTTTAGTTTCTAACCCCTAAGCAACCACATATGAATGTGTGAAAAATAAAACTTCTGTTCCACCAAAATCAATATCCTAGATAAATTATTGGATTATTCTTTATACAAGAGTATTCCAACAGAGAATGAAGAATCTTTAGTCTATTATGTAAGAAATGGTACCATCCTCTAGTTCCAAAAAACTAAACGTGGGTTATTGTTCTAATCTCGAAAATGATGCCATGATTAGTAGAAGTTTGTGCTTTCAAAATATATTGGTTTGATGTGTAGCCTAAGCTATAGAAGGGTCGAATCGTATAAAATACCTTAACGAATGTTTTATTCTTTCTCATAGTATAAAGTTTAAGTTGGATGATAAATATACTATAATGAGTCTAGATGATGTACTCATCTACATGTAATTTGCGAAGGTACGTGGTTTCCATCCGTGTTGCTTCATGAGTGAAGTAGTCCCAAAAGTAAATCAAAATATGATTGTTGCGTATTCTTAACAAATAGAGAAATCACACTAATAGCATTATGAACCACATAACCTTAATGAACAAAGTGCGTAGAGTTGTTTGAATATTTTATTCAGCAGTAAGTGAGATTTTATAAAAAGGTAGAGATGATGAAAAAATTGACCACATTCTCTTATCATATATTTCAATTCACCATTCTCTATGTCGCTAAAAAACATTCACCATTCTCTACTTAAGATAACTTTTTAGATATATTTTCTAATGAGCGCCTAACAAGAGTGATATTCTTCTTTTTTTTTTTGCGAATGAAACAAGAGTGATATTAAGTCAACCCAATTTCCTACACTTTTATTTTTTATGAAAACTAAATTTTAATATTTTAAGAGTTGATAGAGAGTCGTACTATTGAAATATTTTTTTCAATAGGAAGAACATTGTTTTTCTTCTTTTCTTTTGTCAGAAATTGGATTGACTACTGGTATACAAGAAATGCAAAAAAGAACATTCTACCAGCAAAATATTCTCTCAAAATCAAAGAAATTCATGAGGAGGTTCACCAAAGACACATTCAATTCCAAGCAACATTTGAGAATGAAAATAAGTCGAATGAGTACCGTTGTTAGAACCTAGAGGCTAAAGATCAAATCACTTGATCGTCAACTCATGATTCATGAATCACTAGACCAAAAGCATGCTCTTTAAACGCTTGGATAAACTTACCATTATCTTCGGATCCAAAAAGAACCATCTCGCATAATGCAGAGCTCACATAGTCAACACAAAATGCACATATATATAGATGAAAAATTCCGCATAAATATACCACAATCAAATCATCCCTCCTTTCATTGATCTTCTTCGCTGGCATGCCAGGTGCAACCGTGCAACCCAACACGACTGCACAATACCGTGACCCGATGGCTGGATCCTACATTGCCGCCACATCAAACCCGCCGTCACCCACCGCGGCGCCACCGTGACCTCTGCACCGGCACTCGGGCGACTCGTCGAAGTTGTCGGCCGGGAACGCCTGCGAGAGCGGCCCGACGTAGAACATGAGGTGGCCGGGGTCCTCCATGACGACGCGGTCGATGCCCCAGTTGAGCAGGAACATCCGCACCGAGACGCCGCCGAGGTTTCGGATGCTCCCGCCCTCGACGTTGCCGGAGATCGTCCGCCGGTACGTGAGCCGGTACCCGCCGTCGACCTCGAACTCGCAGTCCCGGCTCAGGTACACCTCGAACGCGCCGTCCGACGGCCGGTACTTGTACCCCGTCACGCCCACCGGCAGGATGCCCCTCGGGAACCCGAAGCCCTCCAGCATCTCGTACGCGCTCGGCTCGGCGGCGAGGTCGCCGGAGTCGAAGGCGGAGGCGGCGGTGTGGAGGAGGAGCGAGACGATGCACGGCAGGAGCAGGAGGAGGCCGCGCCTGGCGGCCATCGTCATGGCGGTGTGCTACTTTGATGTTGGAGTTAGTTGTTGACGACGAGGATTACAAGGGAATTTGTTGGTGAGGTGTTCGGATTGGAATCGTCGGCGAGGAGGATTAATTTTGGATTTAAGTTTGGGAGATCGGGAGGAGCTGTCAGGCGAGACCGCATCGGTTTGGTTTGGCGTGAGGGTATGGTCTGACTTGGATTGTACGTTGGACACGGACAGCAACGTAGCTTGCTCGCACTCCTGATTGCCTGTTTCGTGAATGAAAAGATGTACTACGGCGTTAAACGTGGATTCAAAAAATCAACAGCATCAATAATTTAAAATCGAAGAGAATGCATCATAAGATCTAGGGGCACGAGCCCCCCCTCCCCCACCCCCTAAAAAAAAAAAAAACACGCACACACATCACAGTCTACAAGAATAAGCCACGATCACAAGCCTCAAAGCAAATCATTAGTCTCATCTAGTATTAAAAGAACTTTTTGTAAGTTGCATGCTTCCACCTATTAACCGTTGCCTATACCGCTGAAAATTTTGCGCAAAATCAGGCAGCAGTAAACAGACAAGGGACGCATTCAGGCAACCAAGCCTGAAGCCGACTACGTCCACATTTTCTGCCGGCGAACCAAAGCGTAAAAAACCGGATACCGAACATGTTCCCCGCCATTATGAAATGTCCATTCTAGAACATGATCTGAATTAGCTTCAAGTAACCATCAAACAGCACCCAAGAGTCTAGTCGATCCAGCCAAAGCATCTCGCCCCTCAAACAAGCATGGGCACCCTAGCATAACTGCCCTGCGTATACACATGCTATCTGATAGCAACTGCTGATGGCATTGACATCTAATGCAACTTTCTTAGCACAGAATACAACAAGAGCAAATGACGAGGCACTCCTTGATAATCCGAAATAGGCCACTCTTTGGCAGGATCAGCAATACATAGGTTGGTTTGCAGGATCCATTTGTTACTCCTAATTGTTTGCGGTGGTTTGGCGGTCAGCCTGTTGGGATTGTTATATTGCCAAAGCTAAAATCCCAAGTGGAATATACTGCAGCAAAGAAGCCATCCCCATTTCCACGATATTTACATAAAGGGGATCCAAGTCTTCTAAAACATGAATCCTCTCCACTACCTCGTCACCTGCAGAACATCTCTAAGGAAAACGGCAGAGTCGCTACTTTGGCCTCTTCTCCAGACTTTGAAGTCCTCGGGGAAGTAGCCGCCATCCCACCAGTGACGCAGATGCTCCACTGTAAATGGCCCTCGCTCATCACCCTGAGGATCGTTGTAATACCATACGGTCCTGCGCTGTGAGATTCCGCTTTTGCGCCGGGTGTTACTTGTCTCGTGCTGCACAGGAAGAGCGTCCCCCGCATCATCATCTTCTATATTAATAACTTCTGTTTGCCCACCTCCCTGACGCAGATTCTCATCTCCATCGTCCTCAATGGGAATAACTTGGGCTGTCATGCCAACATCAACAGCTGCAATAAGTCGTATTAGGCCATGTACATGAAAAAAAGTAGGAAAGGGATTCATGCTTCATAAAGGACGGAGAATAGCAAGTAATCTAAACTGGTGTAAGAAATCATTGGCAGAGACAATACTGTTTTCAAGTATTAGAGCCCTCTGTGATTAACATCCTAGGTTGCTTAATACATATACATGTGACTGAAAGGAAATGCAAGCAGAACTGAAATGGTTCGCTTGCAGGCAGGAGTCATATAGTAACATTCTATGGTGAAGGTACTTCAGGATCAGGTCAAAATACTAAAAAGGAGTAAGAATTTTCCAGGTGTATCACCAGTTGTGTGAGTGTAGAACAAAAGCCAGTTAGCATGAAATGGCTGTCAACTCAGTGAACACTAAACAAAAGCTAGAGGAAAGCCTAACAGAAGAACAATCCTCAGAAAAGTATAGCAAGCAAACCTTCAGTGCACTGCCTTTGAACATGCATTGCAGATGTGTCACCAGTGGCGTCAGCTTTGGTAGCTGCATTATGCAAATTGAACAATGAAAACTATTCACCGACTCAAAAAATAATGTTGCATCGAGTTAGCTCCAAAAATGCATTAAAAGGTGCCTCGATCTAATTACACCAGCATGATACAACCTTCAGAGTCCTGCTGAGCGCATGGAATTTTACCAGCAGCATCAATGGCTCCCGGGCCTGCACCAGGTACAAACAATGCAAGCAAATTGGTAGCTATGAATGAAAATGAAATGTCAACTAGACAAGCAGAGGAAAGGCTCCTAGAAGATCCATCGTTCAAAACTTAGTGAAAATACAGGATGTAAGAAAAAACCTTCATGGTTCCCTTTCTGAACATTCATCCCTGCTGTACCACCGTCAGCATCCTCTTTAGTAGCTGCATCATACAGTACGAATAATAAAAACCAGCCAGGTAGCTCAACTCCAATTTCAAATCCTACCGAAGACAAACCACAAACCACGACCTTAGGTGTTCTTTCACATTCACAATCATTCATAAGGGTCTACCATTAAACATCATTAAACTGTGATATTAAACAGTAAATGGTATCTCATTGGCTCACAGTAAAAGGGTGCACTTTTCATTTGTTTTTCTTGTCAACGCAAAGCCAGTCCTGCAAACTAATAGTGCTATTCTACCAACGCCCTCCGGTTTTAATTTGTTGACGGTGGTTAATGAAAAATTAACAAATTAAAACTGGAGGGAGTAGTGTGTATTTTGTTAATTTTTGTAGTTACTTTCTTAATTATGGTAGATTTTTTTTCTTTTTATGAACTAAAGTGAGTAGTTAGGTACACAGTTCCATCCCCACTCACAGTTGAGGACAGAACTTTACAATAATTGATAAGTCGATAATCAAATGCATACTGTATGAGCAAACCTTTAGATTTTTCTTCAGAGCAACTTTTCAGTGAAAGAGCTCTCTCCCCATCAGTACCTGCAAGAAATTAGAATGCTTGATTGTCCCTTCAAAATACATGAGTGCACGTTATAAACCAAACCTTTAAGTTTTTCTTCTGAGAAACTTCTCAAATTAAAACCTCTCCCCAAATTGGTGCCTACACCACAATCACAGTATTAACCTTCCATAAAATTTATACGTGGTCTAATGCAACTTAATATCAAGCACTTATCACATCCAAATAGAACCTTCAGATTTTCCTTCTGAACAACTCTTCAAAATAGATCTCACATCATTGTTACCTACAGAACAATTAGCATCTGCCTCCCAATGAGAACAGGTGAAAGCAAATTGTATAACCATACCTTTGGATTTTTCTTCTGAAAATCTTTTCGATGAAATAACTCTCTCTCCATTGTTGCCTACACAAAAGACAAGTTGTTTACCTTCATTTTTCTGTAAACCAAATTGCACGTAAACATGTAATTAACAGGTAAAAAAGAGTATCACAGAAGAAAACACTAGGTCGGAATTTCCAATGTTGAATTTGAGGTGAAAGGGTTATAAGGGATGGTCAAAAGTCAAAATCCATTCAAGATAAAAGGCAACTGAAAAACAAACATGTACAGTAACATAGAGTAGTGTCCCTTTAATGAAGAGCAGTCAGCAATCCCTAATGCAAGGAGTTACATTAACATCACAAATGTAACAAAGGAAACAATATACCACAAAAGGAAACCTAATGATGCAGATAAAACGTCTTGTGTATCCAGCTATTTCTTTTCATAGATTCCTCTAAAAAGGCTCCCATAAGACACCAGATGCACTTCAATAGGAAGTAGTAAATACAGGAAATCCTATAGCTAAGGATTTGTAACAGTGTCACCTTGAAAAGCAACTGTATTCTTCTCAACAGACTTGTCCTGTGCAGTAACTTGTAATTCAGTATCTTTAATATCCTCCGTATCTGGAATAACTTGTGGGACCTCTTCAAGTAGACGTCGTCTTTCAGAAGGTTTTTCTAAGAGCTTCTTCTTATCCAAGTCCTCATACTTAGTAGAGCAGAAGCAGTTAAGGTTATAACAGTGCAGTTCAAAGTTCATTTGAATAAAAAATAGATCAGGTCGCAAACATGAAACAAGGTGGGCTTCCACATCTTGAAATATCATTACACGATCAAAAGAGTTCAATCTGGAAAGGATATGTTCTGCGCCAACCTTTCTCATTCGCAATTTCAATTGATTTTTCCAGTCTCTGGAGTTCTTTGTTGATCCACTGAAAAGGAAAGGACAACTTGGTTACTGTTTGCAATAAAGAAAATTAGCAGGTGAACTTAAAATGGGAATCTGAGAATATGTCCGAAAAGGAAAAAGATTTTAATGAGATTATGCGATAGCCAATTAGAGAGGGAGAGAGAGAAGTAGGGAGGGAGGGAAAGAGAGGTCATTAGCATTCAAAACTGCAACATTTTTACACTGTGTACCAAATAACGTGCACAGTAGATCTGATACTATAACATACTTACATGACTCATTATGTCCCTATGTATACTTTTCACTTTCTCCTCTAGATCACCCTGTAAAAGGCAGAGGTTTATATCACTAAAACAAAGTGTTGCAAATAAGTTAGATTACTCAAGCAAAACAACAAGATGGGGAACAACTGCTAAAAATTCGTCCAAAAAAAAGGAGAGTGAATTCCTAACGTGAAATATGATAGATTTTTTCTTAATGTTGTTGTAATAGGAACACTAACAAGAATGTACTTGACAATACTAGGCAGTACGGATAACACATGATTCGATTAGTGCAATTTAACAGTTAATGCATTACATTATGGTACTAAAGCTCTCTCAAACTATGTGGTGGTGTTTCTTTCTCCTTTCATTGGGTTTTGTTGGTGTGAGGAACTGCATAAGGAAGTATTGCAACTTGTAATAAAACGTCTGTAACCTCTTAGGAGGCCAAGGCTGGGGAGTGGGGACCCCATTATCTAAAAAAATGGTACTAAACCTCTATAGATATTTTCAATTCTTGTAGTCATGATTTGCTCATAGTTCAGCTAAATATTATATCGACGTCTTCCACTCACATATAGCACAAACTCCTACAACAGTTTCACCAAAACATCTAATTTCAGTGATATCACACATCACTAGCAAAGATGTAATTAGGAGATTGGTAAAAATTCCGATCACCTTTCACTGCATTAATTAATGTCATGACAACTGACAAGATCACCTTTGACAATATAGCAACCAAAAACACTATCCAATGCCACTAGATCCTGATGTAACAGGTGTGTCTTTGATGGAATTCACCAAATGCAGCAGGTGCTCTAGCTGCTGCTACCGAGGAAATGCAGCTACAGAGCACGGCAGGGACACGAGGTATCTCATACCTCACTGCCCAGGTAGTAGAGGAGGGCTAAACATGTAAGTCGAGGTCGTTTCAATGTAAAAACAGGCGCGAATGTAATCTAAATAGAACCGGGTGTGTGAGTGTGTTGTAAGGGTTCTTTACCCTCTATTTCTTCTTCAATATAATGATACACAGGTCTCCTGCGTGTTCGAGAAAAAATTTATGCCAAATATTGTTTTGACCAAATTTCAAGAAACACTAGGTATCTTTGCAAAAAAAACAGATACATTATTATTTTGTAACATAAAACCACATGTTTAAGAATTTTTGCACAAAATCATGGACAGAAGCGTTCCCTAAGATCCTAGGGAAAAAAAATACAAGTATACAACCAACAACCTTATATACCCCTGCAAGCAAATCAAGAAAATCAAGTTCCCCATGTGATCTGTACAGTAGAAAACAGCAAAAAACCAATATAATGTACACAAATCTGTGGGTTTGTGCTATGTAATTAAAGTAGGTGTGGTTTTATGCAAACATGTCCAGAATCTGTCGTTTTTTGTTACAGGCGAACAAGTACCTGTGGTTTCATGAAATTTGCTCAATATTGTTATATCTTTTCTTTTCACATTATAACAAGCTAAATTAATTGCAGACTTTCTTTGATATCTCATATTGTTTATTTTACTTCGAACATTAAAAGTACGCCCATTAAAACTAGAACTTCAGCTGCTCGCAATATCATAGCACTGGAACACCAGAACTTTAGGTAAAGACAGCATAAACGAAGAGTAACTTACAACAGTAGGCCTTTTAAAGGACCCTTTCTGGGCCAACAGACGAAGGTCATCACATTCATCCTGTTATCAACAACATAAAGATTTTACACAACATCGTGCATACACATCCATGAAAAAAATTGAAGCTATAAAGGAAGGAAAGTATATTATATTGCAAATGAAGACTACTGCAATACATAACAAATGTAGTTTGATAGTTCATAATAACTATTCTCCTAAAGACAAACAGGTCACATCATCATAATGCCAACATTTTATATAATATATATTTAAGAGTCTGCCATGACAAAACAATCAGAACACGTAAAGGCACAGTAAATCATACCTCTTCAAAATCCTCATCTGACAACATCGAAATCCGTAAGTCATTGTCGAACGTACATAAAAGAAAACCTGTAGATATGTCCTTTATCTTGTATTCTTCTGAGGATCTCTTAATGCCTGTCAGATATGATTTTCATGAGAAGATAACAAATAAATATCTAGTTGCTAAATCTAGAGTATGAACGGCTAAGCTATGGAATCCACTGGAATTTCTTCTCCGGAATGAAATACAAAGAATAACATGCTTGACAGGCAGATTTATTTGAATAGGATGGGGACCACACTTATGCAGGTAAATTTGCAAGAGAATAATAAAAGTTCATATGGGGAATGCAAAAGGTTGAGTGTTACCTGTTACTTGTCTAAGCTCATGCGACTTTTTGCGTATAAGATAACTATAATCTTTGGGATCATTCTTTACTCTGACAAAACAGCCAGTAACTTTGCTTTCAAATGTATCTGGCTCCTTTAGCAGATTCATAACTAAAGATCTCTTCAAATAGATTAACTTAATGTTATCAGGCTTAAGAGAAGCAAAACATCTCTTGTTTATTTCTGAAGTACGATTTGGAATGCGAGACACATGGTTTGCAGTAAAATCTTTCTTTGTCCTAGCCGAAACTGAATCACTGTTGTCCTCAGAATTAAGGGTTTCATCATCTGATGTCATATTTTCCGAAATATGCTTCTTTAACAGGCTAGGTATCCTGTTGAACTTCAATTTAGATTTCCTAAACAAAGACTTGAGCTTGTCATCACATATGACGAGCTTTTTCTTATCTTTTGGCATAAGACCATTTTGTCGAATGTAATCCTTCACAGCTTCGGCAGCACGAAACTGATCAAGAGATTTTGATGTATCTTTGCCTAGCGATGCAAGAAACTCGATGAGCGCTTCTGAACCCCAACCCATATAGCCATTCTTCTTTGTCTTTCCTTCCTTCAAAAGGGATTTTATTTTCTTTGATGATCCATTTGAATAGGGTGGGGGACATAGATCATCGTCACCATCATCACTATTGCCCAAGAAATCACTATCTGAATTGTGCTCTTCATCAGGAACTTTTTCTAGAACTGCTTGTTTGCAGTTTAGGCCTCTTTTCAGAAAAGAATAAGCTTCTTCGAGCTTATCTAGTGTCAAACCCTCTTTATCTTTCACTATCTCCCAGTAGTCCTTGAATAAAAATTCATAAGTCTCCCGGTCACTGAAATCTGCCTTCTCCTAGAAAACACAGAATTACTGTTATTACACATAGACAACGGGAGAGAAATAAGATGAGAGATCCTATGGTACAGATTCTACATGTCACAGGTTGTGTTGAATTGGAAAATTGTCCCAAATTTTACCTATACAAGTTTAATTCTACAAACAAAAGATATAAATTGATACTACGCAGGAAACAGTATGCAACATCGTCCAAGCAAACACCGCACAAAAAAGGCCTGTCAAATAACCTTAGTAGCAAAGTGGCAACCAGCAGCAGCTGCAAACAAACAATTATTTGCACCATAAAAGTTATTAGGGATCACCACATGATGCAAAATACCTGAAACAGTAAACCATATTTGACATGATGACGGTAAAGTACCCTATAATAGCCACCAGTTGCATTGACAAAAAGTAACCCAAAATTCAAACCTTAGATTAATTTGGACAAAAAGACTCAACACAAACTATGCAAGAAAACAATACAGAACTAAATTGCAAAAATAAACTATATTTTACGAAATAATTAATGCAATATACGAAGATAACTACTGCAACTTGATTTCAGGCAACTGATGAGGAGTAAACCTAATCAAATAGTTCTTTGAAAGCATAGAGGATTATCATTCAGGTTCTTGTAAAGCATAGAGGATTTTCAGATGATGAAGAGGAATTTAAACAAAATAGTAAAAGTAGGGTAACAAAGAATTTTGACAGAGATTATGCATGTAGTTACCCCATCGGAGTCAACATCAACATTCTTCTCAATCATGATTGCCATCCTTAAACAGTTGATGCAGAATCCCTTTGTTTTCCTCAAGACTGGGAAAAATTCACCTTGCGCCACGCAACGTTTGCAGAGGGAATGCCATGGGCAACAGTAACAGTAGTAGCGTGAACGCCCTTTGCAAATAAAGCATGTATGCCATTCTGCCATGTACAGTTGCTTAATCAACATTCAGGATAGTTTGTGATTTATGGCAGAACATGAGATAAAGTGAAAAATAAACAACTGAATCCACAAAAATCAGGAGCGATGACAAGTTACAACTGAGGTAGCTTTCTCAGTTACGAGGATTACAATCAATCATGCGCCCAATTAATCAGTTCGTTCATTTCTGTGCTCACTCACTTAAGTCGTCTGCCTGAAAATTCATAGGTTATTTCCCTTTCCGAATCTTTTCAGGATAAGGATATTGTTGACACTTAATCATAGAACGCCCAGAGTTAGGAGAACTATCTATACATACAGAAGGGGAAAAAAAAATAATTTATGTGACTGTAGCATTTATTTTTCAAAAAGAGGAAAGTAATGATTTCAAATGTTAGTGAACTAGTCTTTTCCCGCTCACAGTCACATGCATTTTTCACAAAAAATAAAATAGAATAAACTCATAGGACCATTAATGAAAGAACAACTAATAAATGCTCACCACAAATGAATTTTTCATCCGAAGTGAGGAAGTCACTATCTTTTCCCACACAAGCAGGATGGTACGTTTTGTTGCAGCCCCTGGAAGAAACAAAAGTGTTAAACTGGTCGGTTAAATTTTCAGGAACACAAAAATGTACTACAGCAATGAGACGATGCACATCCTTGGAAATGAACCATTAACAATGGCAGTCAGCTAGTGTGACATCAAGGTATAAGACAGTAACTCTATTAGCACTATTCAAATGAACCCTTCACAAAACAACAACCTCGACGAGCTCTCCATTCGCTACACAAAACACAGTAATGTTCACACAACCAGAATAAATTGCATGAATGAGCAAGAGACGGTGTGTCCCCCAGCCTCATATCAGCAATTTCAATGTAGAGCTACAACTTTCCCCACAAGCAACATTGACAGATCAAACACAAACTCAGGCAGCCGTCCAGCGCTACAAACAGGGCCCCCATTTCCATCATCACAGAGAAAAAATACTGCCAGCACCACCCGAGTGCAAACACATGCGCCCTCCAGTTTCTCACCGCACAAGAAATGCTATTTTGATCGCCCTACACCAAACCAAACTCTAGCGGGACTAGCTCACCCCGTGAGCTCCGACCAGCGCTTCCTACTCTCGGCAGCTCGAGGCCTTGAGAGGGTGAAAGTTTTGGTCAACAGTCACCCAAACAACCAAAAGAATCTGCCGGACCTCGATTACTTCGTAAGCCCCTAAGCCCCAACGAAAACCTGCTCCTCACTGCAGCTCGAGAGAGCAAGAGGGACCAAGAGTAGATGGGGGGCGGGGAGCGAACCTGAAATCGCAGATGCGGAGGTCGCCGCCGTCCTTGCAAATGAAGCAGTAGTCCTCCCCGTTCATTTCCTTCCCAGTCTCCGCCGCCTCCGCCTCCTCCTCCTGCTCCTCCTCTTCCTCCACATCTTCCTCCACGGCCCGCCGCGGCCGCTTCCTCCCTCTCGCGCTGGCGCTCCCGCCGCCCCCACGGCGGCGCCTCCCCCGCCCCATCGATCACCGCCGACCAATCGAGCGCAAAACCGGCGCAGTCAACGGCTACGAAAGGGGACCGGGACCGGTGAATCGAAGCCGGAGCGCAATGCTGGGTGGTGCGGAGCCGCGGATTCGCTTCGAGTTTGGGGGCGATTCGTTCGTGAGGGCTTTGGCCGAGGGGTTTCTGAGGAGACTGGGGAGTGGAGAGTGGTGGCTGTGCTCTGTTTGTGTGACAGTGTGAGCATCGGTCAGGCTTCTGGCATGGTTCGGGAGTGGGACCTACGGCTGTACTGCACGACACGTGTCTCTATGAGCCCACATGTCAGTGACGTGTGGACTGGGTCAGCTCGTCGTCTTGCCGTGTGTGGTGCGCCAGTTTCGGTGGGGTGGGGGGAGCGGAGCTGAGCTGCTCGGCGCCCCCTGCTGTGGCCTCGATCACAGGGAAAGGCACGGGACCCGCGCCGCAGGGGGGGATGATGGGATGGGACTGGGAGGGACACGTTGGGCAGCTGAGCAGGGCTTCTCCCGTCCGTCCGAGGTCCGACCCGTCGGCCCAACGACGCAGCACCGTTGCATCCTGCCACGATGCGCTTCGTCCTCCTCTGCTTGTGGCGCGGGGAAACTGCTGAGAGCGGATTTTCGCCCTGTCCCATTTTAGACCAATCAGTTTTACAGCCCAGGATTACAACAGTCTACGCTCAAACGACTTGCCCCACATGGCACAATCAGCTTACATTTGCAACACTTTAGTTCTTTTTACAGACGCATAAGCATACCCATAGCTCAGTCTGATTGAAAGACTTCCTCTTCACAATTCTGGTTTTCGAGCTCGGTCGCCCTGCATCTGCCCATCCTGATGTCATAAACGTTCTTGATCCTGTCAGCTTCTACTCCCCTTCCGAACTTCATGCCTCAGAGCGGATTTTCTAAGGACATCTTATGCTATCTGAGCCACCCACGGTGTATCGAGCCACATGTTTCTCATATGAGTGGCTCAGATGGCATGTGCTCGGTTTTGATTTTGCCGAAAACTGCTGACCGATGTTTTTTACCGCACGAAAGAATCTGGATTCTTCACTTCGATTCTAGTCGACCGCCGACTCGCAACGCTTGTGATTCCACTAGTCGGCTTGCTCTTCCAAAAGTTGGCAGCGCTAATTTGTTTAGAAAGTTTTTGTTAAGACACCAGCAGCTGAGTTTTCTCGAATCCCTGCAGCTGAGATTTGATGGGTAGACACTAGACACACGCTGTCGTATGTGCTTCATCGAATCGTCGCCCCTTGACATGCTTTATTCCTAGCACCATAAGCCACATAAAACATTTTTCTGTCGTGTCTTACTCGTGTACATTTTTCTGTCATGTCTTACTCGTGTCGTGTCATGTCATGTCTTCACCCTGCCCCTTTGGGTGGCCATAGTTGTAGTTCTACCCTCTTGTTCCTTGTAGTTTCCTAGAGCAACTCCAACAGTTTACCTAAAACTGGCTATCTAAAATCAGTTTTTTCAGTCTACCTAAAATATTTTTCTGAATTTAGATACTCTTTACTTTTTCAGTCTACCTAAATCCAGAATACGTATACCTAAAACCAGAGGAGATCAGGGGACACGGAGGTGTTCGACACCGGGCCGCTGAGACCGTCGAGCGGCAGCGCGCTGCTCGTCCACGCGCGCCTCCTACTCGTCCCTGCTCAAAGCCACCATCCGGAACCTCCGCTTCGCCTCGCCGCAGACGTCGTGCCCGGCGCTGCTCCTGACGTCGTTGATTGACGCTGAGGCGCGTGCCTGCGTCGCCTGTTGCCGGCGCCACGGCCTCAGGATTGGTGCCCGCAGCGGCGACCACGCCCGGCTCTACTACGTCGTCGCGCGCGACAGCGGCGGGGCCTCGAATTCAGCCCAGGAGGGAGCCGTGTGCAATTCGTCGTGAGCACTGGAATTCTCTCACACTTGTGCAAGCAAGCAGTAGCAGCACAAGCAAGCAAGCGTAGTGCAAGCAAGCAGTAGCAAGCGGGCACAGCAGCATCAAGCAAGCAAGCAAGCACGCACCGGCACTAGCAGGGAGCAGTGCAGCAGTACCACGAGGCCCGAAATCGCATCGAGCTTGCGCCGTGGCTTGATGTCGGAGGAGGCCCACTGTGTCTCCTCCCTCTGGCCTAAAGGTCTGGCCTGTTAAGAAGCCTATCAAGGTCTAAGATGATGAATAGTATAGGACAGGCCCATGTACCTTGGTCTTTAGCCCACTAAGGTTAGGGAATCTCACCTTGTAATAAGCAAATGACCATAGTGTCTTGGATGAAGGGTAATATGGTACTTGTAATTCTAGGGTTGTAGGGGTGTATCAGCCTATAAATACCCCTACCACCCTCAGGACAAGATATTGAATACAAGCTCTTAATTACCTACTTCTCTTGGCTCTTGTTTAGTCCCTTTCTAGTCCTTCCCAGGAGTCCCTCACTTGTGCTAGACCCTTGGAGGATCCTCTTCTACTATTATGGGCTTGTATCCACAACAGTTGACGCCGTCCGTGGGGATCGAACAAGAAGCCACATGGAGATGACCAAGAGGACTGAAAAATCAAAAACTGACCCTCCGACAGGGGGTGCCTGGAAGACCAGGTCCGCGGCTTCGGACGACTGCATCGACCCGCTAACGATAATCCGCACCTTTCTCAGCGGCTCGACACTTCCGACAACCGTCCCTTCGGCATTGACCTCGGTGGTACCACTTTCGGAGACCAACAACAACACAACCAACGTCGACCTTCCAGCAGTCGAGGAGGCGGCCGAAGGCGCCGAAGGCTCCTCCTCCTCCGAAGAAGAAAACATCGACACGGGCGAGGTCGAGCGCCGCGACGAAACGATGAAACCACCTCGCAGGAACGCCGAAGCCGAAGCGCGGAGCCAGAGGAGGCTCGCCGAAGCAGTGGGTGAGGAGCAGCGTTTGGCGGAGCTCCAAGAGGCATACAACCGCGAAGCTCGCGAAGCTGACGAAAGGCTGCTAAGGCAGTGCGCCCTCGAGAACCTTGACCGAGACGAAGCAACTTACCGCCTTCGAGCCGAAGCCGCGCGTCGACAGCAAGTTCACCTCCAGACTCAACTAAACACCCTGCGATGCACCGGTCGCCGAGAGGCTGACATACCAGAACACCGCCAAGAGCGCGACGAGAGGCACACCCACTCCAGCGGCAGCAGGCGCCACGCAAGCTCTTCCGATACAAACCAACCGCTTTTCGCGCGCTTACAATCGGTGGCGTGGCCCCGGAAGTTCATTTCGGCGAAGCTGCCAACTTTCGACGGCACCTCCGACCCCCGCGAGTTCTTCATGAGCTACGAGACCGCCATCGAGTCAGCAGAGGGCGACGACGACATCAAGGCCAAGGCTTTCGTCCTCGCTTCGAGCGGGATCGCCAAAACATGGTACACCAAACTGCCCGCGAACAGCATCTACTCATGGGAGCAGCTTCGGGACCAGCTCCAAATCCACTTTCAAGGCAACTACGCCGCGAAGGTCACGGCGGCAGACCTTCAGGCGTGCAAGCAGAAAGACGGCGAGTCATTGCAATACTACATCCGGCGCTTCATCCATCTGAAGTGCCAGGTGGAGGGAGTACCAGACTCAATCATCATCGAAGCGGTGACCAAGGGTATGAGCCTGTGCCCGGCACGGTCCGAGATCCGAAGTACCGAGCCGAAGACCTGCACTCACCTGCTGCAAATCCTGGAAGCACATGCACGTGCCGACGAAGACTTCCGGCGCGAGAAGGAGGCGCGAGGAAGCCAAAAGAAGAACGACCGGGGGAAACGTCACAGCGACCGAAGCGACGATCGGACGACCGCCGAGGCCACCGCTCTAAGCGCCGAGAGGTCCACAACATCAACAACTCTCGAAGCCAGAGCCCGCAGAGAACAGACAATCGTTCGGGAGGCTCGCGAAACAACTCACGGCACTCCGACAACGGTCGCCGATACAACAACCGCAACTCTCGCGACCCATACTGCGAGGTCCACGACGTCAATCAGGGTCATACATCGAAGCAGTGCCCCCAAATATCCGCCTAGCGCGAAGCAAGGGAGCGCCGGACGCCGACGCCGCTCGAGGAGTCAACATCATACATGGGGCTCCCGGAGCGGACGAGGCCTTGCCTCCTCCTCCGGAACCCCATCCACTCTCGACCGGCCACAACATCATCCTGGCCATCACCGGGGGCTCCAGTCAGCCCTACGCCTCGAAGAGACAGCGCCGCGACTACGTGCGGCGAGTCAACCATGTGGCCGCACATCCGCGATTGGCCCGATGCTGCTGGTCGCATGTGCCAATCACCTTCACTCAGGCAGACCTTCGCCCGATGGAGTACCCGCACAAGGACGCCTTCGTGATCAAGGCGGGACGGAGGTCCGTCGCGTGCTAATTGATGGCGGCAGCTCTGGTGATGTCATCTTTATCGACGCCTTCAACCAACTGGGCATCCCCCGATCTGAGCTACGGGCCTCCGACAGCCCCCTCGTCGGCTTCCGGGAGAGCCAATCCACGCCCTCGGGAGCGTGAAAATCGCAGTCTCCTTCTCCGTGCCAGCGGGACACCGCACCGAGCTGATCTCCTTCGACGTCGTCGACATGCCTTACGCCTACAACGCCATCTTCGGCAGGGGGCTCATCAACGCCTTCAACGCAGTCACCCACCACGGCTACCTCTGCATGAAGATTCCAGCTCCGAATGGCGTCATCACTGTTTACGGTGATCAACTCGCCGCCCGCCGCATCGAGCACGGCCAAACACCTGGCCAGAAGCAAGTGCACCCGCTCCGACACGAGCCGAAACCTGAGACGATCGAAGCAGCTACACCGACACCTCCGGCCGGAACTCCGAAGGCGCGCGTTGACGGTCAAGTCAAGAGCGTGGTCTTATCTTCCGATCGCCCTGACCAAGCCGTCCTTATCGGCGAGGGGCTCCTGCCGGAACTGGAGGCAAGCATCATCGACCTCCTCCGGAACAACAAAGACGTCTTCGCCTGGTCAACCAGCGAGCTGTCCGGAGTGGACCGCAGCATCATCGAACACAAGCTCGACATCGACCCGAAGGTGACCCCCATCAAGCAAAGAAAGAGGGAATGGTCGGAGGAAAAGAAGGTGGCGCTTCCGGCGGAGATCCAGAAACTCAAGGATGCGCAAGTCATCCGGGAAGTGAACAAGTCCACCTGGCTCGCGAACCCGGTCCTCATCAAGAAACACACCGGCCAGTGGCGGATGTGTATCGACTACACCACCCTCAACAAGGCATGCCCGAAGGACGAGTTCCCCTTGGCTCGCATCGACGAATGTTGACGGCTCTTAGACCCAATATTTACCCGTCAACTAGCTGCGCTTTTTATAATGAAACAATCACCAAAGGTAGACTTAGGTCTTTAAACTAATGATTTCCACGAGTCTTGGTGAATTTGTGAGTGCAGCTGCAATTCACAGGAAAACGGGGAAAAGGAAGCATAAAAGGCCCATCCTGGAAACACTAATTTTCCCCGGCATAAAGAATTATCCAAATAAAGCCCAACTCCCAATAAAAAGACTTCAAGTCCACCCATAGCAGGTGGATCAGAGGAGAAGGCAGCCAGGGAAGCCCACCTGAGAAGGCCCAGGCCCAGAGGGGCCAGCCACGGGTCGGCCGACCCCAAACCCTAGGTCGGCCGACCCCCTGTGGTGGCCCCACTGGCCCATCTTGCTATGGCGGTTCGCCACCGCCTTCCAGAGGTCGGTTCCACCTGCAATCAATGCCACCGACCTAAGGAACCGCCTCAAGTTGCCGACCTTCTTGGGCTATAAATAAAGGGGTACCCCCCTCCTCCAAAGCACATCACAAGGCACAAGTCATTCCACTCCCATCCAGGCCAAGGGCCTCTTGTACAGTAGTAGAATAGAGGAGAGGGCAAGGATCAAGGAGAGGGATAGCTTCCTTTGGTTATTTCCTTATCATGTACCCTTGGCGGATATTTATCTTATTAATAGTTCATCGTTCCTTCTTCGTTCGTTCGTCGTTCGTTCATCGTTCTTCGTTCGTTCTTCGTTCGTTCGTCGTTCGTTCATCGTTCTTAGTTCGTTCATCGTTCGTCGTTCGTTCGTCGTTCGTTCTTAGTTCGATCGTTGTTCTTATTCATAAGATTAGTATTCGTAGTGTTATTGATCTAGCGAGCTTTACATACTAGTCATTATTCTTGTTATACTTGTTTACGGGATCATCGCTCCGCGAGGGGTGCTCTAGCCTTCCAGATTGGTACCAGGACCGGGGTTAGAGTAGTAATCGACGGCATAGGCGTGGTGCCTAGGCTAGAGGTTACCTTTATTTGCAGCGTGCCCCACGGTTTGTAGAGGTAGGCGGCAGGTGGTGACAGCCCTGTCCGTCCCCTGTA
This sequence comes from Eragrostis nindensis, assembly GCA_012490785.1. Lineage (NCBI taxonomy): Eukaryota > Viridiplantae > Streptophyta > Magnoliopsida > Poales > Poaceae > Eragrostis > Eragrostis nindensis. The sequence goes on from JAAXCT010000861.1 coordinate 214,142, forward strand.
ATCCTCCACGTTCGGGTTCGTCGTAGAGCTACAGGCTGGCGTGACTTGGCAGACCAGGTCTATACCAGTGCCCGAAGTAAACAAGTAGAACTAGAGTGCGATCGTCCTGCGGGACAGCTAGATCTTTATTCATCCTCTCAATCCTATACTACTGCCACTCTTGTGTGTCCTTGGGTGAAACTAACCTTGCTGCAGATTATCACCGTTCCTTGGGGAAAACAAATACGATACCTTGGAATACTCCCGGGTGAAGTGCTACAACGGTATTCCGTGCGCTTGCGGATTTATTCGTGGTGTAAGAAATACCAACAAGCATTTCTGGCGCCGTTGCCGGGGAACGGTTGCTAATTCTATAGCGGACCAGGTTTGCCCTCGTAACTTATCTTTACATTTCCCGTTCAATTAAATTAAAAAAAAATACACACATGGAGTCATCACCTACAATCCAATCTTTTTCCACTCCACGGGGCGAGCTCTTAGAGCCACCATGTTCATCTCAACTTGTTGTTCCAACAAGCTATGAGCTCTGCCCCAGTCTTATTTCCTTGATCAAAGGACTTTCTTTCTCTGGTTTTAAAAACGAAAATCCTTTTGAACACTTGCGAGAGTTTGAGCAATTGTGTGCATGCCGATTGATCAATGGCATGACACATGAAACTTTAAAGTGGAAATTGTTTTCCTTCTCTCTCAATGGGAAGGCGAAGCAATGGTACACTTACACCGCTAAGAGAGTGAACGGTGATTGGAAAGAATTGCGAGACAAATTTTGTCTAGCATTTTTTCCCGTATCTCGTATCACTGTTCTAAGCGCGGAAATAATTAACTTTCGCCAAGAGGAGGAAGAAACCCTTAGTGCGGCATGGATACGGTTCTGTTCATTAACAGATTCCGGTCCAGAGTTATTGCTCCCAGAACCCGTTCTTTTGCAACATTTTTATTCAGGGTTGAGCAAAGACACCGCACTTTATCTTGACACGGCTGCCGGTGGTTCTTTTTCTCATAAGACCATAGCGGAAGCAAAAGATTTGTTAGAAAAGATTGTTGAAAATACACCTTTTTCCGCTGAAATACCCGAGGAGCCGGAGTCAAAAGATGAGGAACTCATTGTGGAAACACAACAAAAGGTGTCTACCTTGGTAGACCCAACATCCGAGTCCTCATCTGATTCACGAACAATGACAGAGGATGATGAACCTCTAGAGTTCCCATTTGAGTTTGAGGAAGAAATTTTTGAAGATTTTGGAAACACCTCGAACTATTTGTTTCATAAGAGACCGCCTGTTCCTTTGCCACCTCCCGAACCAATTGAATAAGAATATCTTGTGGAGACTGTTCGGAGCTTACTTCAATCATGAGCAATGAATGGTTGAGGGAGAATGAGCTATCCATGGATATCATTCGGCTCTACCCTCCCTCAACCGACATATGCTGCTCCATCAAAGGAACCAAGGTGAATGCACTCTACAACCCCCTTGTTGGTGCCAATATCCTCTCCGACACATACGCGTTGTCAATCTTTGGCAACCGACCATGGACATCAACAAACAAACTCCTCAAGCACCCATCAGGCCATATTCTTGAGAGTTTGGGGATTGTTAGAGATGTAACTCTCTATCATGAAGACCTTGAGGTTATCCTGGATTTCTACGTCTTCGAGGTCCCAGACTTCGACATAGTGATAGGGCATCCTATAGAAAAATTCCTCATCAATGCCCTAGTCATTCTCCATTCCAATTACCACCTCCCGAAACACTCTTTCCGATGAACCACTTGAGGAATATCAAGTGGAGGAGGTCATGGTCATTTTTCCTCACATGGACCCCGAGTTAGCTTTGGAAGAAGATGCACAAGACTTTATCTTAGAAGAAGCTGACTCGGAGGACACGTTTAAGCTACCACAAACCACACCACCGCCACGACCTCCCATTGATCTCAAAGCGCTACCTCCCGGTTTGCGCTATGCTTTCTTGCACGGAGATCCGCAAGCTCCCGTCATCATAAGTGACAAGCTTTTGGAAGAAGAAACCACCAAACTCATAGCCGTGCTTGAAAAACATTGTTCCGTTCTTGGATACTCACTTGAAGACCTAAAAGGGATCAGCCCCGCTCTCTGCACCCATCGCATTCCCACGGATCCTGAAAGTACACCTTCAAGGGAGCCTCAAAGGAGGTTGAATAATGCGATGAGAGAAGTTGTGAAGAAGGAGGTCTTGAAGCTATTACACGTCGGGATCATCTATCCTGTTCCTCACAGTGATTGGGTGAGCCCCGTACAAGTGGTACCCAAGAAAGGAGGTATGACGGTTGTTCATAATGATAAAAATGAACTTATTCCTCAACGAACCGTCACGGGGTGGCGAATGTGCATTGATTACCGGAAACTTAACAAGGCTACAAAGAAAGATCATTTTCCGCTGCCCTTCATCGATGAGATGTTGGAACGGTTGGCAAATCATTCTTTCTTTTGTTTCCTTGATGGGTATTCGGGATATCATCAAATTCCCATCCACCCCGACGATCAAAGTAAGACCACTTTCGCATGCCCGTATGGAACTTATGCTTATCGTCGCATGTCTTTTGGTTTGTGCAATGCACCTGCCTCGTTCCAACGTTGCATGATGTCTATTTTCTCTGATATGATCGAAGAAATTATGGAAGTTTTTATGGATGATTTCTCTGTTTATGGAAAAACCTTCGATCATTGCTTAGAAAATCTAGACAAGGTCTTACAGAGATGCCGTGAGAAGGACCTGGTACTTAATTGGGAAAAGTGTCATTTCATGGTCCGAGAGGGCATAGTTCTTGGACACCTTGTGTCTGAGAGAGGCATAGAGGTGGACAAAGCAAAAATAGAAATTATAGAAAAGCTTCCACCTCCTGTAAACATAAAGGGTGTTCGTAGTTTTCTGGGTCATGCTGGTTTTTATCGTCACTTTATAAAAGATTTCTCTCAAATTGCACGACCCCTTACGAACTTGCTTGCTAAGGATACACCCTTTGATTTCAATGATGACTGCATGCATGCCTTTGCTACTCTTAAGAATGCACTCGTCTCTGCTCCAATCATTCAACCCCCTGATTGGACGCTTCCTTTTGAAATAATGTGTGATGCTAGTGATTATGCTGTGTGGGGGCAGTTCTTGGTCAAAAGAAAGACAAAAAGCATCATGCAATTTCTTATGCTAGCAAAACTTTGACAGGAGCTCAGTTGAATTATACTACCACTGAGAAAGAGCTCCTTGCCGTTGTTTTTGCTTTTGACAAGTTTAGATCTTACTTAGCTCGAGCAAAAGTTATCGTTTACACTGATCATGCTGCTTTGAGATATCTGCTTGCTAAGAAAGATGCTAAACCTCGTCTCATAAGATGGATCCTTCTGCTCCAAGAGTTTGATCTTGAAATTAAAGATAAGAAAGGAGTAGAAAATTCTGTAGCAGATCATTTGTCGCGTATGCAGTTCACTAACTTGCAGGAGTTACCCATAAATGACTTCCTACGCGACGACATGCTGCTGAAAGTGACGGATTCGCACCCTTGGTACGCCGACATTGTGAACTTCATCGCCACAGGATACATACCACCAGGGGCGGATAAAAGAAGATTGATATATGAAAGTCGCCGTCACTTATGGAATGAACCATACCTTTACCGTGTTTGCGCCGATGGACTGCTTAGGCGATGTGTGCCCACTCCCGAGAGCACACGAATCATTGAGAAATGCCATGTAGCCCCATACGGTGGACACTATGGTGCCTTCCGTACCCAAGCAAAGATCTGGCAAAGTGGATTCTTCTGGCCAACCATGTATGAAGATACAAAAGAATTCATTAGAAGATGTCCACAATGCCAGAGATTTGGAGGCATCACAGCACGAGATGCAATGCCCCTCACATACAACCTTCAAGTCGAACTCTTCGACGTATGGGGCATTGACTTCATGAGACCATTCGTGAAGTCCCAAGATTGTGAGTACATATTGGTGGCGGTGGATTACGTATCCAAATGGGTAGAAGCTATGCCATGCCGAGCTGCCGATTCCAAACACGCTCGCCGGATGTTCCACGAGACTATCTTTCCAAGGTTTGGAACTCCGAGAATGGTGATAAGCGACGGAGGGTCTCACTTCATTGACAAGACATTCCGTAGCTTTCTAAGAGAGCTTGGAGCAAAGCACAACATTGCTACTCCATACCATCCCCAAACAAATGGGCAGGCCGAAACATCCAACAAACAAATCAAGCGGATCCTGCAGAAAACAGTCTTGGAAATGGGGAAGGGATGGAAGAACAAGCTACCCGATGCACTATGGGCATATAGAACAGCCTACAAGACACCCATAGGCATGTCACCATATCAACTCGTCTATGGAAAAACTTGCCATTTGCCAGTCGAGTTGGAACATAAAGCATATTGGGCCATGAGACTTGGAACATGGATATGAAAGGAGCTGGGTGGAGAAGAAAAATGGAGATAGCCGAGTTGGAAGAATGGAGAGACAAAGCATATCACAACTCAGCCATCTACAAGGAGCGTACAAAGCGCTGGCATGACCGAGAATAAGGATAAAGAGTTCAAAGTTGGAGACAAGGTGTTGCTCTTCAATTCAAGGGTAAAGCTCTTCGGGCATGGAAAATTGAGAAGTAAATGGAACGGACCATACACCATCATCGATACGTCGATTCATGGAGCAATCACACTCCAAGACGATGGAGGTAATGTATTCAAGGTAAATGGTCAGCGTCTTAAGATTTATCTTGAGCCCGAATAAAATAAAGAATTCGATGTCATGCACTTAATTGATTTAAATATCTTCTCGTGACCTCTGCATCGAAATATCCTTCTATACCCTGTATATCCCGAAGATACCATTCCCAACAAAGCTCCACGAAAAATAGAAAGGCCAGAGCCTGCCAAGGCAGGTCGGCCGACCTGGCTACCAGGGTCGGCCGACCCCCTCTGGCCACCTCTGCTTTCCATCCTTTGCTCATTCTGCTATCCAAGCTTTCCTTGTCTAGCCCAGCTATGCTTTGGAAATAAATCCTTCGTTTCTTCGCCGGGAGAGGGGAAACCACTATAAATACAACCCATTGCACCCCCTCTCCATTCATCTCCTCCAAACTCCACTCCTTGAACCCAAAACCTTCACCTTAGTCATGAGCGAAAAGAGCGACGCCTCCTCCATCTGCACAGAGAATAAGGGCAAGGAAGAAAAGCCCTATTGGGTGGCCGATGCCGAGCGTTTTGAAAGATGCGCTAAAGCTCTAGGAAGAGCCCACCTCAAGATTAGGAGCTTGGAGCAAGAGGTGGCCCGAGCAAAGAAGGAAAATGGTGTCCTCCAAAACCTCTACAACAATCTTATGCATGAGAGGATGCAAGACGAGGCCCTCATCAAAACTCTCTCCAAGAAGTGGGCACAAGTTGATCTGGCCCTGGAGGTGATAGAAAAAGATTAAGAGAGGCCAAATAAATAGAATGGAAACGCAGGCGCTTTAAGTTTTTTGTTTTCCAATCGTTTAGGTTTATTTTCTTATGTAATGCGCCTGCGAGTTCAGTTTAAATTCAATCAATGATAGTGCTCCCCGGGCTTGCATACCGGTAGAGCAATATTTGTGTTTCCATATTTTTGTCGTTTTTGAAGGAAACAGGCAAAAAGGCAAGTGTGGGGGGGAACATCGCCATATCTGGAACAATCACGACCAAATCATCCAGAATCATACGAAGCAACTCGGGAACGTTCACCACGAGAAAACACAGAACCAGTGGGGTCCAGGCCAGGTCGGCCGACCCCACCAGGAGGGTCGGCCGACCCCTGGTGGTTCCCACCAGGGCCCAGCCTCCTCCTGCCTCCTGAGTTTGCACCACACTTCCACTTTTTGCCTGCTACACCGTCAAGTTCATTCTGATAATTTGAAAATTAAATAAAACTTGACGCACTAATCTTTTGGGAAAATCTTAATTGATTTATCTTTTGCCCACAACTCTACCTCTCACATTCATGGACCTGCACACTTGTTATTTCTCGCTTCATCGCTGAATGCTTGTGAACACCTTATCATTAGGAACCCATGTTTTTCCTAGATAATTGGCATGTGAGATATGGTTTGTCGAAATGATCTTTGCTTAACCTTCAAGTCCTCGGGAATTTATCTTTATGAAAATCAAAAATTCCATAGTATGATGCTCCTCACTTGATTTACATTTTCCTACCAAGGCCAAGAACTCTACATGAATATTTTTGATAGCCTATAAGCTGCTAGTTGTCGATTTGAGCTTTGTCAAATTCTTGGACCCTAGTGAGAAGCTTGTCATACTCTTTTGATCAAGATCACGTACACTCCACCTCACATGCTACACTTCGACACTAGAAGTTGAGCAACATTCCATCATCCATCCACCAAATAAACACTCCAAAAATCTTTATTACCTTTCTCTCTCAAAAATAACATTGGAGACATGGCTATGCAAAAAGAAAAAGAATAATCCCTGCTCATACAAAAGTAGAGCATGATGATAAAGGGAAGAAAAATAATGGAGAAAAAGAAAAAGAAGAAAAAGTATGATAGCCATGTCCTCCTCAAAAACTTAAAAAAAGAGAGAAGGTAACATCATAAAAAGGAGTACAAATAATTTTTCCACTTCATACCACCACACACATGCACATCTTGATCAGATTGTATGACTTGATTTCTCCATTGGATCCAGTCTTTGACTTAGCAAAATAAGAGACGCTAGTATGCTCCACTTTACCCTACCTTGAGCTCCACAAAAGCCTGATCAAAACACAAGGAGGGAAGAGGCAATTCATGGCCCTTGAGAGGAAAATACACAAACACCATGAGCGACTTGAGAGAGTCATTTGAGGAGCAGAAACTATGTTTTTATTTCTGAAAATTATGCAAAAATCCCAAGGTACTTGACAGCAAAAGGCGAGGTGATTTGAGACATGACCGTTCCACTTATCAATCATCCAAGGAATACATGTTAGACACCTCAAAGTTCACAGGTATGAAGTGTGGCTTGCAATAACTTGTGTGCAGGCTCTCATTTATGAGGATGAGTATCTCCCGCCTTATGCTCGCAACTTTACTCGAGGACGAGCAAAGAGCTAAGTGTGGGGGAGTTGTTGACGGCTCTTAGACCCAATATTTACCCGTCAACTAGCTGCGCTTTTTATAATGAAACAATCACCAAAGGTAGACTTAGGTCTTTAAACTAATGATTTCCACGAGTCTTGGTGAATTTGTGAGTGCAGCTGCAATTCACAGGAAAACGGGGAAAAGGAAGCATAAAAAGCCCATCCTGGAAACACCAATTTTCCCCGGCATAAAGAATTATCCAAATAAAGCCCAACTCCCAATAAAAAGACTTCAAGTCCACCCATAGCAGGTGGATCAGAGGAGAAGGCAGCCAGGGAAGCCCACCTGAGAAGGCCCAGGCCCAGAGGGGCCAGCCACGGGTCGGCCGACCCCAAACCCTAGGTCGGCCGACCCCCTGTGGTGGCCCCACTGGCCCATCTTGCTATGGCGGTTCGCCACCGCCTTCCAGAGGTCGGTTCCACCTGCAATCAATGCCACCGTGTCACACCCGGTTTTAAGAACAAAACCGAATGCTCATCTATATGTGTGCCCAGGATCAAGTTTCACACATATAGGACAAAGTATAGTAAAACAGATAACCAATGTCATAATTACATCGAATATTATTATAATAAATGTCTCAAAGGACTATAAGAATACAAACGCTAGCGGAAAACTCCATAACGCCACAGGCAATCGACCGGGGGCTCCACAAGCTTAAACTTCATCGCCGTCATCAAAGTACTCCGTCTTCATTCTCTGAGCAGCATTTCATATTTGTGGGGGAGATAGCAAGTGTGAGTACATGTCGTACTCCGCAAGTGGGGGAAAAGATGACATGCAAGCTTAATAGAAGAAAGGCTACAACATGGTTCATTTGCATAAATGCCAACTATAACATAAGACACAGTTTGTAAAGCAACCAATATTACTAGGTGTGTTGAGACTACCCATCAATTAAATTAAGTAAATTAAACCAAACTCCACATAGGAGACAGTCCACAGAGGACAACGGTTCACACAGGACCGTGAGGGAAAAGATCACCAAGATACATAAGATTCACCCAGAAACCACCCAACCAACCAGCACCCACTAATCATGTGAGATGGCCATGCCGCTCGTAACCGTGAGCACGGCTTTCATGAAAGTTTTACACTCTGCAGAGGTGGCACCACTTTACCCACAAGATAGAGATTCCCGTAGAGCCATTCCACTTCCGAGGTAGATGACCGGGGTTTCTCTACTAGCCTTTACAAAGAATGCTCCCAACAATGCAACTCGCTCATTAAGGTTCCCCAGCCGTACATAAGTGTTGGTTCACAGAAATCCACAGTTCACACAGGACCATGACTCAAGAGCCAACACCCCAGCTGACCCCTCTGATGCCAGGCGGTTCCCAGGATCACAAAGCATCCATTCCCCGCTCTACCAATAGCGAGTACAAAATTAAGAACATCCTAATTATTTGGCTAGCCTACCCATTATCAGTCTTGTGATGGCACTGTTGTCATGGTTACATGCTCCACGAACCGGTCCTTAGCTGATCCGAGCAAGAACTAAACACAAACCAAATATTCACAGAGAACCATCCAAACCATCCCCTTGCTCAGACCCTAGCTTTCCAAGTTGCTAAACGGATTAGCAGATTAACACTTAGTTAAAGTATACCATTAGTCAAGATTAACATGATAAGGTGATTGACTCAAACAGCAAAGCTAAGCAAAAGCTACCCAAAGACTACCACCATAAGCTAGGGCGACAAGGAATGATATGGAACAGGTAAAGTAGACACATAGGATTCAATATTAAACAAGCATGCATGTTTATAAAAGACACATTTAAAACATAGGTTCAGAATGGTCAAGGACACTTGCCTCAATCATAGTGTTGCTGCTCAGAGTCTTCATGTCTTGATCTTTGTCTTGATAACTCTCGAACGGGCGCGTTCTCTATTTAACCGTAACATGCAAAGCACACATAGCACAAACAATAAGGAACAGTACACCAAACAGTATCAAAATGCTACAAAAACTGTACTAAAAGCTAGAGCTCGATCCTACGATCGCGTGAGCGCAAGAATCGCTTAAAACGGAGTTATGGTTGAAAAGATATGCAAGTTCAAAGTTACATGGACTAAAACAGGAATTACAGAAACGTATGTGCACTGAACATGTGCGTGTTCCCGTTGATTTGATGCATGTTTGAGGATAAGGTTTCCACAGTACCGTGCGCAACATTGTGGAACATAACGAACACATGATGATTGTGGCACGGAATCACCTGAAAATGAGATCGAATGGTTGGATCTCAACGAGGTTGTTCTGTGACAACTGATGGTGGCATGGCGTTCCTGGCTGATTCCTGCAGTATCTTGGGGAATCCTTCGGGAAGTTGTAGTAGATTTGCTGGAACACAATTGGGAATTGATTATGCATCAAAACTGCAAGGGATTGGATGGAATACGGAGAGAATTACCATCAGGCGCGCTGGATGGATCCAGAACAGGTAGCAGTGGTCATTGCAAATCAGATCCCCGTTGATTCAGGTCAGATCTTGGCATGATCTTTTGATATGTTGTAGAGGACTTCATGGCGCATCTCTGGGCAAAATTTGGCGGCATTTGGATGGGTGGATCATCGGGAACGTGGATGCCAATCTGTGGCAGCGCGGCTGGACGCGAAGGCGGCGGCAGCCTTGCGGCGCGGTTAGGGTTTGAGGGTTGAGGGTGGGCGTGGGGGAGAGCAGGTGGGACGTGGGGAGGGGCTCAAATATATATAGAGGGAGTGGTCTAGGGTTTGGGAGAGGTTTTGGGCTTGGCCCATAGAGGAGAGGGGTGTGGAAAACTGGGCTTCGGCCCAATCGGCATTGAAACGAAAGGAGAGATGTGTGGGGAGGGCGGGCTGCCCTAGCATTCGGCCCGAGAGGGTTTGAGAGGGTAGGGAGGACGTGGGGAAAGCCCAGGTGTTTATAGAAAAAAGTGGGATGGTGTGTCATCGAAAGAAAACGCGAGAATGAGGAGGAAAGTGTATCAATCGAGTGTTAAATGCAGTTTTTCTTCCTCTTCGTGCGAAAACGGTAAGTGGAATGAATGTGGATGGAAGCATAGCTTGTATGTAGAATGTGGGAGACATCATGTCGACATGAATGAATGTATAGATGGCGAGAGGTGATGTTATAAAAGGAAATAACACAACTCATGGGGTCAGAATGAACATGCACAAGCCTGAATTTACATTGATGCGGAAAGGAATAAAGAAAACAAGAAAATCTCTCAACTCGATCTACAGAGTCGTAGACGGAGCTGAAGATCATGGTTGAATAGATCAAGGTACAAATTTATAAATGCATAATGAGAGAAACAGTGATTCGACTCAACGAAGATCAAAATGACAAGGGATCAAAGAAATTTATATTAAAGATATAAAAGATTGACTAGGTATAAGGCATGACACACAAATGATATGCATTATTTTAACACCCAACATTATGTTGTGTAACAATGACATGTGCACCTGCCATTGCATCGACATAAATATGGTAATTAAAATAATATAATACCATTGTATGGTTATGCCAATACAGAGGCCACGAGGTAGCATGACTTGTAAAGAGTCTGTGGAATGGATAAGCAGATTGGTTGGAGGTGTAAGATAAATGAGGAGGAACTAGGTAAACAAGAACACGCTACAAGAACAAAAGAGATAACAGGAGATATATGAAGGATTTGTAGGATTCCTTACCCAAGACTGTGCTGTCCAAAGCAACGATGCAAAGGAAAATGTGCACACCGGTGGGGAGTCGAACGACGGTGTTAATGGACATGGAGGGATAGAGGAAAATGATCAGGGAGACCTGATTTCCATAGGGGAGACGAGATAGGGATCTGACCATCGATGTTCTTGGTAGATAGGGATGTACGGCAACTACGATGCAACCCTTGGTGTTGCACGATACGATGGCAAGCAGATTTTGTGCATGCTAGGATTTGCAGGGCGATGTGGTGTTCTTAACTAGGTAGAGCAGGGCTCGCTACTAGTCAAGTTATAACGAGGAGACACGGATTTTATGGGTCATGGCTGAATGAAACAAGACACAAAAGAGAGGCAAATGTGTTTATTTTTGCGGGGCTCAAGGTGAGCTATAGATGGAGCTTAAGACTGAATTGCAACGGCTGTAGCTAGTCTTCAACCAGAGTGAGGCAAAAGGGGAGAAGGAATAAATAACAACAGTGGTTTGCTGTGACTTATTTGTAACTAGTTTGCATGCAAAGATAGAAAAAGAGAAAAGAAACACAAAGAATGTTGGGGTCTTCTTGGTGCTATCTGTTTTAGTTAGAAGTTGAGATACAAATAAGAGTAAGAAAGAAAGAAGTAAGGCCTGATCGAGATACTGAGTTGCAGGAATTGGTGCATGTAGAAGGCAGAGAGAGAGCCAAAAGGGAAGGGAAAAGGTTGTCGAAAGCTGCAACCTTGGGTTCCAATATAGCTACGTATGCAGATTACAAGTAAGTCACGATGGATAGAAAATAAACAAAGGAATGAAACGTGTGGGGTACAAGCTGATGGAGAGACATAAAGAAATTAGAAATGATTGAATAATGAAATCAAGCTGCTCGCAGGTGGCTTGATTGCTTGCAAACAAAGGTTAGAAATGAACAGAGTGTAGAACGGCAGAGTAGCAGCAAAGAGAATGGCTTGGTTATACATAAGCTTCATGCCACGATCGAAGGAAAAGAAATTAAGAGTGGCTGACAACTCTGGAATGACATCGATACTTGGTGGCTGAAAGGAGAGGAAATAGAAAGAAATCAAGGATGTAAAATAACGGACAAACAGAGATATTGAATTGCATCTTTTTGATGCAGGCAGATAGCTTGGTTGTTTTGAAGATGTGGGGGAAAAGAAAATAGAAGAAAAGAATAAGGTGACATCTTGGCCGAAATTAGGCCTATGTTAGGAATAGGATTTTTATCGATATTCGATCACTAATCCGAACTATAGAAACACTATCGAGTTTTGAAATTCATTTATTCACACACAGAAATACCTAATGCATCTAACCAGCATGAATGCAAAAATAAATTTATATAGCCTATATTAGTTTATATTATTTAGAAAATAATTCCTTTGCCTAAATAAAAGCGATAACACTCAATTAATAAAGCAAAGTTTTAAACTATTCCAAAAAGTTTTAAAATTTAGTGAAATTTATTCACAAACCAAAATTTGAAATTTTGGGATGTGACACACCGACCTAAGGAACCGCCTCAAGTTGCCGACCTTCTTGGGCTATAAATAAAGGGGTACCCCCCTCCTCCAAAGCACATCACAAGACACAAGTCATTCCACTCCCATCCAGGCCAAGGGCCTCTTGTACAGTAGTAGAATAGAGGAGAGGGCAAGGATCAAGGAGAGGGATAGCTTCCTTTGGTTATTTCCTTATCTTCTACCCTTGGCGGATATTTATCTTATTAATAGTTCATCGTTCGTTCTTCGTTCGTTCTTCGTTCGTTCATCGTTCTTCGTTCGTTCTTCGTTCGTTCGTCGTTCGTTCATCGTTCTTAGTTCGTTCATCGTTCGTCGTTCGTTCGTCGTTCGTTCTTAGTTCGATCGTTGTTCTTATTCGTAAGGTTAGTATTCGTGGTGTTATTGATCTAGCGAGCTTTACATACTAGTCGTTATTCTTGTTATACTTGTTTACGGGATCATCGCTCCGCGAGGGGTGCTCTAGCCTTCCAGATTGGTACCAGGACCGGGGTTAGAGTAGTAATCGACGGCATAGGCGTGGTGCCTAGGCTAGAGGTTACCTTTATTTGCAGCGTGCCCCACGGTTTGTAGAGGTAGGCGGCAGGTGGTGACAGCCCTGTTCGTCCCCTGTAATCCTCCACGTTCGGGTTCGTCGTAGAGCTACAGGCTGGCGTGACTTGGCAGACCAGGTCTATACCAGTGCCCGAAGTAAACAAGTAGAACTAGAGTGCGATCGTCCTGCGGGACAGCTAGATCTTTATTCATCCTCTCAATCCTATACTACTGCCACTCTTGTGTGTCCTTGGGTGAAACTAACCTTGCTGCAGATTATCACCGTTCCTTGGGGAAAACAAATACGATACCTTAGAATACTCCCGGGTGAAGTGCTACAACGGTATTCCGTGCGCTTGCGGATTTATTCGTGGTGTAAGAAATACCAACAACGAACTGGTCGACTCCACGGCCAGGTGCGAGCTCATGAGTTTCCTCGACGCCTACTCCGGGTACCACCAAATATGGATGGCCTCCGCAGACGAGGAGAAGACGGCGTTCAAGACAGACGATGGGACCTACTGCTACGTCCGCATGCCCTTCGTCCTCAAGAATGCCGGAGCAACCTTCTCCAGGGTAATGCAGAAGACCCTCGGGGACCAGCTCAACCGAAATGCGGCAGCCTACATCGACGACGTCGTCATCAAAAGCACCTCCGACTCCGGCCATCTCGGCGACTTAGCCAAAACCTTCACGAATCTGCGCAAGGTGGGCTTCAAGCTGTACCCGGCGAAATGCACCTTCGGTGTGTGTGCCGGCAAACTCCTCGGCTTCCTCGTCTCCAAACGAGGCATCGACCCGAACCCGGAGAAGATCAAGGCCATCACCGACATGGAGCCGCCCAAGACCATCAAGGAGCTACAACGCTTCACCGGCAGACTCGCCGCTCTCGGGAGGTTCATTTCCCGAGCGGCCCTTCTACCAACGTCTTCGGGGCTCCGGCCCAATGCGCTGGGGGGACGAACAAGACAAAGCATTCGAGGAGATCAAGTCATATCTAGTCAAGGCGACCACGGCCTCCGCCTCCGAAGGCGCCGTTGCTGTTGTACGTGTCGGCTGCTTCGGCAGCAATCAGCGCGGTCCTCATGCATGAAGTCCCTGTCGGAGACAAGCTGGTGCAGCAGCCCATATACTACGTGTCGGAAGCGGAGCCCGACTCAACTACAATGTCGTCACCAAGCTGGCTTTCGCTGTGCTGATGGCATCACGAAAGTTGCGCCGATACTTCGAAGGCCACGAGATCACGGTGCCCACTTCGTTCCCATTGAAGGACGTCCTCGGCAACAGGAACGCGTCAGACAGCATGGCCAAATGGGCCATCGAGCTAGTAGCCTTCGACATTAAGTTTGTGGCCCGTAAAGCCATCAAGTCCGGAATCATCGCCGACTTCATCGCCGAGTGGACACCCGCTCCGGCTGCGGAAAAGCTGCCCCAAGAGCCGCTTTGGACAGTACATGTCGATGGGGCTTGGGGCTCCTCCGGATCGGGATGCGCTGCGGTCATCACTTCGCCGAGCAACCAGAAGCTTTGGTACTCGGCTTCGCTCGCATTTCCAACAACAAACAACGCAGCAGAGTACGAGGGCGTCCTCCTCGGGCTCCGCCACCTCCGGGCTCTCGGCGCCCGAAGAATCATCGTCTACACCGATTCCCAGCTCATCTCCGAGCAAGTCTCAAAGGAGTACATGGCCCGAGACTCAGAGATGGCAAGCTACCTCAAGGTCGTCCGAAGCATGGAGAAACACTTCTCCGGCTTCGACATGAAGAGTATCCCGAGGGTACACAATCAGGAGGCTGATGCCCTGGCTAAGGCAGCGGCAAACCAGCTCCCGATACCTCCAGACGCCTTCCACGAGGTGTTATCGGAAGCATCCTTCGCTCCGAAGAAACCGGTGTAGGTCATGATCCTAAGATGCGAAGACTGGCGCGCTCCGATTCGAGCACAGCTCGAGGGGCGGTACTGTGCCGATGACCCGGTTGAAGAAAAAAGTGTCAAGCTGCGTACCCGAAGCTACATCATCTTCAACAACATCCTGTACAAGAAAGGTGTTTCGGGGCCACTCCTGCGCTGCCTTTCGTTCGACGAAGGCAAGGCGCTCCTCCGGGACATCCACGAGGGGCTGTGCTCATCGCACCTCGCACCCCGGGCTCTCGTCGCCAAGGCGTTCCGGCAAGGGTTCTACTGGCCTACAGCAGCCCACGACGCCGAAGAACTCATCCGCACCTGCCCCAGCTGCCAATTCCTCCGGTCTGGCCTCTCGCCCGATGGGGCATCGACATTGTCGGCCCCCTTCCCACCGCTCCCGGCAACCTCAAATGGGCGGTGGTGGGCTACGAATACTTCCCCAAGTGGATCGAACCCGAGCCCCTTGCCAACATCACGGCGCAGTCCGTCCGCAAGTTCTTCTGGAAAAACATCGTCTGCTACTTTGGGGTGCCGGTGCACATCACCGTGGACAATGGATCCCAATTCGAGTCCCACCTCTTCAAAGAATACTGCCTCTCCATCGGCGTCCGGGTGTGCTTCGTCTCCGTCACCCACCCGAGAGCCAACGGAGCTGTGGAAAAAGCCAATGGCACTGTCTTCGACAGCATCAAAAAATGCCTCCTCGGCCTGCCGAAGGGGAAGTGGGCCGAACAACTACCCAATGTGCTGTGGTCGCTTCGCACGACTAAGCCAAGGCCGACGGGGTTCTCGCCGTTCCGTCTCCTGTTCGGCGCCGAAGCAGTCACCCAGGAGTAAGTGCAGAACGGCTCACTTCGTACTATTTCGCAGCCTGCCAACGACGAAGACGTGTCCAAGGACCTCCTCAAAGAAACAAGACTCCAAGCAGTCGCCAACTTGAAGCGATACATGGCTTCGGTGGAGAACTCGTACAGCCAAAGGGTCATCCCCCGACACTTCATTCTAGGCGACCTTGTCCTCAAGCAAAATATTCACCCAACATCTGTCGGCAAGCTTAACAGCAAGTGGGAAGGGCCCTTCATCATCTACAACTCAATTCGCCCGGGGGCATTTCATTTGATGGAGCTCGACGGAACACCGCTTCCGAGAACATGGAACGCTGATGCCCTTCGCCGGTACTATGTCTAAGGACTTAGCATCCGCTGGCCTTTGAGCTGCGTAGCCTGCGCGCTACAAGTTACCTGTATCTTATTTCATTGTGTTCTTCTTCCTTTCGGCAGCAGGGTGACGATGATCTCCTTAGCTGCATTCCCCAAGGGGCCATGTAACCGGTACCGATGAATGAAATGAGAAATCTTCTTTCGGTGCCCAACTACACAGAAATCCAGCTGGGAGCCAGAGGTAAACTCCGGAATACGCTGAAGCTAGGCACACATAAGACCTAGACTCCGAATCCCAAGGGGAAATCGATGCCGACACAACAAACCGAAACTCCCATCGATAATAGTCGAAGGCGGGGCATTCGTTAAAGACCCTGCAGAACGTGCAGGAAACCAATCTAAGTCAAAGGGGGGACGCCTCTGACTTAACAAAATTTTCGTTCCACTCCCGACGAGTAACGGGGGGGCGACGCTCGAAACGAGCTCACTTCCTCGCCGAAAGCAGAGCAACGGAACACCTTCGAGGCTATCCTCGACTTAACCAAATTTTCGCTTCACTCCCGACGAGTAACGGGGGGCACGACGCTCGAAATGAGCTCACTTTCTCGCCGAAAGCAGAGCGACGGAACACCTTCGAGGCTATCCTCGACTTAACAAAATTTTCATTCCACTCCCGACGAGTAACGGGGGGGACGACGCTTTTAATGAGCTCACTTCCTCGCCGAAAGTAGAGGGACAAAATCCTTTCGAGGCTATCCCCGACTTCAACAAATTCTCGTTCCACTTCCGACGAGTAACGCGGGGGGGACGGAGGGCGGGGGGGGGGGGGGGTGACGCTCGAAACGAGCTCACTTCCTCGCCGAAAGTAGAGCGACGGAATCCCTTCGAGGCTATCCTCGACTTCAAATTTTCGTTCCACTCCCGACGAGTACAGGGGGGACGACGCTCGAAACGAGCTCGCTTACTCGCCGAAAGCAGAACCACGAAACCCCTAAGACATCACAAGCGGTCTACGAAAGATCTTTGCTCCACTCCGAAAGAGGGGACAACACTCAAAGATATTTATCTTGCCGAAACAAAGCAAGAGACGACGCCAATAATATTATGACAACTAATAATACGCTCGAAGGAGCCTCTATTTCAACATACGTCGAGCTGAACAGCTCGACATTGACTACAATACCGGTCAGCCGGACCTCGACACGGGGCCCGAAGGCCCACATTATAGCCCACTGCCGGCGCGCATCACTAACGATGCCTCGGCCTTAGCTATCTCCTCCCGGGCTCGCGCTAGTGTACGTCGGAGTGAAACGAAGTCTGCCGGAGTCGATGCTGAAGCAAAGTTAGCTTGCAATTGCTCCAAGTTCACCTCGGCGGTGGCATCTTCGTCATCGCTCGACACGTCAACCACCTCTACCTTCGGAGCAACAAGAAGAGGAGGGTTCAGCGCTAAGTCCAAACAACGCGCTTCGCGACGAACCCGCCTTTCAAGCAAAGCTTCGGAAGGGACTCTCGGTACCTGTGACATCAACCGCGAGTTTCGGAGGCGTAAATCCTGAAAGAAGTCCCCGAAGGACCCCCCTGATTGCGCCGAAGCCAACGGCGCCACTGCGTGCCCTTCACATAGTAAGGTCGACCCTCCGGAGCAGACGGACTCCCGGCCGGAATCAGGATGCTCTCCGGAATGACGTCGAGGCATACTAAGGCGTGATTGCCTTCGGTCTCGATCGAAACCTATAAGTTGTAGTGGAAGCGTATAAAGACCACGAAGAAATAGTTCCATCAACGCTGCCCGAAGGGCACCTAGTACAAGCGAAGTACACCAAAAAAAAGCATGGCACGAAGCCTGCGAACTCACACCTGAGGGGGAGGCGGGGCCGAAGAGTCAACTTCTGTAACGTTGCCCTGGGCCGCCACCGAGCGTCCACCCCCGCTACCCACTAAGGTGCTGGCGCTCCCGGCCCCGGCAGGGATCTCGCCCGACGGAGGCGTCACCATGGAGGAAGCGGCAGCCGGAGGCGGAGCGGGAACGGAGGTGCTGCTTCCGGGCTTCGACTTCCGAGATGCTGCAGCAGCGAGAGCAGACTGGCGAGCCAGTTTCTCCCCCACCACCAACCGGAAGTGTTGCCCGAGTTGGTTCCCGAAGCTCCGCACCCTCGAGGCCAGCTCTCGAAACCGGCCCTCATCTCCAGCCGCCACCTCCGCCAGCTGCGCCGAAGCAGAAACAGCAGCGGGAAGGTGAGTGCAGCCCACCTGCACAAGGGAACCGAAGGCAGCAGTCCATGCGGTCTCGGCGCAGAAAGTGCCAAAAGACTTCATGGCCCGAGAAGCCAACTTCACGGAGCGCACAAGGCGCCCAATGCTCCCACCGAGGTCGTCGGCGGCATGCTTGATTGGCTGCACCTAGACGCCCAACCCTTCCAGCAGGCTGTTGAAGTCGCCAAGTGCCTGCCACGCCGCAGCAGCATCTTCATCCCTCTGCGTCTTGGCCGCGTTCAGCAGCGCCTGCGTGGCCGCCAACTCCTTTTCCGTGGCCTCCTTCGCACGGGTCAACGACTCGAAAGAGGTCTTGAGACTCTCCAGCTCTTTCCAGGCCTTCTTGGAGACCTCCTTCGCAGACGTCAAGGCATCGGAAGAGGCCTTTGCCGCCGCTAAGGCCTTCTCCAGCTCCGAGGCAAGAGCGTCACGACCCTTCTCCGCCGCCTCCCGGTCCCTCTTTGCGGCTTCGGCAGCTCCCTCCGTGACTTCAACACGCGCCCGGAGCCGCGCAATGTCGAATCCTTCGAGCGACGCCTGCAGGTGTCGAGCAAGCACCGCCGCCTGACGAAGAAGCGAAGCAAGTCAGCTACAGCAAGTAAATCGAAGCAAAACACAAGGAGTACAAACCTTGATTGTCAGTCCGGAGAGAGCCGTTGCAGCGTCCTCCGGAGCAACTTCTTCCATGGCCTCCTCCAGCTCACCGAGCCCGTTGAAGTCATAGACCCCACGAAGGACTTCGGCGGCCTCCAGACGATCCACAAAGTCGCTCCACTCGAGACGGGCCTCCGACCCCCTCGCAGCTCCGGCCTGCTCGATGGGCGACCTCCCGAAGTAGCCCTTTCCCCGACCGTGACTGGGCCCCGGGTCGGCCACCCCCTTCTCCCCTCCGGAAGGCTCTTCCTCGGAGACCTCCTTCTCGACGCGAGCGCCTTCCGCTAGAGCAACAGAGTTAGTGGGACTTTCACAACCAGCAAAGCAAGAGTGATGGGAAGAGAAAACGATACCGGGAGACCGAAGGACCGGCTCCATCGTTCCCTCGATGTCAGCCGCGAAGGAAGGCATCCCAAAAAACCTGACGTCTTCATCGTCGGAATCGAGATTCACCACCTTCTTAGCCACGCGCGGAGCCGTTGCAGCGGCAATTGCCACTCGGGCAGCGTCGTCGGTCAACTCCTCCAAATCGGTGGCGTACCCCGGCGATGCAGGGGCCGCCAAGTCCCCTTCCACAGCCGAAGCCCCGGCTCGGGAAGTCGACCTCTCGACACGTGTCTCGGTGGGCCGAGGCCTCTTCAGCCCCGGCCTGCTGGTATCCCCGGCAGCGCGCTTCGAGCCGGTTGGGAGAATGGTCTCCGGAGCCAAGGGAGCTTCACTCTCGGCCTCCTCGTCTTCTTCTCCCTCGACGCCGGCAGCTGCGACCACCTCCCGTTCCGGCAGCTCGACCTCCGGGTACTTGATGGAGAGCACCCGGTTGATACGGGCCCCTCAACAAGTCTCGCACGACGCGAAGCCTCGTCCGGAAGGAAGGGGCCGAGAATCTCAACGGCACCATCCTCCACCTCCTTCAGCGTCATAGCTGCACAAACCACCACGTCAAACTACGACAAACAACCGAAGAGAAGAGTTCACCGAAACAAACATACCTGCAAAACTCTCAGGCATCAGGTGGACCTCCGGATCTGCGTCTGGAACCTCCACAACAAACTTCTGCTCCCAATCACGGAGCAAGGGCCATACCCCCGCCACGACAAACTCCTCACAGAGGTCGTGCATCGAGAGCTTCCGCGCCACGATTGCCAATAACTGCACCCGGGACTCGCCGGTCCCGTCCAACTGAACCGTCGGGTACCGGTGGAACAGCACCTCCGACATGGTCGACCGGAGAGGACAATCATCCTCCACGCGGTAGTAAGACCACCCGGTCGTCCAACGCCCCCAGTGCGCTCGGTACGCCTTCGCCGGAATGACGGCTTCGGGGCGGGGGACAAAGGAGATGACTCGCATGGACCCGACGACGTCCTTCCCGTCCAACTTGAAGATTTTCTTCACGGCGTACGCATAATGCGTCGCCGCGAAGGCACCAGCGTGCGGCCGAGACCCTTCGAGCCAAAACGCCCACTCGAAGACGCTCAGTCGTACGAGAGCGTTGACGGTAACCTGTTGGATCTCGAGGCCGAAGAGATCCAACACCTCCGCCACAAAGGGGGAGCACGGCATCTGGAAGCCAGCTTCGAAGAACCGCCAGTACAAGACGATGTACCCGTCCTTCGGACTTGGGGTCGTCTCCGTCCTCCTTGGCGCTTCGGCCCGGCTCCGATCCAGGAGCCCTCTGGCCGCCATCTCGTCCAGCGCCTTCGAGTCCACAGTGCTTCGGTCCAGGAACGGCGACGCAGGATAGTGGTCGTCGATGCGGACGCGCTGTGAAGCGCTGGTCGTCCCCTTCCGAGCCATCTCCGAAGCCAGGACGACTACTTCGAACGCAACGAGGAACGAAAAGCAGCGAAGCAAGTGCAAACAGCGAGCGTGGCGAAGCAAACTACTCAAGCGGCCGCGGCGTGGGTGACAGTGAAGGTCTGTGGCTGGGTAAAAACCCTAGACGCCCGGGCGGTGAATATATAGCCCTCCGGTAAATCGGAGGGACCGTTCGTGGCCAGATCAATGGCTACAGATTACGCAGGACAAAACCGACACGTCCGATCAACATTCAAGACGCGTCCCGTCAAACAAACGGTGCCGCATCGCCATTCGCGCCACCCAGTCAAGCAACGACGCGTCCCACCACACGAGACGGCGTCGCCTCGAAATTTGTGTCGAGCAATAACGATGCCTTCAATGCATGCCCGACCTTGCGTCACCACCGGACAGTAGCTGGCAGCTACCTCCGGGACATCAAGGCCAACCTTCGGCGACCACGCCCCTTCGGCGCGGCGCCGTAGCTGGCAGCTTCCTCCGGGACATTAAGGCCAACCTTCGGCGACCACGGCGCCGTAGCTGGCAGCTACCTCCGGGACATCGAGGCCAACCTTCGGCGACCACACCCCTTCGGCGACCACGCCCCTTCGGCGCCGCGACCTTCGGAAACGTGAAGAAAGCATCCCTTTCGCAACCGAAGCAGACCAGACCTTCGGAGCGTCGAAAGAGGGGACGACGGGCGGACCTCCGGAAGGACACAGTTTCGGCCCTACTGAAGGTGGATCTCGACTGTATGGGGCTAGCTGTTTGGGGAGGCCCACTGTGTCCCCTCCCCCTGGCCGAAAGGTCTGGCCTGTCAGGAAGCCCATCAAGGCCCAATATGATGAATAGTATAGGACAGGCCCATGTACCTTGGCCTTTAGCCCACTAGGGTTAGGGAATCCCACCTTGTAATAAGCAAATGACCATAGTGCCCTGGATGAAGGGCAATATGGTACTTGTAATTCTAGGGTTGTAGGGGTATATCAGCCTATAAATACCCCCCTACCATCCTTAGGACAAGACATTGAATACAAGCTCTTAATTACCTACTTCTCTTGGCTCTTGTTTGGTCCCTTCCTAGTCCTTTCCAGGGGTTCCTCACTTGTGGTAGACCCTTGGAAGATCCCCCTTCTACTATTATGGACTTGTAACCATAACACTTGAATTCTTCGAATCCTGCCAAGATAGGACGTCGCACGCCGCTAGGCTGGAGTATGCGTCGCGGCGGGGCCTCTACGCTCAAGCGGCGCAGCAGCACCACCACGGCGGGGCGGGGGTCACGTCCACTGCGGGGAGCCGCCCTCGCCACCGCCGGCTCTCGCGTGCACAACACTGCCGCGCGCGCTGCGTCTCACGCGGGTCCTGGCGTCTTCCGTCC
This sequence comes from Eragrostis nindensis, assembly GCA_012490785.1. Taxonomy (NCBI): domain Eukaryota; kingdom Viridiplantae; phylum Streptophyta; class Magnoliopsida; order Poales; family Poaceae; genus Eragrostis; species Eragrostis nindensis. The sequence goes on from JAAXCT010000861.1 coordinate 236,170, forward strand.
CCAGCAAGCTCATGGCTCGAGGTGGAGGTGTCGAGGCGTGCGGAGCTTGGATGCGACGACGAGGGACGGGGCGGCGGCGGCGGCCCTGGGATGCGGCAGGGAAGCGCCGAATCGAACCTTTCTGTGACAGGGAATTGAGGGGAGAGGTGGCGGAGGGTGTCAGACCGGAGGAACGGTGATGGGTGTGCCCGCCGGCTGCGGGGGAGGCGGCGGCACGGCGGGCTGGAGGAGGCGGCGCGCCGAGAGGGAGAGGAAATGTCCGTCCCTCCAGCTGCAACGGTGGATAGGCAGGAGCGGGTACCTTTCTTTCGGTGATGGGGAGGAGGAGGATTTAGCTAGCTACTTAAAATTTTTATGTATTTGGTAGTTATTTGAGTACTCTGTTGGAGGACATCTCGCTACCTAAAAGTCTGTTTTTAGGTATAGATAGCCATTTGAATAAGCTGTTGGAGTTGCTCTAACAGTCCCTATTTACCAGGTTTCGGAAAAGAAAAATCAAGAACATACACTCACGTAATGATGGTGATTGAATAAAATGCACAGGACTCTTTGAGTTTCTCTCGAATTCTCATCTAGACGAGATTTTTTGCAAGCTCTGAGACTTAGATGGGAATCCAGGACAAGTTCAAAAATACAGAAACCAATATCAAGAGTATGTTCTTGATGAGAGTATCGAGACCTAGATGAGAACCCGAAACACAAGAATAAAGCACAAAGCATAGAACCGAGACAAGTTTAAAGACTAAAATATCAAAATTTGGGAACACCAAGACCTAGATGAAAAACCATAAACTCAAAAATCAAAAGTTCGTTTGATTTAAGACGCATGAAAGGCACGGAAACAAAAATCGTGGTCGGCAGGATTCGAACCTGCGCGGGCAAAGCCCACATGATTTCTAGTCATGCCCGATAACCACTCCGGCACGACCACTTGAATCGAAAGTGATTGATTTATTTCTCAAAACCGTTAACAGTACTCTACGGCATTAAAAACAAGACGGTACTACGTTATAAATTAACAATCCGAGCAGAAGAGGGACTCGACATGGAACAATTAGGAGGCAACGGAGGCCACGTTACCCGACCAGACGTGCTGGCACGAGACATTGCCACCTACAACCGCTACGGACGACACAGACCCTCTATAGCTTACGCAGTTTAACAAGAGGGCACGCTGACACGAACACTTTTTTCTTTTTGACACCCGCTGACACGAACACTAAGAGCAACTCCAGCAGTCTCCCAATAATTTGCCTCCCAATATCCTCTATTGGGAGGCTCCCAATAGCTTTTTCAGGATATTGGGAGGCTCCCAATAGCTTTTTCAGGATATTGGGAGGTGCAACTCCGGCAGTCTCCCAATAACTACCTCCCAATAACCTGACATGTGGGCCCACCTTATCCATCTCCCCTCGCTCACCACCACAGGCGTCGCCTTCCCACGCGCCGGCGCCGCCGGCAGCGTCGCCACCGGCCATCGCGCTGCGCCCTCGGCCACTGTGGCTGCACCCGCCGACGACCTTGCCCCCGGCCACCGTGCCGCACCCGCCGACAGCCTCGCCCCTGGCCTTCGCGCCGCGCCCCCGGCCACTGCGGGCCGCGCCCGTCGACAACCCGCCAAAGGCCACCGTGCCGCGCCACGGGCAGCCACCGCGGCGCCACGGCACGGGCGCGGGCAGGAAGGGGTCGCCGCGTTGACGTCGCGCGGCCACGGAGGGGGCCTCGCCGGCGCGCGGCGAAGGGCGAAGCAACGGTCGTGGCAGCGGGGTGGTGGAGGGGGGCGACGCCGCCGTCACGCAGCGGAGAGGCACGGACCTCGGCGGCGTCGCGTCGATTGGGGCCAGGCGAGGTGTGCTCCTCGTCGCCGGGCCGCCCTTGACCAAGGCTCATCTACCGCCGCGAATGGCGTCGATTTGGCGGCAGATTTGGCGTCGATTGGGGCCGAATCCGGGTCAACGGAGCCGGGTGGAGCTCGCCGTGGCCATCTTCGACACGCGCGACGGCGAGGGCGAGGTGGCGGGGGGCTCTGGCGAGGCGGGCGGCGTCGGCGCTCGCGCGGGAAGAGAGGGAAGCGAGCGGGAAAGGGGAAGAAGACTGCAAGCGCGACGAGTGAAGCCGTGGGGCCCGCCAGAAGTTGGGATTGGGAGGGTGGGAGAGTTGGAGCAAATGTTGAGAGGAGAAGGCCTGTTTTTGGGAGGAGAGTAAAAATAGGCAACTTTTTGGGAGACTGCTGGAGCTTTTTTTTTTGCCCCCAACCTCCCTATATGACAGTTTTTTTAGGATTGGGAGGGGGATTGGGAGACTGCTGGAGTTGCTCTAACTACCGCTATTCAAGGACAACCAAATGCGTCGCCTTAGGATCAGAAAGGGCAAAAGAACTACCCGAACTCAACATCATTATTGTTTGTTTCATAGCAGTTCCATTGTATCAGCATTGCAGTCATGAACTTACGCACGAGAACATTTAACAATTACAGCACCAAACAACAACGTGAAATGGAAACATATAGTACTAACCAGGAGCAGAACAGTATAAAGAACCCTCCAAACACGCACATGGATCAACAATAATGATCTCAAGAACTGCGGTTACGCAAAAGAAAGTGATCTCAAGAACTCAAAATGGGTGCATTATTTCAGTTCCACCACCCGGTGGTCAAAAAATATGCACGCTGGGATTTTCCAGCAGTTGAAACAACAGTGATCAAGTTTTGACTTGTTTGTTCCACTAAACACCTAAACATTTGAAACCGACACCATAAGAAAGAAATACTCAGGACAAGTCTAGTGGATTGAACCCCGTTCAACCAGAATATCCCAAATGTCTACATCTCTTTATTAAGTAAAATTCGAATTGTCTCCTCAGGATATAAAAACTTGTGGCACATCGTCACATTGTTTAAGACGAGGTGGCTTCCTTCAGGTAGGCGATGAGATCAGCACGCTCCTGGGGCTTCTTCAGACCAGGGAAGACCATCTTGGTTCCAGGAATGTACTGCATATAGAAAACAAAACACATCAGATTATGAACAACAATAGCTGGTGGGAAATTACAAACCGCAGTTACGCAAAAGAAAGTGTGCCAAATATCGGTACTAGACAACAGGCATATCTGGTAGGAACACATATAAACCAGCCATCTCAGCTACTTCCCTAGCCTCTTACTGCATTCTATAATGTTCAGAACACATTCAGGAAAAGACCACCGGATATGGAGGTATCGCGAAATCCAAAAAGAACACTTGTCGTGTATGATCAGAACGCTACCGTGTTATGAAAGACCAATAAAACAGGACTATGGAATTCATTCAGTTGTAACTTACAGCAACTGCATGCCGGAACATAATGAAGAATCAAACATAAGAGAAACCAACAATCCAAGTAACAGGAATCCAAATTATGATGCAACTAGCTGGAAGTTGTGGAAGCTTAGAAAGACCATGTCTGGCAGAATTGTTAGTGGCAAGAATAATAACACCAATCTAATCCCAAGCCTCCAGTTATTTCTGAGCAGATATCAGCTAATACTAGGTTCTATTAAAAGCATGCAACCAAAATCACGGTTCTCAGCAAGATAATAGTGAACTATCAACAAGTTAACCTGGCTAAAATGAACCATCATGAGTTCATGGCATCTGTTTAGACTTGAATATTGATCGTAAGGGTAGCCAGTTTTACTTTGCCCGCTCTAGCTAGTGGCACCCATGTCCATATGAAAATTTTCTAGGAGGGTAGTTAATTTCATCTAAATCTTGATTATTGTACCAGTAATACAGTCCCTTAGAGTTGCAAGTATGTGATACCCTCATGTTTGCAGTTGAAACAAGCCTACGTCAAAATGAACTATCAAAGAATGCACTATTTCCTATTCATTGCTGAATAAAAACACTTGGAAGACATTAATTTAGCATCTCAAGTAACTAAATAGGGCACTGGCAATACCTTCTTAGGATTTAGCAGGTAGTCGTACAAAGTGTTCTCTTCCCAGACAACAGCCTTGTTCTTGTTTCCCGCAGAGTAGGAGTAGCCCGCAGTGGTACCTGACTGCCTGCCGAAAAGACCATTCAAGTTTGGACCTGCGCATTGCAGACATCAATCTAATTAGCCAAAAGAACAAACACCAATTAAGCCCATGAGGCAGAATAAACAGACTATTTCCGAACAAACAGTTCCGGAGACAGCTTGCCCAATAAAAACATTAGCCCTAAGTAAATATAATCGAGTAGTCACGTAGCCATGTTCCAGTGCTAGATTCGATGCGTGTTATCAACACAAAAAAAGGACAAGACCTAAAATTCGACCAATCCTACACACAACACAATAGGCGGCATCAATCTAATACTTGCATCAAACAAGCAGCAACCGAATCCTACCCTCCAGAGCAACGACCAACCGAACCCATGAGCACGCTCTACTGCCTGCAACCTCGAATCAGACATTAAATCAAGCAACATAGTAATCGCCACCATTACAACATAAGATCGTAGGCATCTGACGCTAACTAAACCAACAAACTCAAACCTCCATCTACTATCTCTAGACCAATTGAACAGATCTAAGCGCCACTAGCGTCATTCCCCACGGAGCAGAGCAGCAGCGAAGAGATAGATATAAATCTACCGGCACGAACTCAGTCCACACAGCCAACCAGCAACATGAGAGGGTGATCAAACGAGACAGCCCGCCCAGATTCCCCCATCCCCACACGCACCACGAGGCGTTTCGGCACGGGACGCTCACCTTGCTTGTGGCCGGCGCCCTTCTCGACGGTGTGGCACTGCGCGCACTTGGTCTTGAAGATCTTCTCTCCGGCCTTGGGGTTCCCGGGGGGCGCCTCGGAGAACGACGCCATCGCCGCCGCACGCAGAGATCTGAGCCGCCGCCGAAGGAGAGGAGGAAGAGGATGCGAACTGCAACTTTTGGTACGCGCTTTCCTGGCTCGGTTGCGCCGGGTTCCTGTGGTCCGTGTTGCCCTATAGACCAGCGTGGAACCGGGTGCTGAGACGAATGACGAAATTACCCCTATGGTCGCGAACGTTACGCGAGGGAGGGAGGGGTAGTTTCGGGGATCGGGGAGGCTTCGACAAGGTTTCCGTGGCTTGGAGAAAAAGAAAAGCGTGGGCGGCGCGTGGAATGGAAGCGTGGGCGCCCGACGCCCCGTTTGGTGGGGGAGAGGCGGATGCCAACGTGCCAGGCCGTTACGCGGGCCGCGTCTCCCGGTTGGTGGGCGGCTCATGAAGCGTCGAGTGACATTCTTGGTTGATCGCGTCCGTCGGTTGGTAGGGGACGGACCACTGGACGCCCCTGATCGTGTTGCAGATGCTCCGAATCCTGTTACTACCATTTACCATTTAGCTCCGAATAATAAAGTGTCATGATACGAGATTTCAAGAGGGGAAGTACGCTGCAAACCTCACATGAAAACATGATATTCAAGGAAACTTATGGGGTCGTTTCAGGCAAAGAAATTTCACAAACAGAAATTCACGGCATTGATCCCCCGCCTACAGCTGTGGATTTCCTGTGCGCAGTCGCAGCCAAAATGGTAAATTTCATTTGTTCAACCAATAGTTGAAACCATACATTCGAATCGTGATGTACTTTTTTTGGCAAAAAGAGAATTTCATTAATATTAAAGCATGTTTCATTCGAATCTTGATGTATGGCAATTGAAACGCGTGAATAGGTGGCTCTTCAAGATGAACCACCTTTTGTTGAAAGCACAATTTTTGTCATTATGACCAACGGACCAAACTGGCCTGGAGCAGGTAATAGGATTTCAACTTGCAACAGTATTGATAAATCCTGATCTGAAACCTTGCTCCAAGGCCTCTCTGATCACGGAGTCAACTGCTTGTAACAGGATAATCTATCAGTTTCACAAGATAAGAACTGGACAAAATAATTCATGCAGGTAACTAAGGTTTCAGATTAACATCATTCAACAGTTGGCGAACTGCAAGTTACCTGCAAGTTCCTGGGTCAATAATCTTCAGCTAAAGCTCCAATTATTTCAGGTATATACAACTTTCTACTTAAATCTGGGAGGGCAGAACTAGGGAATTAGTGGATATGATACACGTAGCTACATACGCTACTACGGTTAATCTAACAAGTGACAAAAGTGGCCGTAACGATACGAGATAGCATCAATGGCTGACAAGGGAAGCTAGAAGGGGCGCTGCTGCTGGATGATGTCGGGAAGATCGTTTTCCTTCACAACTTCAAAGCTACCCCATTTTTTTCCCTGGATCCTAGAATGAGGCTTGGGATTGGGTTAGTGCCAGCATGGAGTTGAGGCCCTGCATTGCATCAAAGAGGTTTTGTAAGTGGAACACATCTTATATGCAACAAAATCCGCTGCTCATTAACAACGGCTTACTTTGGCTTTCTTCCACTTGCAGGCAAATTATTGACACTTGCTGTCCTCTCAACGTTAGATGGTAGGCGAGGTGGCGGCGGGGGCGGCGGTGGCTGCAGAATAAAGTGAGTCACAAGGTCAAAATGCGTTTTCATGTGAATAATTCATGATTTTGTAAATTGCAATGATTGTCGAGCAGTGAACAAGATAAAAGGTCATACAATAGGAGACCCCATTTTTACACTTCTGGTCTGCAAAGGACTTGTGTTGTTTGATGCAAATACTTGAGCCAGCACTCTCTCCTGAAAGCTCTACAAAAAGATAACCATGAGAAATCGGTATATCAATTGAGTTTGTTCTTGTAGTATTTCTCCCGTTTCACCTCTTCTGTCTCCGGCCAGAAAGATGATCTACTGGAACTTAGTGCTAGAGATTTTGGCCCAATTACAGCCAACCGGTGGCCAGCTTTGCACCCAGATGGCCAGTACTTGTCAGGTTATAAGGGTTAGGCAAAATTCTTGTTTCCATGATTCATTGTGTTTGTTCATCTGATAGATGGAACAGACACATTATGTGGATTCTACTAGAAAACTAGTCCAGGGTCTAGGTATAATAAAGTGTCATAGACTAATCAATCACAAGATTCACAACCAAAGTGCGCAGTCAGAGATGAAGAATTTAGCAGAAGGATAGAGTTTTGAATGGCAGAACCAGACCAGCTCGCTAGTGTTTTCAAATTTATCATTGGGTTCCATTAAAGGTCCTAGAGTAAGCTGGAAATGACTATGCCATATCCAAAATTTAATTATGAGCCTACCCTTTGCATGATGTAATGGCATCAGTGCATCTACAGGAGCTAATTTATACTCAGATTTGATGTAAGTTTATAGAAGCAAGCATTTAGGATACAGACAAAACATACCATTTGGTCCTATGTGTGTATATCAGACTAATAGCACAAAAAGAGTTAATTACCTCCTTGCTTGGTTTTCGGAAATTATCTAGAACTCGTTCGTCTCTAACATTGGAAGTCAGCATTTGTCTTGGTCGAAGGTTAAAACAGCTGAAAAACAAGATGTGTGGTTAGAACGGTAGGAATAATCCAATTTAGACTTCCATATCCCTAATAGATGTTCCAGAAATGGTCCTTAATAGAGTTAGCACCTTGATTTTGGCTTCCCATCCGCATGAAGTTCCACCTTTTCTTTCACATAGCTGCCAAATAATACCCAAAACAAAACAGCAGTTAAATATAAATGCAAGTTACACAGAAAACCATAGCGAATTAGTCAAGCATAAGGATCAGTGAAGAAGTTGCAACAAATACCTTATGTTTTCTGGCTTGCTACTTTTAACAAGATTAGGTGTTACTGCCTTTCTGGGAGTAACCTGCATGAGGAACAGAAAAGGAATATAGAATCACAGTGAGAAACAAAGCTTTTTTTGTATGATATTTATGTCATGTGGTGAGAGAACGGATTGGAACATACTGCTGCAAACATTGCACCATTCGAATAGTTCGGCACTGCTCTCAACCTGACAGGTGTTTTTTGATCTGATTTCAGGGCACTGTCATGGGTAATAGGACGTCTTTCGCCAGTAGAAGGGCGTTGTGGGGTGGAACTCTCACTTTTTTTGGAGAGATATCTATCAGGGGTCAATGGCCAGCGCGACCTAGCAGCGTTAGCATGCTTCAGTGCAGACTCTCTGGAAACAGGGCGTCTCTCAGCAGTAGAAGGCCTGCATAATGGAACATACCTTGGTGCAACATCTCTAGCAATCGGGCGCCTTTCGGAAGTAGAAGGCCTGTGTGGTGGAGGTACAATGGCATGCTTCGATGTAACATCTCTAGTAACAGAACGTCGCTCGGCAGTAGAAGGCCGGCGCAGGGTGACAACATCAGCATGCTTACGTGCACTCTCCCTGGATACAGGACGCTGTTTGTCAGTAGATGGCCGACATGAGGTGGCAATACCAACATGCTTTGTCGCCATATCACTGGTGGTAGTGCGCCTTTCACCAGTTGAAGGTCTATGGAGGTTAACGTTGGATAGCTTTGGTGCTGACTCTTTGGTGGCAGGGCGCCTGTCTGCAGTAGATGGTCGGCGTGGGGTAGCAATGTTGGACAGTTTTGGTGCCGACTCTTTGGTGATAGCATGCCTGTCGGTAGTAGAAAAACGACTTGGAGTAGCAATGTTGGATTGCTTTGGTGCTGACTCTTTGGTGATAGGACGCCTGTCGGCAGTGGAAGGTCGACGTGGTGTGGCATTGTTGGCATGCTTTAGTGATGACTCTGTGGTGGCAGAGTGTCGTTCAGAGGTAGAAGGCCGGCACGGGGTGGTAACTTCAGCAGGCTTCCTTGAAGCATTCCTGGAGATAGGTCTCCGTTCTCTGGAAGAGGGGGGTTGTGAAGCTGTTGAAGGTCTTCTTAAACCAGAAATACCACTTGCCCCTGTGGTGCGAACCAAATCACCTCTTGGCCCTCTTTCTAGCCTGGCAGTCTGGTTTATCACACCAGGCTTCCCTGAAGAAGGGACCTGAAATTATTCATGAAAAATAGGTTATACTTTAATGGAATAATGTACATAATTCAGGCCATATAATAAACACAGAGCAGAACAAATATAGCAGAAAATTGTAGAAAACGATATAGGCATACAAAGTTTTTTGTTTGAGAAGGCATGCAGGGTATTTCATAAAGATAGGATCAAGCTTAGTATTCTAGTTCTGTAGTTTTAAACAAAGGTGCCCATTCTTTTGTGCCTTGCACATTAAAGAAGCTGGAGGTCATTCTGGAATCCAGGACAATATTTATCTGAAAACAAAGCATGCATACATTAAAATGCAAGTATGTCAAAATTTAGTGTGCAAATACCTTAGGGGCAATTGTTTGAGCAGGACCATTACTAGAAGTCGTCTTGACAGTCTTTGGAATTATTTTTGAAGCTTGACCAATCCTAGATTCTTTCTCGATTGTTCTCTTAGGAGTCATTTTAGTCTCGTGCACCATCCCAGGATCATCTTGACTTGAATGAGCATTTTGCAGAGACAAATCGATGCTACCACTAGCATTTCCTCTCACTTGTTTGCCAATTTGCTGTAACCCACCAACCGATGAAGAGTGAGTTGATGCAGAAATTTTGTTAACTAAGCTCCCATTCTCATGATCATCGTGGTGTTCCACTTCATGCTCAAATTTGGTTGTAGGTATTTTCTGTTCACTGGAATCATCAAGTGCTCCAGATCCAGTAGGAGCTCCATGGTCTGCTGCTGGTTCATCTTCTCCAGTCTGACTAGAATCACTACCATCGCCGCTGTAATCCAGATTCAGTTCAGTTGGTTGGTTTTGTTGCTGCAAAGCCTTGAGCTCCCTAATCCTCTTAAAGTATTCTTCAAAGTATGCCTTCTTCTTAGCAACCAATCCATTAAACTTTCCAAACTCTTCATTGCGCCTGTCATTGGTAAATACAGACCACTTCTCCCATTCCAGTGATTCCAAGTCAAATCTTCCAAAAGATATGGAACCATGACCAAACAATCGTGTTGTTCCCTAAAGGAAGAAATTGAGCAGATAAGACAAATGTGAGAATATCAACAAGACGACATAATTACCTAGAACAAATGCAATGATTCTTCACTTGCAGAAAGGTTGTTAGTTAGTAAGAAAACATTTGGGTCAACAACGCTAATTAGTACACCGGCGCAGACATGACCAATAATAGTTAGTAGTTACAATTGATTGTCGAAGTTCCAGCAACTTTTATGACACTGGCACACCAAAGTTTGCCTTATCTTAAGGCTAACTAATCTTTATTTCGACTTGATATCATACACACCAATAAAAAACAAAGTTCTTCACAGAGACATGCCTAATAGTAGTTGCTAAATTTCTACCACATCAGGTAAATGCTTTGGCTGGACATTGTACGCTATAACACTAATAAAACGAATGTGAAATAGAGATTACCTGAGAAATATCCTGCACAGATGATTCCTCCTGTGACCATGAAAAATAGTTTTGATTCACCTCAGTTGCCATCTTATATTGGGTGACTAGTTCATTATTGTTGGGGCAAACTTTGCTTGCAATCCCTGCAAAATCAAACAAGACAAATTCACATATAGCATGGCAATAGAGGTTTCTTTTTGACAACCAGGCAGAACAGTGGTGGGTTGGCCAAATTGTGCTTTCAGACAGTACTTTGTCAAATAATTGGACGTAGCTACACAGGAAATCTCTAAATGCAAACCTACAGCCATCATTTGTGCCTAACTTGTTACATCGCATGCAAGAATAGGTAGTATATCACAACGACCAATGAGATCCTTGAATAGCTATATCAGCAAGGCTATTAGAGCTAATAAACTATTGTCAGGACGCATTGACAGTGACATAATTTCTGCAGGTACACTGTTTAGAAATCAATGATTTTCCCTCGTGCGAGCTAATTCATGATTGGATCATGAACTCATGGTCAATTCCCAATGACAAAATGGTACAATAATATCAGTCTAACCACACCTACCTTCAGAAGATAACATTTCACCTACACGATAATCTAATTCTATGCATGCCAAGCAGTCAAACACCTAAATATCGATAGTACTAAATAGGCTTGCAAAGTGGGGACAACGAGGGCGAGTATGAAGAGAATCACCCAAAAAAAAAATCAAGATCGCATTATGTAAACAAGCTAAGCCTTAGAAATAGAAATATTAAATAGATCCAAAAAATTGCACATAAAAGAAATCAGCGAAGAACTACTACAAGAGCAGCAGTGAACAAAAGCTAAACTGCAAAAGTGGAAGCTCCGATTCTTAAGATTTTGCCGTGGTGGAAGCAGGAAAGAACAGCAGGACCTTCTAATTGCTACAGCTTGTAATATTAGTCTTCAAAACAAGAAACTCTTAAAAGGCAGGATTTGCACACAAAAAAAAACATATAACGTTCTTGCTAACGGTGCTCTCAAAAGCAATTTGAAAAGAAGAGGAGACCGTGATAGCAACTACCAAAATCAGAATAGAAAATAAATCTTTCCAAAACAAAAACAAGAAAGAAGCAAGGAAACGCAAAGAAACCGCAGCAAACAAAAGGTTTCAAGAACACGGCAGGGGCGCATGAAATTGCAAGCGAATCCAGCTGCATTGCGCGGAATTCCCCCACCATTCCACGAAGGCAATCAGCGCGCACAACAAACAGCCACAACCAGCCGCACCAATCTCTCCTTCCATCCCCCACCCAAGAAACCCAAATCTGCTCCCGTTTCGCCGCACAAAACCGCCGCAAGAAACCCACGGGAACGGGCCAGAACCTCCGTACCTGATGCACAAGAGCCCGATCCGGCGAAGCCCGGCGAGGCGCGTCCCTCTGCCCCAGATCCGGCCGTAAGCAAAGCAAAAGCAGGAGAACAGCCCCGCTCACGGACAGCGAGCGCAGCGGCTTCTTGCAACCCACCCTCCTCGTGACCTCCCGCAAAAAAGGCCTCCCCCGGCGGTGCCGGCTGCGCAGTGGAGGCAGCGCGACAGGGATTCCTTCCTTTGGTCGCGACCAGCACGCCGGATTAGGTGCGGGGTTAGCGAGGCAGTGTTTTGTGAGTGTGAATGAAGTTACTGGAGCGGGCGAGCGGCGGAATGTGCTTTGATTGGGTGGCGCCGCGCCGCAGAGGAGGAACGAACCGACCGTACGGGGGGCGTGACTCTTGGATGGGCGTCGGAGCGGGGCAAAGAGAGATTTGGGTATATGGAAACGAGGTTTAAAATTGGAAATTCAAAATGGGTAGTGGTTTAATTATTTCCAAACATAAAGATGCAGACATGGCACTTTTTTACTTCATTAGCTGCTTGGTCCATTCAAATTTGATTACTGCCTAATGATGGTGTGGGGTAGGCCATCATATCATAATCACGCTGACAATTAGCCGTTTCCTCCTTTTCGGAGGTCACAGTTTTATAAATTTTGCCGCTAACCACTACCGTTTTAAACAATTTTCGAGGTTCCTCCAACAATAATTAGTTTTTCTAGGTTACCTCTACATGATACCTCATCTTCAAAAGGAAAGAACCATCATTCTCAAACGCTAAACTTGAATATATAGCACCAATAGACTTGGAAAAGCTTTGCAGGATTGCTTAAACAAATCTTTGCAGGAGATAAGGTTTAGTGAACGGGCACGAGCCACGGTCCAAACACACATATACATATCCTTCCATGCTCTGTAGTTGGTCTCTCCATCCTGCTGTCGCCGGAGCCGGCACCGGCACAACCCGCTCTGCTTGGCGATGATGGCGGCGGCGGGGAGATCTAGCCGATGGAGGCCACATATCGCGGGCTTCGAAGGGGGCGGCGGAGGGCCTTCCACCATCGGCGGCGAACTGGATGGATGGCGCACATCAGCTACAACGTGGAGATCGCGCGCATGTGGTCCTGATCGGAGGTGCGCGCATGGTGGAGTTCCTCGGTCGCTGGATGGACTGAGACGGATGCTCTGCATCTGCCATGGCTTGGTCCAATCCTAATGCCACTGCCCTGCACGTTGTGCGAGAGTGGATAGATCAATTGTTGGTCACAGCTGCCCCGGCTCCCAAGATCCAGATGCGAGAATGCGTTCTTCTATTGAGGATTGGATGCAATGAGGGTCAGTTGCCTCACGATCAATTTGATTCTGCAGTGACCGGTGACAGGTTGAAGGGATTCAGACAGGTTTATCTCCATTTGCATCGATCTACAGGATCAATTTTGCGGGAGGTAAAGCACTATATGTGGAGATGACGTTTCGTTTCTTTGATCCCATGTTTAGCTGTTGTGATGTTGGGCTATCATCTGCCGCCTAGTCGCAATTTGGTGTCTGTGAAGATTGTGATGGTGTGAAGGCAGCAGATCCGGTGAAGTTTGTGGGAGTTATGTTCTGTGGTGGCTAGATTTCGCATGTTCGGAAGAGGCCATCAATGCCACGAAATTGACTGTTCATCGACTTTGCTATTTTGTTATCTATCATGTCAAGAGTACCGGCTCTGGCAAGGCAAGGATTTTTTCATCTGCAAGGATCATCGGAAGATGGTGCAGCGAAAGCGTCGCGTGGAGCGCGGGGAGGTGCTTTACCTCCGCACAATCCGATTTTTTTTGTGAATGACTTCAGTGCAGCAAAAGCATCGCGAGCGGTTCGCGGAGAGGCGTTTTGCCTCCGCACAACCTTGCCGTCGGAGTCCGGGTTTAAATGAGAACGGTTGTTTAAGCGGCAACAACAGTTTCTTTGAGGAAACATGTCTGTAACAACATCGAGTAACAGACACCATAGGCTTTGTCTTAGGTGTTATGCTAGATGATAGATTTTCTCTTATTTTCTTAGGTGTTTAAGGCTAATTTGTATCGACTCACCTTGGTGATTGACATGTAAAAGGCTACATGTACCCTGGTTGTACAGAGGCCAGATTATTATTTCACCTCGAAATAAAAGGTTCTTTTATCTAAAAAAACCAATTTTGTTAGGCTAAAAATGTTCTTTTGTCTTTTCTCTGGACAAAGGAAGAAAAGGGCATGATGGCCCATCCTTCCACGAGCCTTGAGCGCCCACAAATAAGAGATGTCCATTGAGCCTTTGGAGTTTGGACCACCACGTACAGAGGTTAGCCAAAAGAGGCTTACTCTACACCATATTTTGCAGACATACGATTAGAAGAAAAAAAAAACATTTTTTGAGGCACAAAGTAGGCCATGTACTTTCATGAAAACATGTCTATCAACGCATGAAAGTCGCTGTTTTGGAATCTGGCACTAGCTAGAGTACTTCATGGCCTTTCTCTATACAACGGGAGTTTTTAAATGTTTGCTGCGGTATTCGTATTCAAACAGGCTCTTCCATTTTCGAGAACTTTTCGTACAAATCTTCGAGTATTTTCATCGCCTCTACCCTACCCCCATTTTCTGGCTCGGCCACTGTTCGTGTTCGCGTGTCAGCATTTGATCGGGTTAACTATGTACCACAGTAAATACGCCCACATGCGTATGCGCGTATACGGTGCGGTGAGCGGCTGAGAGCCGATGCACACAGATCACGGATGGACTGGATCGGGGAAGAGACAAGAAACAGAAGCAGGAAGGCAGGATGCACGTTGACATGTCGTGCGTCCACATGCACGTAGATCCGATCTCTGACACCGCCGAACTCATCACGCGCGTATATGAACAATTGTACGTACATTCTCTGGCCGGCCGGTGGCACAATTGTGCTCCGTATTGCTGCGTTCCACAAGGGGAATGTTGTTTATGTGGTCAAGTCAGTGTTAGAGCAAGTTGTCTTTTTTTTTTTTTTGCGAGTGAGAGCAAGTTGTCTCTCAGCTCCCTCTCTTAACAATAATAATTTAAAAAAAAACTAAAAGAGCAAGCTGAGCAAACGCGTGTTCATAGATGCTTCGCGCGAGGCTAGGAGCTACTAATAGCTCGCATGGCCTTGACACGATCTAGACTCACCTCACTAAAAGCAACTCCAACAGCTTACCCACATAAATACTCATATCTAAAAACAGACTTTTGGATAGTCAAACCTCCTCCAACAAAATACCTATACGGCTACCCATACCTAAATATTTTGAGTAGCTACCAAAAGCGTCGAACCGAGTACGCAAAAAAAGTAGCTGCTCCTGCCTACCCATCGACGGTTTCCGCTGGCGGGAGTGACATTTCGCCTCCCGCCCGAGCCTTCCTCCTCCTCCCGCCCGGCGCGCCGCCGCCTCCTCGGACTCCGGCGGGCGCGCTCGGCCTCGTTCGTCCGCCCCGACGCCATCCGCAGCCTATCCTCCTTCGATTCCAACGAATCCCGATCGATTCCCATCAGATCCCGTCAAATCCCGGCTGCATCCTTTCCCCGCGCCGCCCCTCTCCGCCGGCGGCTTGCCGAGGCCAAGGAAGCCGTACGCGCAGCACAGGGAGGCAATTCCCGGTCGAATCTACGCCGTACCTGCCCCGAGGTCGCCGACGACGCCTCCTCTGCCGTCCCCGCCGCCCCCAGCTCGGCATCGACGCTCTCCCCGTCCGGCCTGACGCCGTCCACGTCCCGCCCGCTGCTGCTGCTGCTGGTGGTGACTGTGGTAGTCTCCCCGTCGAGCTCGTCATCCCCGACGCCGTCTGCCCGCCCAGCTCGGCGTTCGCCGCCCCGCCCACGGCTGCTGCTGCTGGTGCCCCATTCTGAGCTCGCGTGCCTCGAGCCATCTCGCGCCGAGTTCCGCCCACGACGCCCTACTCCGGCCCGAGGTTGTCCCCGCTGCCCTGCTCGTCGATTTGACAAGTTGTTGCCTGCTGATACCGCTACTGCTTGCTACTGCTAGCTACTGCTTGCTTTGTTGCGCTACTGCTTCAGTCCTCCTTCAAAAAAATTGTTTCAGAGTCATGCGCTACTGCTTGCTGTTGATGCTACTGTATATTTTCAGTTTCGTCAATAATTAAGTCGTAGAGCCTGCCTTTGTCGATGATTTGTAGAGCCTGCTACTAGTTGCTTGCTTGTCAAAATCTGTAGCTGTTTCATTTTGATTGAGGTACTACTTGCTACTGCTGTCGACTTGCTGCTATTGCTACTCATTTTAATTGAAGTACTGCTACTGCTTGATTTTCAGAATATGATTGGAGCTTTTTTTTTTCAGATCGTCGCATGATGATCATTATATTATGAAAATGTTTTTCGATGATTCAAGTTCCGATGACGATGATGAGACCACAGCGCGGCCATTATCATCGCCGATGCCGACAGCAAGAAGCGGAAGAAGAAGCGTGGTGGTTCGGTGGTTGGCCATCAAATTGTTCGTCGAGATCGGCAACAAGGACATGAGAAGCTTGTTGCCGATTACTTTGGGGACAACCCAGTGTATCCACCTAGTTTTTTCCCGCGAAGGTTCAGGATGTCAAGGGAATTGTTCTTGCGCATTGCGAATGCGGTTGAAGCTCATGATCCATACTTCAAGCAGAGGAGGAATGCAGCTGGGGCTCTTGGACACACTGGCTTGAAGAAGATTGCAGCGGCATTGCGTATGATTTCATATGGGAGTCCTGCTGATGCTCTTGATGATTGGGCTAACATGGCAGAGAGCACCATCATTGAGAGTTTGAGACACTTTGTGAAATCTGTGATTGAGCTTTTTGGAGAGGAATACTTGCGGGCTCCTAATGAACAGGACACATCACGTCTTTTGGCAATGAATGAGGCAAGAGGGTTCCCGGGGATGCTAGGAAGCATCGATTGCATGCATTGGAGATGGAAGAACTGCCCCACCGCATGGCATGGTCAATTCACTGGCCATTGTCATAATCCTACCATCATTCTTGAGGCCGTTGCGTCGCATGATCTTTGGATTTGGCACGCATACTTTGGTATGCTAGGTTCTCACAATGATCTCAATGTGCTTCAAAGGTCTCCACTCTTTGCAAGACTAGCAGCTGGTGAGGCTCCTCCAGTGAACTTTGAGGTTAATGGTCATCAATACAACATGGGCTACTATCTTGCAGATGGCATATATCCAGCATGGTCCACATTTGTGAAGACAATCTCGAAACCTCAAGGTAACAAAAATACACACTATGCTGCAATGCAAGAAGGAGCAAGGAAGGATGTTGAGCGAGCATTTGGTGTGTTGCAATCGAGGTTTGCTATTGTTCGTGGACCGGCCTGATTCTGGGACCAGAAGACCTTGTGGCAAATCATAACTGCTTGTGTGATCATGCACAACATGATCATTGAGGATGAACGAGGTCAGGATGTTGAGTACATCTATGACAATATTGGAGAGAAGGTGACGCCGCGGAAGGATGAGGATGTCATTAAGAGATTCTTGAGGGTGCATCGAGAGATCGAGGGTCGTCAGGAACATAACAAACTTCGTGATGATCTTATCGAGCATTTGTGGTGTCTCCATGGGAAAAAGTGATGTATCTTCATGTTTGATTAGATGTTCTCGGTTTATTTTTTTTATTTTGAATTTGAAAATCATGTATTTGAATTATTGTTGAATTGTGTGTGGCTGAGACATGAAAGTTTGAACTATTGTGATGTCAAACTCATGTTTAAAGTAACTATCGATGTTCACCGTAAGAGGAAAAGAAGGAAATGAAATATAGGTACTCTGGTTTTAGGTAGTCTGGAAAAGCAGAGGTTACCTAAACTCAGAAAACTGTTTTAGGTAGGTACCCAAAACTGCTTTTAGGTATCCAGTTTTAGGTAAGCTGTTGGAGTTGCTCTAACTACAAGTACTACGCGCCATGTTGATGATTGGACGATCAAACGTTTCTAGACTATATTACATGAGTGGATGCGAAAACATCATGTGTTAGGACATCAGATGATGCGCGTAAAAAGCCGTTGCAGAAGCACGTCGGTAAGCTCCATTTAGAATGGGAAAAAGACATAGAGGAATCTTTGGATCTAATAACTAAGCCTCTGGCAAATGAAAACAACAGTTTAATCATGTTCACAGATGTACATCTTGTTACCAATGCAATAAAAGTTCAGACGCTCTCCAACGGAGTTGCTGTAGTTTCCTTTAAAACTAGAACAGAAAGCTAAGATCATACACTCATGTCTAAGAGCCTAAGTCGTCGATATGGTAACGCGGAACATGATTAATGGATATTTTGATCGAGAATATTTAATAACAACAATAAATATTTCAATTAGTGTTGTTATATATGACTTAGGACAACATTTTCAATCTATTCTTGAACTAAAATAATACTGATGGTATCAAGTAGGACTTACAATTTCAACTAAACAAGCTGATACATGGATATCCTAAAAATGTGCTTATGTTATTTAAAAAACACACACATTTTTTTAGGTAAGACAAAAATGCTTTTCTCTTTGAGATCAAGGCAGGCTTTATTGATTTATGGT
The DNA here is from genome assembly GCA_012490785.1 of Eragrostis nindensis. NCBI lineage: Eukaryota > Viridiplantae > Streptophyta > Magnoliopsida > Poales > Poaceae > Eragrostis > Eragrostis nindensis. Next base: position 254,404 of record JAAXCT010000861.1, read on the forward strand.
GAGCCAAAAACACTTGATTTTTTTTTTTGAGAAAACACATTTTTTTTAGGGGAGAAAACACATAATTGGACATAGAGAGTGGAAAAGGTCAAGCCCAAAAGAACAGTTGAATTGGGCTGGGTCTGTTGTATCGCGACCGTGACATGAATTAGGCATTACTCACATGGGCTGGCAGGAAGCGGCCCATAGATGCACCGCAGACACATGGACCCACAGCATACATGTGTGAACACACATACTCTGAGAGCATCTCCAACGAAACTCTCAAATTTGACCCCTTATTCTCTCATATAAGAGCTCTCTCATCTATCTTTTACCCTCCTCATCCTCTCACATCTCCAACAATCCTCTCAAATTCAGACTCCTATTTGTACTGACCTCACATGTCAGCCTTATTTTACATTATCTCTCTTTCTCTCCTTTCTTCCCCACCGTTCCACTCCCCGCCAGCCACCACTTCTCTCATCCCCCTCTACTCTCACGCTCTCTGCTCCCATGGCGAAGCTGCCGCCTCCCCGGCTTCCCTCCCCCAGCTCTCCTTCCCCTCTCCTCTCTCTCTCTTACTCTCACTCGGCATCTCTCTCCCTCTCCCATTTCCCCATCCATTCTCTTCGATTTGATAGATGAGCTCATGGTCAGCCATGGTAAAGACGAGCGACGCGAGGCGGCAGCACGCGCGGGCCTCAGCAGCGCGCTGGCTTCGGCGGCGCACGGAGGCGGTGCGAGGAACGGGCCGCGCGGGCCTCGGCGGCGCACGGAGGCGGTGCGAGGAACGGCGCGAGCGGGCCTCGGCCGCGGCGCCAGGCGACGGCGCGCGAGCAGCACAGACCTCGTCAGGCATGGTGGCGGGAGCGAGCACAGGCGCGGGAAGCAGTTGCTGGTCCCACCAACAGGGATGAGGGGGCTCGGCGGAGCCCCTACGGATGAGAGGGCGAGGGCTTTGGATGAGAGGGCTCTCATCCTTAGGAGAAGGATGAGAGCTTTGTTGGAGACAATTTTTGCTGTTTTCATCCTCAAAAGCAAGATAAAAGGGCAGATGAAAAGCAAGATAAAAGGGCAGATGAGGGGATCGTTGGAGATGCTCTGACGCCAACATATATCTTTTTTTTTCCGAGGGTGACACTAACGTACTCCATCTGTTTTTAATTATATGACGCCGTTGACTTTTTCGTTCAACTTTGACCAACAATATAGATTTAAATAATTACTTTTTGAATGTGAAATGAATATCATTGGATTCATCATCAAAAGCACTTCAAGGTTAACTTATAAATGTAGCTATTTACACGAATATTTATAGATAAAATAAATGGTTAAAGTAACGAAAAAAGTCAACAGCGTTATATAATAAAAAACGGCGGAAGTATATCTTGTTGGCTTTAAAAAAAACGTACATCTTGCCATCACGCTGCTGTTGACAATTCATATGGCGGTCGCGTTTGACTTCGTTGACAGCACGGCACGCTAGCATCCAGCTGTTTCCCGCCGACGTGTGCGCTCCTCGGCCTCAAGCTTTGGAAGTTGGAACACTTGAATGACTACACACGAGACAGAACCTTGAAACTAATCCTTCCTACGTGCATGCATGGCTGATTTCCACTTGTACCGCGTCAATAATGGATAATGGTAACAGCAGTGTTAGGTGTCTGGTTTAGCGCTTAATTGACAAGGTTGACCGTACCGTGCCGACCTCCGGCCGCGGACATCGAACGTTGACATCGAACAAAGTCAGCGTCGGAGAACGTAATCAGGAGTAAGGACGGGGTAGAGTTTGGGGCGCCTCTATTCCGCACACGCGCGCGCGAGGGGCAACGAGCGCACATTTCCGACAGGTTTTCGTGGGCCTCGCCTGTTTCCTGTTTTAGCGCGCGCGTCTTTCACCGGATTACCTGTTTTGGCCGTTTCGCCCGGCGCGGCAGTTTCCCATTTCGTGGCGCGCGCGTAGTTTCTTTTTTCCCTTTTCGCGCCACGCGCTTCTTTTTTTCGCGTGTTATCCGCAGGCCGTTGCGGGGGCTTTTTTTTTCCTTTCATTTTTGCATGTGTTTTAGTTCTGTACAAAAGAACTATTGGTGATGAGAAAGAAAAATGAAGTTTTTTTTCTCTTTTCCGCGCGAAGCGCGAATCATTCAGGGATGTGGGGATTTGGGGTAATATAGGGTGGGGGAATGAATCCCACTTTTAAATGGTTTAAACTACAAATTTTAGCACGATTGAAAAACGCTACTTCCATTATTATACAATTAATGGCAGTGGTGATTTCGCTTCATGTCATAAGATTTGGTTTCCAACATCAATATTGTAGCATCCCGCCTCAAATTAATGAGGGGTTTGGCTAACCAGGATCTTAATCGGGTGATACTTGACAAGCAAGCATTCCAAAAGACCACACACATAAGCATAAGTAAAATAATTTTACAACAAGTTCAGTTAATACATTGGTTCAGCGATTACATAGGGTACAAGGTTCGAAATATGGTTCTTAATACATAAAAGAGTTCGAAATTCGATTACATAAAAGCGAGCGGAAGCGGAACACACGACGATATAACTAAAGTGATGTCATGTCCGGCCATAGACACGAAATCACTCTTCATGCTCCGAAGAGGGAGAAACAGAAACCCCTTCAAAGGTCCAATTACCTGCATAAACATTTTCAACAAAAGCCCTGAGCAACTAATACTCAGCAAGTCTTACCCGTCAAACTTGGCCTTCTAAGACCGACTTCTAGTATGAAGGGGGTTGACATGGCAAAAGATATATGTTTGCATAAATATAGCACTAGAAATGGATCCTTCTTTCATATTTTAGCCCAATTTATCTTTTATAGCAGAAATGTAAAGGTTTGCACCTAAACTAAATCAAACACGTTGCAAGACAATTAATTGAAATACAATTCAGTAATATTCATCCATTCAATTCACTTGTTACTACGAGCTGACACAGTGAACAAGTGGTACTCAATAACCGCGAGGGACGGCGATTCGAATCGATTTACACCTGCAGGCGAAACCCGGAAGACACGACGTACGCACACTCACAAGGAGTCACGCACGGCAACCTTTCACAAGACACCATAGAGCCGGGCCGATTTCCACCTCTCCCGAGTACACGTCCTCCATGCGATACCCACGCCGGGGCTATCCGTGGTTAGCCCGTGCACCCTCCCACTAGCACATACCCATGAACCACCGTGTCTATCATCATCACTAAAAGAGAGGTGGGTTCACCGTCCAACACTACAATCATCGAGTTACATCGGTTTACTAGTCCCCATCCACTAGCATGCATCCGGTACGTTCAAACTTGCTCAGCGGGGCCACAACGAACGGTCCTCAACCGACACAAACGGGGCTATGACGAACAAGGACGACCTTGCCACCTCAACCTACACATGAATTTCCCCGTTCGGTCTCATATTCATCATCATCATGTGAGAGCATAAAGTAAACCGATCCCACTTAAACCGAGCGGTCTCCATACCACCCGATTTTTCTACCGAGGACTCGACATTAAGCATAGCAAGTTCTACCGCGTGGCTGTACAAAACTGAACCAAACCCATAGGTACATGTAGGCAACTGCATCTATGGTTTCAATCAAGTCCTACACGTAATGCACAATTCATGACTCACATACATGTGAGGAAAAGAAACTTTGTAAAACATAGGAGTGCACCGGGGCTTGCCTTGGGGCTGGTGGTTAGCACTCAGTCACGCTCACGTCAGCTCCAGGCTCCTCGGTCACGACCTCCAAGTCCTCGAGTCCGGCGTCGATTCCTAAATGAATGCAGTGAGATGTACGGAGTCAATAAGAAGGTTCATGGAACTTCCTTGATAAATATAACATGATGCTGCAGATATATACAAAATTATATGCTTAAAGATTCATTGACATGATTTAGTTAGTCGGGTATTATGAAATTTACACTTGTTATTTCAGATTTATGAAGTGTTTATGTGGTTACAAGGGATTTCCTTCCAATTTTCTTTAAAATGGTTCTGTAAGATCAATAATTAATCTTGTATTTTTATTTAGTAACCTACTCCTATGCACAGCAACATATCCAAAATTTGGTGCCAAAACTTGCAGGAATAAAATGCTAAAAATGATTTAGTTAGAAACTTGAAACTGTAATTAGTCCTAAATTGGATGAATTTCAAGAAACCACTTGGTGAGCAGTTCAGTTACCTACAGGGAGTGTGTGTGCCAAATTTCAGATCTTTTGCATAAGTAAATATTTTATAAAAATGATTTTCAGTTTCTCTTATCTGAATTTTAGAACGTTAAATAGAATGATTTCAGATGTTTATGTACCACTGGATATATCGGTTCACATGGAATCCAAACAATTTTGTTTCACATTTTTCGGAGTTCTAATTTATTTTCTACGGATTTTACAAGTTCAGCCGATTTTCAGGGAAAACGAAAAAAAACAAGGCCGGCACTGTAGCAGTGCCAGCGCGCATGGCGTTGCTGCCGGACTTGTCCGAGCTGTGGCGGACGAGTCCGGGCACCGGACTTGTCCGCAAGTCGCGGATGACATCGCGGACTCCAGAGGTTTGGCAGCCCCTGGTTCCGGACTTGTCCGGCTCCGGTCGGACTTGTCCGCGCGTCGAGGGCCGAGACGGCGGCGAGGTCGCTGTTCCGGCTAAATGATGGCGAGCTGAGGAAAACCGTGGGCGGATTCACGACTAGAATGACGAGGCGATCCTAGGACGCTATGGTGTGCACGTGCGTGCGCAGTAAGGTCATGCCGGCGGCGAGGACGACGGCGGCGACTATGGCGTGGCGGTGCTCCGGCGGCTAGGGTCGCCGGAGACGCGAGTTAGCGCGAGCAAGAGCTTCCATGGAGCGAGGCGAAGCTCACCAGGGGACGTGTGCACGCGGAGGAAGGCCGGAAGGGGGACTTCGCGGTGGAGGCGGCTTGGTCTGGCGGACGGCGGCGGGGAAGAAAAAGGATTCCGGCGAGGTCACTGCGAGAGGGATGACATGGTTACTATTATCCATCGCGATTAATTGTGAAGTGGCTCACCGTGAACGGAGAATTTCACGTGGAGAATTTCACGTCGACGTCAAGGTGGTTCACCCGGCGGCCATGGGGATTTCTTCACTTCGATCTCGCGCTACGATTGGGGAGGCTTCGATTGGAGTTGAGGAGCAGCTAGAGGGGGTCTCGGCGCTTCTTCTTTTTTTTTTTTTTTCAATTGGGGTCGAGCTTGGGGTGCTGCAGAGCGACGGCGAGGCGGCGAGCTTGCTCGGCGGCAATGGTGGCGGTGCGTGCGTGTTGGGGATGCGGGCAAGAGGGAGACGACGACTTGACTCGATAGGAAGGGAGAGGATAAGGAGAAAGGGGCGTGTGGAGTTGGCATAGGCATTCGATGGCGCACGCGCGACGGCCTGCTGCGGCTGACGACGGCCACAGCGTACGGCATGGGCTACGAGCAGGAAGAAACAGAGCGTGAGAGAGAACAACAGGTGGGTCCCACACGTCCTTTTCTAATTTCGAAAGAATTTCGAGCTGCTGAACTGAAATGACCCAAACACAAGCTTCCAAACCTCAGAAAAATCTGAGAAAAAGTAGACTTGTAGGCCAACTCTACAGGAACAAATTTACTTATTGGAAGTTTTCAAATTTCGGTGTGGATTTTGAATTACAATTATGTCAAGTCAGAAATTGGATAAATGGTCTTTGAATTATTTGAGCACCTTCCCTTCATCAGAAAAATCTGAGGAATTCTCCAAAATTCTATCTTGGTACAGGTAGACCACGAAAATTGACAACGAGCCCCACTGTTAAGAAACATTTGGTCGAAAACAATTATGACCATGGTTTGACTTAATTTTAAAGCTTCATTCATTTGTTCTTAAATCTTTTGTCCTAAAACTTTGTTAACTGATTAACCATTTGATTAACAGTGGGTTTAAGTTGGGGTGTTACAGCCCTCCCCCCTTAAGAAAATCTCGTCCCGAGATTTGCAATAAGTGCGGAAAAGAGGGGCTGAAAGATTCGCTTGCGTTACCTCAATTGCGAAGCGAGAAAGTCCGGAAACTTGGAGTCTAGAAATTCCTCTTGTTCCCACGTGGCCTCCTCTTCAGAATGATTGTTCCATTGAACTTTATAGAAGGTGATCGTTTTGTTGCGCGTCACCCGGTCTTTTTGATCGATAACCTTGACGGGATGCTCGGCATAGGTAAGATCGTCCTGTAATCCTTCGACATCCTCGAGCACCACGTCAATAGGGGGCTTCAAACATTTCTTGAGTTGAGATACATGGAAAATATTGTGAACCCCGGATAGTTTGTCGGGCAATTCCAACCGGTAGGCGATGGGTACGCATCTCTCCATAACCTTGAATGGGCCAATGTAACAGGGAGCGAGCTTTCCCTTGACGCCGAAACGCTGAACGCCCTTTGTAGGTGAGACGCGAAGATACACGTGGTCACCTTGCCGAAATTCCAAAGGACGGCGCCTCTTATCGGCGTAACTAGCTTGACGGGACTTTGCGGCTTTTAAATTTGCTTGAATGAGCCGCACTTTCTCTTCGGCCTCGGTAATCAAATCAGGTCCAAAATTTATCCTTTCTCCCGGTTCCGACCAGTTCAAAGGAGTTCGACATGAACGGTCATAAAGTGCCTCAAATGGAGACATTTTGATACTCTCTTAGTAGCTATTGTTGTACGCAAATTCTGCCAACGGTAGGTGATCATCCCAATTGCCACCTTCAGATAAAACACAGGCTCTCAACATATCCTCCAGTATTTGATTTACCCTCTCAGTTTGTCCATCGGTTTGGGGGTGATAAGCAGAGCTCCGGATTAACTTGGTCTTTAATGATGCATGTAACTGCCCCCAAAAACGAGCCACAAACTGAGGTCCTCTATCGGATATAATCATCTTCGGCACTCCATGCCAACACAAAATGCGCGAGATATATAATTGGGCATATATCTTGGCAGAGTAGTTTGTCTGGACCGGAAGAAAATGAGCCGACTTTGTCAATCGGTCCACTGTAACCCAAATAGAATCGTGCCTTCGAGCAGTGAGAGGTAATCCAACAATGAAATTGTAAGGATCGTGTGACCGAGAGGGGGGGGGGGGGGGGTGAATCGGTGCACTCTAGAATCTATTTCCAAACACTTACACCCAAACAACTCCTAGCGAGTAGTTCTAGTAACAAGGTAAAGCACACTAAGGAGTATCCTTAACCTATGTAGCTAGTGGATATAGATAACACAAGCACACCTGTAAGCTTCATGACCATTGGAGCTAGGGAAACCCCAAGATATGAATGTTTTGGTGATAGGATGAGAACCATGAATGTGACTAACACTCTTTGTGAGATCTTATTGGTCACATATGAAGAAAGCTCTGTCCGTTTGGTGGTGTACGCCGACACACCCTAATTCAAACGTCAAGGATGATTGGTTGCCTTCATCTACACAAGAACGGACTTGATGGAGTCGCGGAGAAGATATGGATCAAGGCTTAGGACATGCTAGACCAAGCGAGTGTTGCTTGGAAGAGACTTCTTGTGTTGGTGGCTAGAGTGAACTCTTTTGAAGGAGAAGACAAGATTAGTGATGAGCATACTATTCACACGGTGATCTCTATGCTACCATACAATAGGAAGGTCCACATTCTAAATGATCTCAATGATGATATTAGTGAGATGACTCTCAAGGACATGATCTTGATGGCACTATCTTATGAGAATCAAATCTACAACATTCTTGAGTACTTCAATGCTAGTGGAGATGTGGGAAGGTTTCAAGGTCTTCATCTTGGAACTCATTTCATACACATGGGTGTTGATCGGACCATGTGGAGACACAATGGAGTCACCAAGGCAATGATTGACGCCTTGGATGCATTGGACTTGGACTTTCTAAATGGAGTTCCTATGGCCTACATCAAGAGCAAGCAAGAGGTAAATGATATGTCAATTGATTCTCATGATACTAACCCTCCTCTTTGCTTGATGGCTACTTCCAAGGTGAACTACAAGATTGGTGGCAAACATTGGGTGTTGGATAGTGGGTGCACTCAACACATGACCGGGACTTCATCCATCTTCACAAACTTGGAAGAAAATGAAGATCATGACAAGGTCACATTTGGGGACAACTCCAAGCACAAAGTGAGAGGTCTTGGTAAGGTGGCTATCTCAAATGACCTCTCTATCTCTAATGTATTGCTTGTTGAGTCCCTAAACTTCAATCTTCTATCCGTTGCTCAAATATGTGATCTTGGTTTTTCTTGTAACTTTGATGCTAATGGGGTGGTTCTTCATAATGATGCTATGGGTCTCACTATCAAAGTCTTTCGTCATAATAATCTATATGTTGTTGATTTTGAGACTAACATTGTTGCCCCTAGCACTTGTCTCTTCACTAAGTCCTCTCTAGATTGGCTATGGCATCGGAGGCTTGCTCACATTGGTATGGGTCAACTCAAGCATGTAATGAAGAACAAACTAGTGAGAGGAGTCTAGGATGTCACCTTTGAGAAGGACAAGCTATGTAGTGCATGCCAAGCCGGAAAGCAAGTGGCTTCACCTCATCCATCCAAGAATTTCTTGTCAACTTCAAGACCTCTCGAGCTCTTACACATTGATCTCTTCGGGCCTACAACTTATGTGAGCATTGGTGGGAATCTCTATTGCTTGGTGGTAGTGGACGACTACTCAAGATATACTTGGGTATTCTTTCTTGAGAACAAGGCACAAGCAATTGGGATATTCGAGAAGTTTGCTAGAAGAGTACAAAATGAGTATGGGCATCACATCAAGAAGATTCGGAGTGATAATGGGACGGAGTTCAAAAACTCTATCATTGAAGACTATTGTGATGAGATTGGCATAAAGCATGAGTTCTCGGCTACATACACTCCTCAACAAAATGGTGTTGTTGAGAGGAAGAACAAGACCCTTATCACTCTTGCTCGTGCTATGCTTGATGAGTACAACACTCCGGAGAAGTTTTAGGCGGAAGCTATCAACACCGCATGCTACACCTCCAACCGGATCTATCCTCACAAGTTGCTAAACAAGACTCCATATGAAGTGATTGTTGGGAGAAGACCGAATGTTGCCTACTTCTGAGTGTTTGGTTGCAAGTGCTACATCTACAAGAAGAGGGAAAGACTTGGCAAGTTCAAGAAGAGGACCGACGTAGGCATTCTTGTCGGCTACTCGGGCTCGGCCAAAGCTTATCGGGTTTACAACACCTCCACCGGCTTTGTTGAAGAAACTTATGATGTGCAATTTAATGAATCTCACGGGTCTCAAGAAGACCCTCCTTCTTCTCATATTGTAGGTGATGAACCCGTGGAGGAAGCTTTGGAGAACATGCCCATTGGTGAAGTTATTCCTCGTGAAGATGAACCTCCGACACCTCCTCCAACAACTTCATCAAACGGACCTTCTACGAGTACATCTCAAGTGAATCCAAGCTCTCCCTCAAGTGAACAACATCAAGCACCTTCAAGTGATCCCGCAACAAGCATCCTCGAGTCAAGCTCTATCAAGCGAACCGCAACATGCAACGAGTCATGCTACTTCAAGTGAACCGCAACAAGCGTCATCAAGTCTACCTCATGCATCTACGAGCCAAGCTTCACCGAGCAATCAAGAACAAGCACAATCTACCTCAACTCAAGATGATGGCTCGGGTTCACCTCTTCGACAACAAGACACTCACATCTCTAGGGAACAAGCCGCAAGAGATGCGCAAGACACTTCGCCGGCTCCTCCTCCTCCTCGACAAGAAGCTTCAAGGAAGCACAAACCCATTGCTCGGGATCATTCACGTGATCTCATCATTGGGAGTCCTTCTCAAGGGATAAAGACTAGAAGAAGTCAATATAAGCCTAATTATGTTGATGAAGCTAACATTGTTGAGAACTTCTCTTTTGTCTCTACCCTAGAGCCGAAGACGATCGAGGAAGCCTTGAAAGACCACAAATGGGTGCTATCCATGCAAGAGGAGCTCAACAACTTCAAGAGGAATGATGTTTGGAAGTTGGTGAAGCGGCCCAAGCGATCCAATGTCATTGGCGCTAAGTGGGTCTTCAAGAACAAGCAAGATGAGAAGGGAGCAATCGTGAGGAACAAGGCAAGACTTGTGGCGAAGGGCTACTCTCAAGTTGAAGGCGTCGATTTTGACGAGACATTTCGGCCCCGTCGCTCGTCTCGAGGCTATAAGAACACTTCTTGCTTATGCTTCTCATTTTGATTTTAAACTTCATCAAATGGATGTGAAAAGTGCTTTTCTCAATGAACTAATCAATGAAGAAGTTTATGTAGAGCAACCTCCTGGCTTCGAGGACCCCGAGCATCCGGACCATGTGTACAAGCTCAAGAAGGCTCTCTACGGACTCAAACAAGCACCAAGAGCATGGTATGAACGACTTCGAGATCATCTCATCACCAAGGGCTACAAGATCGGTAGTATCGACAACACTCTCTTTACTAAGCATATTGGTGATGATCTCTTTGTTTGTCAAATCTATGTTGATGATATCATCTATGGCTCCACTAACGAAATCTATAATGATGAGTTCCGTGCTCTTATGAAGAAAGAGTTTGAGATGTCTATGATAGGTGAACTTCATGTCTTCCTCGGTTTTCAAGTCAAGCAAATGAAGGAGGGCACGTTCATCTACCAAGAGAAGTACACTCGGGATCTTCTCAAGAGGTTCGGCATGAAAGACTCCAAGTCCTACGACACACCTATGGCTACAAGTGTCCCTCTTGATGTGGATGTAAAAGGTATACCGGTGGATCCTAAACTCTATCGTTCTATGATTGGTTCACTTCTTTACCTTACCGCATCTAGACCGGATATCATGTTTAGTGTGTGCCTTTGTGCTCGTTATCAAGCTAACCCCAAGGAATCCCATATGAGTGCCGTGAAAAGAATTCTTAGGTATGTCAAGAGCACTCCTACAATGGGCCTTTGGTATCCAAAAGGCTCGGACTTTGGACTTGTTGGCTATGCGGACTCGGACTTCGCCGGTTGCAAAGTGAGTAGAAAGAGTACCTCCGATGGATGCCAATTTCTTGGACAATCACCCATCTCATGGAGTTCCAAGAAACAAAATTGTGTGGCTATCTCTACGGCGGAGGCGGAATATTTGGCGGCCGGTGCTTGTTGTGCTCAACTCTTATACATGAAGCAAACCCTATTGGACTATGGATTATCTTATGGGCAAGTACCTCTTTATTGTGATAGCGAAAGTGCTATCAACATGGCTCTCAACAAAGGTGATCACGGCCATGCCAAGCACATTGAAGTCAAACATCACTTCATCCGAGATCATGTGGCCAAGAAGGATATTGAATTGATTGGTGTTCGGACTCATAAACAATTGGCAGACATCTTCACCAAACCACTTGACAAGAAGACCTTTTGTAAGCTCCGAGGAGAACTTAATGTTCTCGACCTCTCCGACTTCACTTGATATCCTTGAGCTTACATTTGTATATATGTATATATACATTGCTTGTTTTTGTTTGTGTTGTTGTTTTTGTGTGTTCTTCTTGTTTTTGTAGGACCGACGACTAACCTTTTTGAGATAGCAATGAGCATGGGCTAAGCTTGGGATTGGTGGCATTTGGCTCCCGAGGCTTTGAAGAATGGCTCGTTGTGATCAAGCTCATAGAGGGCTCAAACTTGTTGTTGGTAACTTCGCTCTTAGCTTTCTCTTGTTTTACCCTTATAGCATCATGCATTGTACACTTATCATTGCTTTTGCATCATGCATCTTGCATAAGTGTCTCGGCACCGAGCACCCATCTAGGGGGAGTTGCTTATTCACAATAGGAGTATATGACCTCCTATGATGAATTTATAGCAATGCTATATAAGCTTCATGCCCATTGAACCATGATTTTTGAGCTCCAAGGTTAAATCCACTTGCGCGGCTCAAAGTCTAAGGGTTCATACATTTCCATCATCATCAACTAACCCCTATGTTCTTCAAGACAATATTCTTTTGAGAATGTGTGTAGGGATACTTGGTGAGGAGATGGAGATTTTCGGATCAAGGGGGAGCTTCACGCCAAATCAAGTAACTCGTTTTCCCACTCGTCTCATACTTTTTCCACTAACTTTTTCTTCCTTGGTAGACTCTTTTTGAGTGATAGATGCCAAAGGGGGAGAAGGTTTTGGAAGGTTTTGGGCTTAATGATCGAGCAAGAACTCGGGGGAGAAGAGTTGGGAGAAGAGTTCGAGCTTACGATGAGTTGGAAGATGTCACCTCAAGGGGGAGTTTGTACAAGAGAAGATCAAGTGATCAAGACGATCGATCTTCACACAATCTTGAGGTGATGAAGAAGAAGCAATGCCGTCTCAAGGGGGAGTGTGCGCGGATGAAGATCAAGTGATCAAGACGATCGATCTTCACACAATCTTGAGATTGGTGCATTTGTCAAGGGGGAGTGGAATTCTACAATGTAAGTATGAAGGTAAACCCCTTGCAACCTTTGCTTGTCATTGTTCCTTGTGCTTTCTATCACTTGTGATATGAGTTTTTTGCTCTAACTTGTGACTTCTTTTGAGCGATGACTTGCCTCGACCTAATTAACAAGGTAACTATCTCTCTATCATATACTTGTTGCTTAGTGTCTTGATCGAGTTGCGCTTTCATCTTGGCTTTTGTCATTTCATCTTTTATCTTCTCGATCATTTTTATCATGGTTGTCATCCATCACCAAAAAGGGGGAGATTGTAAGCTTCATGACCATTGGAGCTAGGGAAACCCCAAGGTATGAATGTTTTGGTGATAGGATGAGAACCATGAATGTGACTAACACTCTTTGTGAGATCTTATAGGTCACATATGAAGAAAGCTCCGTCCGTTTGGTGGTGTACGCCGACACACCCTAATTCAAACTTCAAGGATGTTTGGTGGCCTTCATCTACACAAGAACGGACTTGATGGAGTCACGGAGAAGATATGGATCAAGGCTAAGGACATGCTAGACCAAGCGAGTGTTGCTTGGTTAGATGTTAGCTTGAGTCCATAGGAAAAACCGGACTATCAAGAGGGTTCGAGGTGTTTCTCTTAGTACACACTAGTTATAGAGATCATGGGATGCATGGTGAGTCTCTCAGGGGCTAGGGTGGCAGAGGAGGCTTGAAGGAACCAAGTTTGAAGATGTTGGAAGCAAGGATCAAAGAAATGGTCGAGTTCCAGCAGAAGTAAAGCCACCGTATGATGCGGTGCCAGTACGGTGACTGCAGCAAATGAAGACCAGAGAAGAGGAGTTTCTGGCAGAAAGAGAAGGAGCCACCGTAGGATACGGTGCCAGTCACCGTATGATACGGTGACTGCGAGAAGAGAAGTCCAGAGATGAGGAAGCTCTGGCAGTTGAAGACAGAGGTCACCGTATGATACGGTGAAGGTGTCACCGTATGATACAGTGGTCACCGTATGGTTTCCAGAGAGTTGGTAGTTGCTGGAAGCTGAAGAAAATGAAGCCACCGTATGATACGGTGGGGGTCACCGTATGATACGGTGATACCTGAAGATGGAAGTCCAGAGATGAAGATGCTCTGGCAGGTGACATGGAGGTCACCGTATGATACGGTGCTCAGGGTCACCGTATCATACGGTGATTCTTACGGTGACTTGGTTTCCGGGCACTTTTGGGCAACGGCTAGTTTGAGGTTGGAGGCCTATATATAGCTGGTTGCTCGCCCCTTTGAGTTGCTCTTGGACCCAGGAAAGAGGGGAGGTGCTGCCAAGAAGCCAAGAGGAAGAAGTGTGAAGCACTTGAGAAGGATTTGGAGTGATCCTAGTGCTTGAGAGAGTAACAAGTTGCATCCTTTGATCTCTAGGCTAGTGTGGGCTTGAGAGAGTCATCTAGGGCTGTTACTCTTGGTCTATGGCGAGGTCTAGACCGGTTAGGCGTCGGTGTTGAGCTGTCCAAGGAGATTGTGGAAGTCAACACAAGTTTGTACACGGTCTTAGAGCTTTCCGTGCGAAAGAAGCATCACTAGTGGAGCGCCCTTTGGCATGCATCAAGTGCGGAGCCTTACCTCCGGAAGAGTACCCGGGATCGAGCCCGGCGAGACGTGCCCGCGACTTCACTCGGAGGGTGAAGTGTGCTCTAGGAGGGATCGCCTTCGAGCGGAGGGACGGGGTCGATACTCCGGCGGGAGTGACCCAACGTGGAGTAGGGGAAGGCGCCATCCTTTCGAGACCACGGGAAAACATCATGAGCATTCTCTATCCCTTCTCCTTTACTACTCGCTTTTACTTATCGTACTTCATATGATTGCTTGTAGTACTTGAGTTGTGCTCTTATCTTGCTTGTGTGTTTACCTTGGTACCTACTAGCTTCACTAGATTGCTTGTTTGCCTTGTTCGTGTGCTTACTTGTTATCGCCTATCTAGTTGCTCTAAGGACTCTACTTAGTGTGCCTAGTATCTTGGTTGCCTTGTCTCTAGTTATCTTGTTACCTTGCCTTGCCTAGCTTAAGTCTTCCGCTATCTATCTATCTTGTGCTAGGTTGCTAGTGTGGTGTGTTTGTGCTATCTATATACACTAGCTATATAGGTTAAGGATACTCCTTAGTGTGCTTTACCTTGCACTAGAACTACTCGCTAGGAGTTGCTTGGGTGTAAGTGTTTGGAAATAGTTTCTAGAGTGCACCGATTCACCCCCCTCTCGGTCACACGATCCTTACAACACCACACTAGCAACCTAGCACAAGATAGATTGATTGCGGAAGACTTAAGCTAGGCAAGGCAAAGTAACAAAATAACTAGAGACAAGGCAACCAAGATACTAGGCACACTAAGTAGAGTCCTTAGAGCTACTAGATAGGCTATAACAAGTAAGCACACGAGCAAGACAAACAAGCAAACCTAGTGAAGCTAGTAGGTACCAAGGCAAACACACAAGCAAGATAAAAGCACAACTCAAGTACTACAAGCAATCATATATGGTGCGATAAGTAAATGCGAGTAGTAAAGGAGAAGGGATAGAGAATGCTCATGATATTTTCCCGTGGTCTCGGAAGGATGGCGCCTTCCCCTACTCCACGTTGGGTCACTCCCGCCGGAGTCTCGACCCCGTCCCTCCGCTCGAAGGCGATCCCTCCTGGAGCACATTTCACCCTCCGAGTGAAGTCGCGGGCACGTCCCGCCGGACTCGATCCCGGGTACTCTTCCGGAGGTAAGGCTCCGCACTTGATGCGTGCCAAAAGGCTCTCCACTAGTGATGCTTCTTTGACATGGGAAGCTCTAAGACCGTGTACAAACTTGTGTCGGCTACCACAATCTCCTTGGACAGCTCAACACCGACGTCTAACCGGTCTAGGCCTCGCCATAGACCAAGAGTAACAGCCCTAGATGACTCTCTCAAGCCCACACTAGCCTAGAGATCAAAGGATGCAACTTGCTACTCTCTCAAGCACTAGGATCACTCCAAATCCTTCTCAAGTGCTTCACACTTCTCCCTCTTGGCTTCTTAGCAGCACCTCCCCTCTTTCCTGGGTCCAAGAGCACCTCAAAGAGGTAAACAACCGACTATATATAGGCCACCAACCTCAAACTAGCCGTTGTCCAAAAGTACCCAGTCTGCGTAATGACCGTACAATCGACCGTACTGTCCGGTCTCCATTCTGACCGTATTGTCCGGTCTTCACCAGACTGGCGTCCAGGGAGTGCTGCTCCTCATCTCAGAGTAGACCGTATTGTACGGTCTATAGGACCGTACTGTCCGGTCTCCACTTCTTCTTCAGCTAACAGAAACTTCTCCTTCTCTGTTGCTCTTCACCTGTAAGACCGTACTGTCCGGTCTCTGACCGTATTGTCCGGTCAACTGTCCGGTCTTCATTCTTCAACTTCCAGAAACTTCAGCTTCTCTGTCTGGAACACTCCAATAGAGACCGTACTGTCCGGTCCCTAGGACCGTACTGTCCGGTCAACTGTCCGGTCTCTATTCTTCAACTTCCAGAAACCTCAGCCTTTCTGTCTGGAACTCCTCTGTAGACCGTATTGTACGGTCTCCATGACCGTATTGTCCGGTCTCTTTTGACTTCGCAGCTTCGATCTTCTTCTTGATCTTCTTCTTCCAAACTTGAACTTCTTGGTTCCTTCAATCCTCTTCTGCCACCCTAGCCTCTGAGAGACTCACCATGAATCCAATGATCTCTATAACTAGTGTGTACTAAGAGAACCACCTCGAACCCTCTTGATAGTCCGGTTTTTCCTATGGACTCAAGCTAACATATAACCAAGCAATACTCGCTTGGATCTAGCATGTCCTTAGCCTTGATCCATATCTTCTCCGCGACTCCATCAAGTCCGTTCTTGTGACGATGAAGGCAACCAATCATCCTTTTCATTAAGTTCATGGTGTGTTGGCGTTCACCACCAACGGACGGAGCTTTCTTCATATGTGACCTATAAGATCTCACAAGGAGTGTTAGTCACATTCATGGTTCTCATCCTATCACCAAAATATTCATACCTTGGGGTTTCCCTAGCTCGAATGGTCATGAAGCTTACAGAAATCCTTACTAATGTCCTCCCACTTCCATGATAGGATACTCAATGGTTGCAGCTGACCGGCTTTCTTCAAATGATCGGCCTTAACTCTCTGACAAGTGTCGCATTCAGCTACATAACGTGCCACTTCGCGCTTCATGCGCGTCCACCAAAATTTTTGGTTTTTAAACCTTGATACATCTTGTTGCTACCGGGATGAATAGAGTATTTGGACAAGTGAGCTTCATCCAAAATTTTCTTTCGCAGCCCCATATCCTTGGGTACGACAAGTCAGTCATTGAACCATAGCACTCCACCCTCATCTTGTCGGAAACATTTGATCTCACCATTTTCTAGTCTCCGACGAATATGTTTCATTCCCTTAATCTCTCTTTTGTGCAGCAATAATCTCCTCCCGCAGTGTGGGAATGAGAGCGAGATTATACAAGGCACCATGAGGAATAACTCTAAGACTTGGCTAACTAGGATCACAACATACGGTATTTTCCAATTTTTGAACCACAAGATTATTGCAATGTGACTTCCGACTCAAAGCATCAGTAACCACATTGGCTTTTCCGGGGTGATAATGAATTTCCAATTCATAGTCCTTAATCAATTCGAGCCATCTCCTTTGCCTCATGTTCAGTTCTTGTTGTGTGAAGATATACTTCAAAC
Source organism: Eragrostis nindensis (assembly GCA_012490785.1). NCBI lineage: Eukaryota > Viridiplantae > Streptophyta > Magnoliopsida > Poales > Poaceae > Eragrostis > Eragrostis nindensis. The sequence goes on from JAAXCT010000861.1 coordinate 271,582, forward strand.
TTTTATGATCGGTGTATAAATGAACCAAATGTCCCAACAAATAATGCCTCCAAATTTTCAGAGCAAGAATAACTACAGCCAATTCTAGATCATGAGTGGGATAATTCTGTTCATGCCTCCGAAGTTGTCGAGATGCATAAGCAATGACATGGCCTTCTTGCATCAAGACACAACCCAATCCCGTGCCGGAAGCATCGCAATAAACATCAAACGGTTTTGCGACATCGGGTTGAGCCAACACAGGGGCTGTAGTTAAATGCTTCTTGAGGGTTTGAAAAGCTTCTTCACAATCATCACTCCACTGAAATTTAATCCCCTTTTTCAGCAGCTCCGTCATAGGCTTTGCGATCTTTGAAAAATTAGGAATGAACCTCCGATAATATCCTGCAAGCCCGAGAAAACTACGGATGTCCTTGACACAAGTAGGAGTCTTCTAATTCGGCACATCTTGCACTTTGCTAGGATCAACCGAGATGCCTTCATCGGAGACAACATGGCCCAAGAAAGGAACTTCTTTTAGCTAAAATTCACACTTGCTGAATTTAGCATACAACTTGTGATCCCGTAGACGTTGGAGTACGATCCGGAGATGTTCAGCATGCTCTTCCTCTGACTTGGAATAAATGAGGATGTCGTCGATAAATACCACCACAAACTTATCCAACTCCGGCATAAACACCGAGTTCATCAAGTACATGAAATAGGCCGGAGCATTTGTTAGTCCAAAAGACATAACAAGGTACTCAAACAAACCATACCTTGTAGAAAAGGCTGTCTTTGGAATATCCTCCGCCCTTATCTTAATTTGATGATATCCAGAGCGAAGATCAATTTTTGAAAAGACCTTGGCACCAACTAATTGATCAAATAAAATATCAATTCGCGGTAGAGGATACTTATTCTTGATGGTGACAGCATTTAGCGGTCGATAATCAACACATAACCGTAGTGACTCATCTTTCTTCTTCACAAAGAGTGCGGGACAGCCCCAAGGTGATGAGCTAGGACGAATAAAACCCTTGTCCATAAGCTCCTTTAGCTGTGTTTTTAACTCCGCCAATTCATTTGGCGCCATTTTGTACGGCCTCCGAGAAATTGGAGCGGTTCCGGGCTGCAACTCAATTTTAAAGTCTACATCCCGGTCGGGTGGCAAACCCGGCAAATCCTCTGGAAACACATCGGGATACTCACATACCACTGGAATTTGTTCGAGACATTTTCCGGTAGTGTGATGGACTTGTGGTGCAGAAATTTGTGGGAGCGACAAATGTATGATGGAAGGACCATTGAGGGGAGAATCCAAATGAACTTCCCGAGAATCAATATGCAGCATCGCTTTATGGTACTTCATCCACTTCATACCCAAAATCACATCTATTCCTTGTCCTTCCAGGATTATAAGATATGATGGATAAATCGATCCTTCCAACAAGAGGGGTGTCGACATAACACATTGTGTTGCAATAATCTTCCCACCTGGAGACGTAATGACATATGGTGTTTTTAGAGTGGCAGGAGTGAGATGCAATCTTTCAACACATGCCGTGCTTATGAAATTATGAGTGGCACCAGAATCGAATAGCACAAGAACGGAATGGTCATGAATGGCAAACATCCCCGCAAGTACTTGTTCCCCTTCCTGAATATCCTCGACAATAGTATGGTTGACATGGCCAGTCTTGGGTGCATTATTAGAAGTTTGAGGGTGTTGATTTTTGTTGTTGCTACCCTGCCGACGCTTCTGAAATCTACAGTAATTTGAAAAGTGACCGATATGGCCACAATTGAAGCATGGCTGTGAATTAGGCACCACAACTGGAGATACTTGCTGTTGAGGACGAGAGGCATAAGTGCGCTGCTGGTTGGATCCATAAGAGGAGCGTTGCTGCTGTGATGGAGATGCAGGATGCCCTCCCCTTTGCGGTACAGCTGCCCAAAAATCCTGCCCGGTTTGAGAAGTGAAGGCCACTCGATATTTGGGAGGAGCGGTGCTGAATGAGCTTGCAGTAGCACGCTTCCTTTTCTTGTCCTCTTTATGAGCGCGAGTGGCATCCTCTTGCATGATCGCAGCGCTCACCAACTCATTGTAGGTGCAGTTAGAAACGAGTGCCAACCGATCACGCATCTTAGTGTTAAGCCCTCTTCGGAAGCATTCCCTCTTTTTAGCATCGGTGTCCACATGATATGATGCATATTGAGAGAGTTGATTGAACCTTCGGGAGTAGTCATACACGTTGCTAGCACCTTGCTTTAAATCTAGAAATTCTTGAAGCTTCCGATTCATGAGACCTTCTGGAATGTGATGATCTCGGAAAGCGGTCCGAAATTCCGTCCATTGAACTTGGTGGTCAGCCGGAAGTGTGTCCAAATAGCTTGCCCACCATGCGCCCGCGGACCCATGAAGTTGTTGGGCCGCGAACAACGTCTTCTGGTGCTCTGTGCAGTGGAGGAGCCCAAACTTGGACTCAATGGTGCGAAGCCAATGATCAGCCTCAAGCGGTTCACTCACCTCGGCGAACACCGGAGGGTGAGTAGCCAAGAAATCCACATACGAGACCTCCGGGGTCATCTTGTGGCCCATTGCCACTACGAGTATTCACCATCTGCCATAAGAATAATTCGCACCATTAGATCGAGAGTTCAATGGGCAAATATATTCTGCAACGAAACATTACAAGGCATAAAAGGCAAAATCGTAGCGTAAATGGTCGAAAGAAAAACAATCGCATACTTGACGAAAAATCGATTTAGTATAGCAACTAGACAGATTCTGTCTCAAACAGGCAGTCGTCACGGAAATGAAAACTGACATTTTTGTGGTCCGAAACAGCAAAACTGGTAATTAGAAACATTGTAGAGAGCTTCAAAAGCTTTCCAACGAGTACTCATATGACCCTATACGATAAAAGACGCAGGAGATAAAATCTGTGAAATTTGACAGGCGACCGGCACAAATTCCTGTTCTGGGCAGAATGATCTTGACTGAAAGACTTGAGGTTTAAGCCAACTTACCAGTCGAATTTTTGAAAGATGATGAAAGCAAAGTTGTCGAAAACTTCAAGATCTTTCCAGAGAGTACTCAAACTAGACAATTGGACCAGAAACGAGTGAGGTATGGATTTTTGAAGTTGACCGAGAAATTCTGGAATTTCCAGATTGGGAGCTTCATTGATTTTGGTGATAGGTTCTTGGATCGATCGATTTGGCGAGTCCTTTGACACAAGAAATACGGTTTCAACGAGCTACCAGCGGCGATGTCAAGTTTTAGATCATTTTGCCAAACTTTCAGTTTCTTGAATTTGATTTGTTTGATTTATTCATAGCCTCAATTTTTCATGCAATTATGCAATGCAATGCAACAATTTTTTACTTTTCCTAATTTATGCAATGCAATATAACATGATGCTGCTGATATATACAAAATTATATGCTTAAAGATTCATTGACATGATTTAGTTAGTCGGGTATTATGAAATTTACACTTGTTATTTCAGATTTATGAAGTGTTTATGTGGTTACAAGGGATTTCCTTCCAATTTTCTTTAAAATGGTTCTGTAAGATCAATAATTAATCTTGTATTTTTATTTAGTAACCTACTCCTATGCACAGCAACATATCCAAAATTTGGTGCCAAAACTTGCAGGAATAAAATGCTAAAAATGATTTAGTTAGAAACTTGAAACTGTAATTAGTCCTAAAATTGGATGAATTTCAAGAAACCACTTGGTGAGCAGTTCAGTTAACCTACAGGGAGTGTGTGTGCCAAATTTCAGGTCTTTTGCATAAGTAAATATTTTTATAAACATGATTTTCAGTTTCTCTTATCTGAATTTTACAACGTTAAATAGAATGATTTCAGATGTTTATGTTGTACCACTGGATATATCGGTTCACATGGAATCCAAACAATTTGTTTCACATTTTTCGGAGTTCTAATTTATTTTCTACGGATTTTACAATTTCAGCCGATTTTCAAGGAAAACGAAAAAAAAAACAAGGCCGGCACTGTAGCAGTGCCAGCGCGCATGGCGTTGCTGCCGGACTTATCCGAGCTGTGGCGGACGAGTCCGGGCACCGGACTTGTCCGCAAGTCGCGGATGACATCGCGGATTCCAGAGGCTTGGCAGCTCCTGGTTCCGGACTTGTCCGGCTCCAGTCGGACTTGTCCGCGCGTCGAGGGCCGAGACGGCGGCGAGGTCGCTGTTCCGGCTAAATGACGGCGAGCTGAGGAAATCCGTGGGCGGATTCACGACTAGAATGACGAGGCGATCCTAGGACGCTATGGTGTGCACGTGCGCGCGCAGCAAGGTCATGCCGGCGGCGAGGACGACGGCGACGACTATGGCGTGGCGGTGCTCCGGCGGCTAGGGTCGCCGGTGACGCGAGTTAGCGCGAGCAAGAGCTTCCATGGAGCGAGGCAAAGCTCACCTGGGGACGTGTGCACGCGGAGGAAGGCCGGAAGGGGGACTTCGCGGTGGAGGCGGCTTGGTCCGGCGGACGGCGGCGGGGAAGAAAAAGGATTCCGGCGAGGTCACTGTGAGAGGGATGACATAGTTAGCACCGGAGGGTGCGCGGTCAAGTTGGCTATTATCCATCGCGATTAATTGTGAAATGGCTCACCGTGAACAGAGAATTTCACGTCGACGTCAATGTGGTTCACCCGGCGGCCATGGAGATTTCTTCACTTCGATCTCGCGCTACGATTGGGGAGGCTTCGATTGGAGTTGAAGAGCAGCTAGAGGGGGTCTCGGCGCTTCTTTTTTTTTTTCAATTGGGGTCGAGCTTGGGGTGCTGCAGAGCGACGGCGAGGCGGCGAGCTTGCTCGGCGGCAATGGTGGCGTTGCGTGCGTGTTGGGGATGCGGGCAAGAGGGAGACGACGACTTGACTCGATAGGAAGGGAGAGGATAAGGAGAAAGGGGCGTGTGGAGTTGGCATAGGCATTCGATGGCGCACGCGCGACGGCCTGCTGCGGCTGACGACGGCCACAGCGTACGGCATGGGCTACGAGCAGGAAGAAACAGAGCGTGAGAGAGAACAATAGGTGGGTCCCACACGTCCTTTTCTAATTTCGAAAGAATTTCGAGCTGCTGAACTGAAATGACCCAAACACAAGCTTCCAAACCTCAGAAAAATCTGAGAAAAAGTAGACTTGTAGGCCAACTCTACAGGAACAAATTTACTTATTGGAAGTTTCAAATTTCGGTGTGGATTTTGAATTATAATTATGTCAAGTCAGAAATTGGATAAATGGCCTTTGAATTATTTGAGCACCTTCCCTTCATCAGAAAAATCTGAGGAATTCTCCAAAATTCTATCTTGGTACAGGTAGACCACGAAAATTGACAACGAGCCCCAATGTTAAGAAACATTTGGTCGAAAACAATTATGACCATGGTTTGACTTAATTTTAAAGCTTTGTTCATTTGTTCTTAAATCTTTTGTCCTAAAACTTTGTTAACTGAATTAACCATTTGATTAACAGTGGGTTTAAGTTGGGGTGTTACAAATATGATGTCACACTAATTAGTTAGAACTACAGCATGTCATATTAATCACACTGATTGGATTGCACCTTCTGGATGTCATACTGAATCAAAATATCTTTCACTTGTTGAATGGATTGACCTTAAGAAACGATCAGCACAAATCTTTCAACTTAGCTCATACCTTCATAAAAATATCAAAAAAATGAAGATATCAGTAAATGTAAATACTAACTTTCGTGGCTTGCAAAAACAATTCATGTGGAAAATTCACTTTGACTGTGAAAGTAAATCAATAGAAAACAGGTAAAACTTTCGAAACAAAAGTGCAGTGGCAATGGGAAACTTTGGAAGCATGTTCCTATAGAGTTTCCGCTAAACTTATATGACAAAAAGTTTAGAAAAACTTTTCAATATCAAAAAGTATACAAAAAACTTTCCACAAGAGTTTTCAAGAAGTTGGAGCAAAAAGTTTTCCACAAGAGTTTCAAAAAGTTGGAGCAAGAAAAAAGATGGAGGAAAAAAGTTTACGAGAAACTATTCAAGAAACTTGAAGAAACTTTTAAAAAAGTTGCGTCGAAAATGTTAAAAAGAAAACTTTAGACAAGAGTTTTCAAAAAACTGGAGCAGAAGTTTACAAAGAAACTTTTTAGCAATAAGTTGAGAAAAATATTTCCAGAAGAAAACTTTTACAAGAAACTTTCATAATGTGGTTGGAAAAAGTTCACATGAAACATTTCAAGAAAGTTGCGCCAAAAGTTGTGGGCAAACTTTTGTCAAGAATTTTGAGGAAAGTTGCAGCAAAAAGTTTACAAAGAAACTTTTCAGCAACAATTTACAAGAACTTAGAGCTAGAGTTTTCGGAAAAGTCGACCGAAAAGTTTAGAACGAACTTTTCAGGAAAGTTGAGACGAAGTCAACAGGAAACTTTTGGCAAGAGTTTTAACGAAAATTGGAGAAAAAATTAACAAAGAAACTTTCCAGCAATAAAGTTGAGAAAAATGTTTACAGAAAAGAAAGTTCGAGAAAAAGTTACAAGAAACTTAAGGCAAGAGTTTTGAGAAAAGTTGAAGTCAAAAGTTTAGAAGAAACTTTTCAAGAAACTTTTGCATGAGAGTTTTCAAGAAAATTTGGAGCAAACAGGTTGGAGAAACTTTTTCAGAAAAAATGTTCCCCAGAAGAAGAAGAAAAATTTCACAAAAAACTTAGGGCAAGAGTTTTCAGGTGTTAAAAGGAAAAAGTTCAAGAAAAACTTTACGAGAAACTTTTTAGCAAGAGTTTTCAAGAAAGTTGCAAACAAAATTTACAAAAGAAACTTTTCCACAACAGTTTACAAGAACTTAGAGCTAGAGTTTTCAGAAAAGTCGACGGAAAAGTTTAGAATGAACTTTCAAGAAAGTTGAGACGAAAAGTTGTTTCTTGTACGCGCTAAACAGTATGAGTCTCTCACTGTGGGATACAATAAATCACAAATAATAATTAATTTGCAGTAGTCAACAATGAAAGTATCAACAACTGTGATTAATTTGCGCAAACGACAGAACGGGGGGGGGGGGGGGGGGGGGGAGGGGGTTAACAAAACTCACTTTTCATTTTCCTGACCAGATATGGTGGACTTTATGAAAGTATCAACAACTGGATGCAGCTCTTCACCACAAACAACTTTAAATGACTGGTTCGATTGCTTATCCAGTATCTTCACAACTGATTGCACATTGAATGGAGAAGAAACATTTGCTTGTTGACTAGGACTTTTTGCATGAGATGCTCCACATAATGATTTTGCCTGAGAAAGTAAATCAGTAATGTAATTACAAAAAGAATTTAAATTGAATTATGGATGATTTGTCAATAAACACATCTGAGTTTGCGTAGTCAACAACTCACATTAGTGTCTCGACATAGTCTATCTGAAATGATTTTGAGTTTGACATTGCTCCAACTTGACGATTGAAACCTCGGAAAAATGAAGGCTTTGCATGCTTCTTATGGAACAAAGTGTCGTGGATGGGTCGTATCTGCAAGAAGATGAACAATACAGTAACAGAAAAAAAGCAGCCCTGTTATAGATGAATTCTGAAACAGAGACAAATAGAAGAGTGAAAAACACAGATATAAAGGATTAGCAAAAAAGGGACCTGGATGTTCAGTACGCATAGCTGCAGCTTCATATGATCTTATCGTTGTGTCATCCCAAACAAGTAGACGGGGGACCGAATCATCTACATATCTTTCAGGCAGTTGAAGATAGTCAAAATAAGCAGCCTGTTTGTATTACAGAAAACCAAAAAAAAAATATTTAATTGTCTATAGGTTTGTTGAACAAGCAGCATGGAAGAACATGAATATTAAAAAGAGTACTCACTTGCAGAATAAATAAGCAGCCCCCGAGTGAACATACTCCACTAGAATTTCCCTTAAGAAGAGATGCCTTGAAACTCGTCATCTTTGAATGAAGAAACTCAGATACCACACTACTCCAGTCATATCTAGCTATATCACTGACATATAAACACTCTTGCAAACCTATCACCAACCAGATCTTTGTCAACAAGTGCTATCAGGTCATCAAATTTTTGCTCCGATATTGCCCTGCTGACCAGTGTCACGACCTATGATTTCTTTGGCCCTGGCATTTATTCTGCTACGAACTGGAAGCCCACCATAAGAAATGCCGAGTATTTGATGAACAGTGAAACCATCAAACTCGAAGGAGTGGCTGTCATCAAATTTCACTGAGGCTATCAACATCATACTTCTTTGCCATAGAACACACAAGATCCTTTGAGTAATGAGTGCACTTGAGGAATAGCAAAGATCCAAATCCGCAATCCCTGACTATTTTTTTCTGTTGGTCTGTTAACTTTGACAACAAATTGTGCATCTTGATAAAGGAAAATTGCGTGTGGAAACTCTGCATACATGAAAATGAGAAAGGACATCAAAATCACATAACGTAAAAACATACTAGCAGAAAGGTATGACTAAAGTGCATTTGATATTTAACCCCATACAGCCTGGAACCGACAACTTGATAGTACACCATGAAAAAGGTCAAATGCCTCAAAATATACTGCCCCAGTAATGCTCCTGTCAATTTCTATATAAACCTCTAGCACAACCAAAAATTTACACAAAAGAAGCCTCAAATGGCTCTCTAAGTATGCATTGGTTTTAACAACAACCCTATATCATAATATACTTGCGGAAAAGGAAATGATATTGCTAATTCACATAAAGCAGGGAGCCCCAAAAATAGAAATGGTCAGAACACACTCCTTACTCAGGGTGCTACAGAATGATAGGAAACAATTGTACCTCAGTATCAGATTTGATAGCAGCGAAAGGTAACCCACTGTTATCTTCAGAATCTTCGTCAGATTTCTAAGAAAAGGAAAAATAGAAAAATAATGAAATAAGTGAGCTGAAATGATGAAAACATCCGTTCCATGTTCAAAAAGGATGAAATGCATAAATATATAATTGAAGAAAAAGATCATACCACATGGCTAGTTTGTGACCGACTTCCTTGATGGCTTGGTGAAGCGTCACCATCTTCAAAGTCTCCCATTTGCCCCTGAAAAATAAGTTTGAAATAAAGTTTGCCATTAGTTTCATCTTTGAATATAACTTGTGCCAAAAAGTAAAAGGAGAAGTGCCAGAAGAAACCTGATGCACAAAAAAGGTTTCACAAAAATTTCCGAGAACTTGCAGCAAGAGCTTGTGTGCAAAAAAGTTCTCTCAAAAAGTTTCGTATTGAAACTTAAAAAGCAAGAGTTTAAAATAAAAGTTCGGATGACATGTAGAGACTAAAAAAAAAGTTTCAGAATTGTATCTCTGGTTCAACAGAACTTGCCATTTAGAGAATGAAAAGTTTCAGGAAAGTTGATTTAGGTAGGAAACAGCCCGTATGCACATGCAGGGCACCTCACTACTGAGTCTAAAATGGCAACAAGACGGGCAAAAAGGTTAGTACAAGACACGATGAAAAGGAAGGCTCTATGGCATTAAAATCAACAGCTACGACTGGAGAATTTAGGGTGAGATTGGAAGAGCATATATTCAGTTGCTCTCCGAATTCTGCATCTGCAAATTACTGAATATATACAGGGGTGTAGTGTGACGAATTCAGCCTGCTACACTTGCTGGTAATCAAAACCAATTACTGAATATATGCTCGAAAGTATGACAAATTCGAGCTGCTACAGCTACAGCAAAAATTCCTAGCCTATACGATGAACACCTAGGGTTTAACGAAAACTAGAAAATTAAATCGAACACGCCAAATCATAAATCCACCCACCAGGCACTCCGTGGCATCCTACACACTAATCAAACATGGAGGGATACAGAAAAACATGTAGGGAAGAAAAATCGAGGACTAAACCGAGAACTCTGTTCTACTTCTACGTACGAGGAACGATGCCATTCAACCAATCGAATCAAAATCCCACGAGTTTTGGATGGGGGGAGGGGGGATGCAAATCGTATCTCTACCTCAGAAGTGCAGAACTGGAACCCTAAATCGCACAAAATCCGTCGAAATCAATCCAAATCTCGCCACCAAATCCGCCGAGAAACTTGTCCGCCGCTTCAAAACAAAATATATCAACGATTCGCACAGAGGAGAGACAGGATCCGGAGGAAACACAAGAAGGAATCGGCATGGAATCACCTACGAGACGGCGTAGGAACGAACACCCTAGAGAGAGAATATGAACGGGCGTCGAACGGGTAGAGAGTCGAGCTGGCAACGGGGATGATCCCCGCGGGGGGAAGGCCTCCATCCCCGCCCCGTTAAGCTTGATCCCCGAATCCGCCCCGTCCCCGATAGCTTAACGGGACAAAATCCAGCCTCATCCCCAGCCCCGACGGATCCCCGATCCCCGGCGGGGCCCCGCGGGGGTGGCGGACGAAGCGACACCGCGCGGCGCCGGCGCGACCAAGGCGGCCGGCAACAGCCCCGGCGAGAGCGCGATGCGGGCGCACGCAGGCGGAAGCGCGGGCGGGGCGGCGACGTGGCGCGGCGCGGCGCGGGCGCTTAGCACGGCTGGAGCGGCGACGCGACGCAAGCGTGAGGCGGCAGCGCGGCAGGGGCGGCGGCGCGTGTGTGGGAGCCGCGCGGTGCGAGAGATCGAGAGGAGGAGCTCGAGAGCAGAGGATGGGAAGCCGGCGGCTGCGGGTTAGGGTTTGGGAGTGGTGAACTGGTGAGGAAGATTATATACTTCAGTGGAAGAATGAACTTGGTGGGCTGGGCCGACTGAATTTGTTAATTTTCTTCCCCTTATCGGGTCACCGTGGGCCTCCGCGGGGGAAATGTGATCCCCATCCCCGCCCCGTTAGTTTTCGGGACCCCGAAAACTCATCCCCGCGGGGGAAATTTCAGCCCCGTCCCCGCCCCGTTCGGGGCCGCGCCCCGCGGGGCCCCGTCCCCAGTGGGGAAACTGCCGGGCCGAGTAGAGAGAGAGGGGGAAGGGGAAAATGAATTTTGAAATTAGATTTCGGGGGAGCTGAAACGGAATATGTGGGACCCACGTAATTTTTCTCAGCCCACGCGACCGACGCGCCGATGACGGAAAGGGAAAGAGGAGTCGACACGGTATTTGCCGTAAAGGGAACGCTTCGCCACGGGAGCTCCACGCGCGTTTCTGACCGCGCGCACGCGCTCAGAACAGGAATTTCGTAGAGTTTGTATCAACGAATAATTATTAATTTGATAATCAACATGTGGTCTACACAGTGCGCTCGGTGCAGTCCACTCGGTCGATCGATTCGTTCTCCGTCGCCACGTGACCAACAGTGTTGTTCGTAGCTTCGGTGCTCGAAGGCCGGCTTGACCTCCCGTTTCGGACACCAACAGCTTGTATGCATACCTAAGCGCTTGCGCCAGCGCGCCCGCCGTCAACGTCGGCCCAGTGACTTTGGCGCGCTGATCGGCCGCTTCGCCTTGCAAACAAACGTGCAGGTTGTGTGCACCGGCAGGCAGCGACCTCCACTCAAGTACTACTACTACTCTCGCAGTCGCAGGGGCCAGGTTGGATCGAGTGCTTACATGGCGAGCAGAGGAGGAACATTTCAACTCGACCACTTGGACTGGAAGGTTTGACCATGACCCTACCACATAAAAAGGCAGCAGCACAAGACCCATGTGGGATTAAACAAAAGCTGCTTTTTACTCTTTGATTGATTCGGATTTTTTTTATCCAAGCTGCTGCAGAGGTCAACCCCTGTGCCGCGCTGACTTCCCCCTCTCCCGCACGTATAAATATGCTCGTGCTTTTGTGAATTGTGATTGTGTCAACCTGAGACCAGCTGGCCAAGGCTCCAGGCGAGAGAACTTGAAGCCACAGAGCGAGGTCATGTACGTACGCGCCACCACCGAGGCCAACGTACGACGGCGTGCGTGACGACGACGATGAGCAACCGGGGAGGCGGGGAGCGGCAGCCACGGTACAGGGGCGTGTGGCGGCGGCGGTGGGGGAAGTGGGTGTCGGAGATCCGGGTGCCGGGCACGTGGGAGCGCCTGTGGCTCGGCTCCTACGCCGCGCCCGAGTCCGCCGCCGTCGCGCACGACGCCGCCGCGTGCCTCCTCCGCGGCCCCGGCGCCGGCACGCGCCTCAACTTTCCCGAGTGCGCGGCATGCTACGTCTCGCGTCACCGTCACCACGGCGGTCACCCGCGCGCTGTCACCGTGGTCCGTGCAGCGCGTGGCGTCCGACGCCGGCATGGCCGCCGACGCGCAGCTCCTGGAGGCACGGGACCGCGCGTCGTCGACGCCGACCGCGCAGCAGGACGGCACCCGCGTCGGCATTGCAGGCGTCGCGCGAGGTGGCGATGGAGGCGTGTCGAGGTTTTAGGGCCTCGATGTTATTTTTACTGGTGCGCAAGAACCAAGAACACGATGGTTACACAAGAGACGAGGGTTTATACAGGTTCGGGCCGCGATGTGCGTAATACCTTACGTCCTGTGCTGGTGTGGTGTATTGTGATGATGTTTATGAGAGAATCCTTGCCCGCATTATATATCCGGGGGTGCAGGGTTACATGGAGAGAAACCTAGCCGGTTACAATGTAATTTGTCTTGTAGTACAAGAAAACAACTGTTTATATGGCAACCGACTCACCCAACCGACCTCGAGTCTGTTGGGCCACCCGGGCCTAACTGAGCCAAACCGACTACCCATAACTGGATAACTCGGCCTTGTTGATACTTAAGGATACCCGGGTCCTATATCTCGACAGTAGCCCCCGAGTTCTTTTTGATTGATCTTGAAGACCTCCGACTGGTTCTGATTTCATATACAATAACTCTCAGCCTAAGCTGGTCAATTAAAAAGAACTCTAAAGAGTAATTGTTACCGAAATAACTCATATGAAGAAACTGAAACCTGGGAATACCAAGATCAGCAAGGCCTTAAATTAAACATAATATATGAAGAACACCCAATGCCGACTGACGCCAGAATCATTAATTAGGCTAAAAAGCGTGTTCTACCTATAAGGTGCAGCCCCCCGAGCTTCTGTGTAATCCGAAGAATTAGACAGAAGGTCTAAGTGAGCCTATGTATAAAGCTTCCCAAAGCCTGTCATTATAGCCGAGTGAAAATCCATTAAAATAAAGCTCATAGAGCCTGTCCATCATCTGACCAAGTGAAGAAACGTAGGGTGCACGTCAAGTGCATCCTACGGATGTAGCCCCCGAGTCTATGAAAAAGTGGAACAATTGTTCATAGACTCCAAAAGTAGCTGTAGAAGTTAACCGTATGAAGATTTCCGCCGAAATAAAGCCTAAAGAGTCTGGCCACTGACTGGCCGAGTGAAGAAGAAATCTGCCGAAGAAGTAAAGCTTGATCATTTGACTGAATGAAGTGCAACGTGGGCTAGCCCTCGAGTCTATGAAGAAGTGAAACAATTGTTCATTGACTCAAAAGAGACTAACAATCTTGTAATACTGTAGATATAGCCTAATAGACCTCGTCAATAGACGGTCGAGTAATTTCTGCCAATATTGTTGCATCACTGTTGATGTAAATTCATTGCCGAATAGATATAGCCAAATAGGTGTAGCCGAGTGATTATCACCTAATGCCGACTGATTGTAACTCTGACTGATTATTCCTCCCATATGGCTGTGTGATTTTTCAGCAACGTGATCCTCCTCTTCTGCCTCCGTGTAATCTTGTCGGTAGATGTTAGTTCCAGCAAATATCAAAGATGCGACTTGTAGTTTCAGACTTCTGGTAGTAGCCATTGTGTGGTTGCAGGTCCTGATGGACCCCATACTGCAAATGCCCCTTCGTGCTGGTCATCATCAAATCTTGGTTACCATAGAGCCGAAAATCCTGAAAATTGATAGCCGCGCAAACACTTGTATTCACAGTAGCTCATATAATTGATCTGATTGCCTCTAAAATCACAGGGATTAATATCTGCACCATGAGTGAAGTGATTGTAGCCACCGATAGACGAAGCCTAGTGCATTATGCACCTTCCCGAGTGCCAGGAGATTGTAAAATATTTGAATAGGTTCAACAAACAGCCAATCAATTCATAGAAGAAAAATATCCGATAGCCAAGTGTAATGATTGAAGATAAAACCCATATAGTATTTCAGATGAAAATCCCAATAATAAATAGAATCCAGAGATATATGCCCTGACGAGTAGACAAATTCCAAATGAATATGCCAGTGACGAGTTATGATCCCAGACGAAAATTCCAATGATTCCGGTTGAATATTCCGATGATGAATAAATTTCCAGTGACGAATACCAATGATTAATAAAATATGGAGATGAATATCCTAAGAATTCCAGCTGAATATTCCAGCAATAATCAATAAAAAGTCCAGATGAGAATCCCAATGATCAATATAATCTGGAGATGAATATCCTGAAAATTCCATACAATAGAGTAGTCTGTATTTCCTGCTGATGGATCAATAGACAACTTCATATAGCCCTCGGGCATGAGAGATAGGCTCATAGACGCCGAGAGATTTGTATTTTAATTCCTGTATATGTAAACAAGAAAAACAAAATGTAGTATAAAGATTGAATAAGACAGCTAGGATATAAAACTCCTTTATCTTAGTCAAATTTTAGTGTCCTTATGTGCTTAGTCCAATGTTGTCTCCCTCGAAGCGTTAAGTACGAGTGAACTCCACTGACTACTAACTCGGTTGTGACTTAGCTTGACTCATTAACCTAGGGTGTTAGCAACAAAAGGCGTTAACCCGTCAGTGTTAGAGTGAGCGTCAGCCTGATGTGAGCTTTTATAACTAGGAAAATATCCACCAACTTGCTAGCTTGTGCGAGAAAAGACTCAAGACATCACACATAAGGGTAAAAGTACAGCTCCGACACTGGGTCGGAACTCAAACCGAAGTGAGAAAAGAACACCCAATGCCGATTGACGTTGGGAACAAAGGCTGGGCTCATAAAACGTGTCCCACCTGTCAGCCAGCATTCATCTCGGAGTTGATCAAGACTTTAAAAAGTATGCAACTGGCATGATTTTTTAAAACACACCTGTAAGGTGCAGCCTCCGAGCTTCTGTGTAACCCGAAGAATTAGACAGAAGGTCTAAAAGAGCCTGGCATATAGATTAAACATCCATAACCGTAAGGGAAACTCCATGGGAGTTATGGGAACTCCCCACAACTGGTGCACTACAGCTGTTATAAACCAGAAATGAGTTGTAAGTCTTGAACCAAGCTTGCACTCGGTCGGAATCTAAGCCCATCCAGCAACTTGTGCCCAGGATGATGATAGCTCGTAAGTTGTGGCGACCGCCTCGCTCTTCACTGCAGTTCATAAAATCGACTCAAAGAGCGAGTTCAATTCTAGGAAGAACCTCCCGTAGACCTTCAATATCCGAGTGAAGATCTTGTTCAATATAGCTCAAAGAGCATAGCCACTGACCGGCCGAGTGAAGTCGAAATAGGAAGCCACCGAAGAAGTCGAGCTCAAAGAGCGTGACCAACATGGTCGAGTGAAGTCGAAGTAGGAAGCCGCCGAAGAAGTCGAGCTCAAAGAGCGTGACCGACATGGTCGAGTGAAGAAGAAGTCCGTCGAAGTAGAGCCCATAGGGCCTGGCCACTGACTGACCGAGTGAAGAAGAAGTCTGCCGAAGAAATAAAGCTCATAAAGCCTGGCCAACCTAGCCGAGTAAAGAAGAAGACCGCCGAAGTAAGCTCATAGAGCTTGAGCTTATAAGCCTTCGGGCTAATGCCGGGTTAATCCGCCGAGTGACTGAGTTATCGTCATGGCTTAGTAATCATCATCGTACGCCGAGAGGTAGCCATCGCCGAGTGGTTGTGATGGATGTCGCTGTACAGCGAGTCGCCGCCGTGGCCGAGTGATCGGGCCGTCGCTAGGCACTACACCCGCCTGGGGAAAGTACTGCTGCCGTAGGCCGACTGACCAAGGGCCGCTGCTGTAGACCACGACGAGAGAAGCCTCGGACTTGACGTGATGGCAACGACGACGTAAGTCCATTGGTTCAGGTGGACGCTTCCGTGGTACGCCGAGTGATCACCATCGCCGCCGAGTGATCACCATCGCGCCTTGCACCGAGTGGTCGTTGGGCTAGAGTTGCCGTGGTCACCCGTCGAGTTGAAAGAGTCCAAGCCAGACTCCATCATATTCCAATGGACTACGATCAGATGAATCCAATACATGCCAAAACACATCACGTAATGAGTAGTGAGTCACTCAGATCGAATGGATTTGGAATAGAATAATATAGAAAACACAATAAAGAATAGAAAGAAACTTCCCTGTTGTACTGCTTTTGCCGTAGAACATGTCGAGTTGAAGTCGGACTTAAATCAAGTGCATGTAATCCAGTCGGACCTCTCTCGCTGACAACGTGATTATCGATCTAATGGAGTTCTGCAGTAGGCCCGGGTGGCCCGTGTGCTGGGGTCAAGCACGCCGCAGGCTGAACGGCCAACGTCATACGTCGAGTAGACGCTGGGTTGTGGACGTACATATGCCGTGCTAAAGTTCAAGTTAAACTCGATTAGTCTCCGGCCTCGTCCATCAGGCATATCAGTACCTGGCTATACGGAGATTGTCTCGGATGAACTAGAGTTGAACTTGAACTCCGTGTTCGAGTAGAATTCGTCGAGTTGTTCTAGGAGTACATAGAAACTCGCCGACTCATCTTGTCTTGTAGCTTTGTCTGGGGACGACAAAGCTTGATGCCTCGGGATGATGAAGAGACGTGGCAGCCTTGCAGCTTCTTGAAACAAGTATACGCCGCATCTGTTCTTCTTGGTGCATGAATACACCGGATCGCTGACCGACGGCTTGACGCGCGACGGCTTGATGCTTGGAACACGCCGCCGCTGTTGTCCAGATGACAACATGCTGAGTCGCCTGAAGCAGGGCACCAGATCTGTTCGATCGACAGCTTTGGCTTGAAGTTGTTGGTGTAGATCCCGACTCCGGTGACGACGACGTCCAGCGAGCGAAGTTGGTGTCGACGTTGATAGCCATCATATGCGACGAGTGGATTCCGGCGCTTCCCCTACATGGCGCGTCACTGTCGAGGTTTTAGGGCGGCTTGACGCGCGACGGCTTGATGCTTGGAACACGCCGCCGCTGTTGTCCAGATGACAACATGCTGAGTCGCCTGAAGCAGGGCACCAGATCTGTTCGATCAACAGCTTTGGCTTGAAGTTGTTGGTGTAGATCCCGACTCCAGTGACGACGACGTCCAGCGAGCGAAGTTGGTGTCGACGTTGATAGCCATCATATTCAACGAGTGGATTCCGGCGCTTCCCCTACATGGCGCGCCACTGTCGAGGTTTTAGGGCCTCGATGTTATTTTTACGGGTGCGTAAGAACCAAAAACACGATGGTAACACAAGAGACGAGGGTTTATACAGGTTCGGGCCGCGATGTGCGTAATACCTTACGTCTTGTGCTGATGTGGTGTATTGTGATGATGTTTATGAGAGAATCCCTGCCCGCCTTATATATCTGGGGGTGCAGGGTTACATGGAGAGAAACCTAGCCGGTTACAATGTAATTTGCCTTGTAGTACAAGAAAACAACTGTTTATATGGCAGCCGACTGACCCAACCGACCTCGAGTCTGTTGGGCCACCCAGGCCTAACTGAGCCAAACCGACTACCTATAATTGGATAACTCGGCCTTGTTGATACTTGAGGATACTCGAGTCCCATATCATCGACAAGGCGCGTGGCCGTACGCGGCGCCGACGTATAGCCAGGGTACTAGTGCTGCTGCTACGACGAACTGGTGCACGGCGCCGCGCGCGGAAGCGAGCAGGAGCTCCAGCGCCGGCACCAGTGACCAGGAGCACCAGCTTGTTTATGGTGACATTAGCGTAGACGATATTGAGATATTGATGTAATTTCAAAGCAGGGATCATGTCAAAAAAAAAAAAATCAAAGCAGTGATTGACAATAAACAAGAAGTTACAGGAACGATGTTAAAAACCGGATGAACGTGAAAAGTACTAGTCTATGAGTGGTGAACTTTGGATAATTACGAGGGTCAAGCATTTCGTGGGGTGTAAAAAAGAATGACATGCCCTTTTCGCACCGTGGAAATCTTCTCACGGACTTTACTACCTGGATTTTTTTTTTGAGATGATTAGTACCTGGAATTGAAGTGACCTATGTGAAATTTCTGGGTCCCAAAAGGCATCAACGGTTTGGATAACGTACGTGCTTCGCATATTTTGACTCCTTGACCGGAAGATGACAAAAGATTTCACTTACAACAAACATGTGGTCAATGACGTGGAGTTGACAGGGACGGATCAAATGGAAATCAGGAGGGCGTAAACTGATCAGTAATCATCATTGCGCTATAAGTATATATTAGTACTGTAAGCCATGTCTCTGGTGCTCTCGCGAGCTGGTCCATAACAGATTGTACGCTGCGAGCGGGCGATGGACCGTTCATTTCCCTCTTTCACGTTCCCCGGCCCCCGCACGCCTCCACCGTTCCCCGGGGCCGCCGCCGGCCGGTCAGCACGGCAGTCTGGTCGCCGCTCGCCTGAGAACGAGCGAGTTCATGAACCGGACGCAAACGCACTCAGAAATGCGCGTGCATGCATGCACGTGCTGCGTCTCGGACATTGGTGGATGATGGATTCAACGGTGCGTTTAGGCCGTCATGGAACAAAAAGACAGGCGGCGCGACGCCTTTTGAGCTCCGTTGAATATGGTCGTGCTCCTGCCTTCCGAAGATGCCGTTGCTTCGGTCATGACGGAGCCGCATGTTCTAGAGCACATGGATCCGGACCGCGTGCAAAGGGAAAAGGCGGCAAAAGCCTTGACTGGTTTCACAGGGAACGGAAGCGGCCTGTACACCTTGGAGGCTTGGACGCACCTCGCAAAAGCAGTGCTGGTCAAACCTTCGTACGCATGTTTCTATTTTCAATCCGAGCTTTGCTCGTTGTAGGTTCAACGATATACAGTACTGTGTCGAAGCCGTCTGTACAGTTCCGGGACAACAAATTCTCATCTCACAGTCACAGTGCATTGTAAAATTTCCTGATTGTAAAGTGACATGCTACAATGGATAGGTGCTTAAACAGACCAAACATTGCACTGAGTTTAAAGGGTACAAATATTGTGAAATGGAGGGCCCTGATTTGAATGTATGGAGAGCTGCACCTTGCAATTTCCATATCTTGAGCCACCATTTTTGTTTGGATTTCATACAAGGAACACGTGGAGAAGTACAACCATCCTAATGCAAATAGCCAACATATATAAGCAGCCACTATATAGATATTATTTCAGCAGGAACAGAGCATGGCAGTTACTAAACATAACTAGTAAAAATGCATGTGCGCCACGCACGTGTCTAAAAATTTTATCACTTGGCAAGACCATGAGAATTATGAGCAACTTTACTACACTTTCTTTTATAATCCATTAAGAATTAAATAATTTGGAAAGAATCATGCATAAGTAGCCAAAAGTTTAAGCATTGGACACGATGCAGTTATAGATAGGAGCAGTGCTTTGTGCTATACTATTTCTCTTATTGACCCTCTTCTGATTGGCTAAGGGAAATTATATGACGCAACTGAACTACAAAAATCATAAAATTGATGCTATAATGAAAGTGGCAATTTATGTTCCTAATGAACTCACATACTTGTATCCTCTAGATTTAAAATGAAAGTGGCAAGCAACGTGAAGGAAATAAAATAACTAAATCAGTTGACCCCAACATAATCGAATGGATAATCTAAATGAAATCAGTTGACTCCAACCTATTCCATGTGCAAAAGGGTATTATAAATGTGACAAGCAACATGTACTCCAAAAAAAAGTCAGATTGAATCCTTATATGTCTTCTTCTTGCCTAAAAGTTATCGTCTTTCTAAACTGATAAGGTCCCTTATCAGTTTGGTGATTGACAGATGCTACATTTCACATTTCTAGTAAAGAACACTATAAAGAAGTAATAAAAAGGTTGATGTTGGAGTGAATTGGACAGAAACTATGATATTTGGTATATATAGATATAAATGTCATCATATCATCGCGATGACTCACATGGCAAGTTAATCCATCGCAAGTTAACCCATTGCAAGTTCACCTTTAATGCACGACGGCTGCAAAAGGTTTCAGAAACTATAAGAAGGTATATCAACATGCTTTAATGGGTAATGACTGTAACTAAATTTGTCAACATAATACTCTGTTTCGTGCCTTCACACTCATAATAATCTTCACTTATAGATACAGTGCAATAAATAACAACTCATTCAACAGATGTTGTCATACATAGTTTGCCTATCCAAACTACAAAATGCAGAGCTAACCATAGCAATGATGTCGCTATGGAGTTTTAAATATTGCAGGCACTATAGTGTAGTCACCAGAGAAATATGTAATGAAGCACATGACCCCTTTTAAATGGCAGGAATATTTTCCTTGCTGCCATTGCCCATTTTATGTAGATAGAATCAAATTTGATAATTATTTGGCTTTACAAACCACTCTAATCTTTTGGGGCAATAGGAAGGCACCTGAGAGTGAACTATCATAAAGCCATCTGCACAAACGAAACAAAGAAATGGTAAGCAAGTGCAAGTCGCTAAAATAGTAATCTTACGCCATTGCAACAAAAATGGGCAACGTGTACCTTAGCTGGAATTTTGAGACTGTGGAAGCTTCTTTCCGTGGTTATCCCTTCAAGCAGATGGGAGGTTTGTAAATTTGAATCCACTCTGCTCTCCAATACCATGGCCTCGGGCACTGAACCAAAAATATTGGATTAATATGAGCATCAGACTGAATTGATGAATTCTCAGAACATCAACCGGCTAAGTGCTTTTGCAGTGTTGTGATAAGAGCAAAAGAAAATGCCTTCCTCACATGGAGATGAAAGCTTGACAATCACAAGGCATCGAGACATCAACCCCCAGCCCTACTACCTCCCTAGAAACAAGAATTCTGTCCCATCTCCACTGGCAGCGGCTGAAACCCTCCAAATTCCAACAAATTATTTCCCTACAAACTAAAACCGTCGCCGTCGGTTTTCATGTTCAGTCGAGAAAAGCATTTTTGTTGAATTATACATGTACCAATACACGAGTGATAAATCTCACAATATTCTAAGATCATGGTATCTGTTAAATTTGAGTATCTTTGCTAAGCTACATATACTATGTGTACTTTCGCTGCTAGTTTTAAATTGGTTGACAACAGGTATGGAGGAAAGCAACAAAATGGAATAGCGAAAAAGAAAAATGCTAGATTTATTGCTAGGACATCACTGCATAGCACCTAATATATCAATATTTTTCTTATATAAATTGTGAAGCAACATGAAATACTTACAATATCGTCCTTCTCCTTCTCAGATAGTTCGACGACGCGGTCCAAGTACTTTGAGGTACTTCTTGCAAACCAGCAAGTGTAGTATCCGCAAAGGACACTACCAGCCGGTTGCTTGTTGCACTGCAAATAGGCAAATACACGTCAGATGGATAAATATACATACATACATATATATACTACAAATGCTATTCAGCACCCTAGGTGTAGAATAGTTATTTTACACCTAGTAATTTTTTATTGAACAAAACGATCATAAATTACTGAACTGAGTGCACGACGATGCTAATATGTGCCAGTAATTCACGTTTCGTGATCGCGTTCAGTAAAAATCATGACATTTTGCTCAGTAATTTTAATAATTACTGACAATTTGTTCAGTAATTATTAGTTAGGTGTAGAATAGTTATTCTGCACCCTAAGTGCAGAATAGCGCTGTGGTATATATACATACATACATATATATATATATATATATATATATATATATATATATATATGGAGAGTATATTCTATAGCCACTTCAGTCTTACGACAAATTTATCTCTAATTTACGATAAATTGAACTAAAATTACGACATTTGCGTTCACACACGTGTTCCAAGCAAAACCATGGTAAAAGTGTAGTAAATCATATAGCAAAATGAAGTAAGTCACTTTAGGCGAATGTCGTAAATTACTATAGTGAAGCGGCCACGGAATAAGTTATTATGTGACCGGCTATAGAATAGTAGTTCACTATATATATATATATATGATACAAAGAGATGCATGCAATTTAGACAATAAAAGATTTGTTACCCATGGCCAGTTGTTACGAAAGAACATCTTCGTCTTCCGATTGGTGAAGCACGTTCCTCCATCCTTCACATAGTGCTTGTAAGCACTGTTGCCAAACAGTGTCGTTAGTAAATATTAGCGCCGATTAATTGAAAATATAATTTATAGCT
The DNA here is from genome assembly GCA_012490785.1 of Eragrostis nindensis. Lineage (NCBI taxonomy): Eukaryota > Viridiplantae > Streptophyta > Magnoliopsida > Poales > Poaceae > Eragrostis > Eragrostis nindensis. The sequence continues at coordinate 293,858 of JAAXCT010000861.1, forward strand.
TCTTACCAGTTAAAGACGCTAACATGTCCTTGTAGCTATCTGGGTCGATGAAGGCACTATCCAGCACTACGGCCCAGCCAATTCTCGGGAATAGCAAGAAACAAATCCAATGGTCGCTACAAACAAAGATTTGGCACTTAGTACTCCATTTAGTATGGCCCTCTTGGGGAGAAGTATTGAAATAAACAATCAAGAGAAGAACTCACTTCAAGTTGTATGGCGCTATAATGGCTAACCTATCTTGCCACTGAACGAAACAATCAAGAATATACGACGCGACCTCACTCCTTTTTTCTTTTGTCAAATTCTGCTTGATCTGCTGTAGCTCTTGTGAGTCTTATTCGCGTTCGCCATATTATTGTGAACTTGTGGGTTGATTGTGCTTTGAGAAACCAAGATGGGTTTAGGTAACCCACCTTCCACGGCTTTCCAGGTTGGTGATAATATTCGCGCTTTTGCTCAGTACTATTCAATCTACACACATAGCGGTTGTCATCAATTTGTTGGACACGAATAACGAATTCAAAAAAATGGTATTGATGGAGCCACTTACATGCACCAAAGGTTATGAAGGTGACGTCGACCTTGTTGTGCCGGAACATGTCATAAAAATCATGGAAGAATAACACAAGTTCGAAAGGGTCGCAGTTGAAGACATCCCGGGAAACTTTCAAAGAGACGTACGAGATTCCTTCTTTGGATGCCGCAATGTACTAGTCATGCAACTTGTTCATCTCCCACGGCAGGTCTTTCAACCTCTTAAATGGTAAAAGAGGCTTGCCGAGTTCAAATAGAGGAAAGTCGTCGTTGTGCAGATCCTCGTAGGACACTAGAATGCGGGGCTCGTTCGGTGTGACAACGTGTTGACCCTCTGCACCCACTTCATTAATTAGTGTCTTTTGGAGGACGTGTTGAGCCGTGGAGGATTGTATCCTTTCAACTTGCACGGACTTGTTGGGAGCTTGCGCTTCGGGTTCTTGGTTACCGTCCGCGGTACTCGCGGGCGCCTTAGCAAATGCAACGTCATCCCCTTTGTCAGCTTCTGCGATACTAGGCAGCGGCTTACCACTTGCAACCTCGCCCCCTTTGCCAGATTCGGAGCGATCTTCAACGGTGGGCACTCCGTCCTCTTTGAGAGGGCTCCAGTCATCATCCTGACCGATTGTTTTGGTTCCGGAACCTGCCCCTGAAATAGGAGATGGATGCCCGCCATCCTTGTCGTTGGCCACAACAGTTTGGCTACTGTTGGCGGTTCTTATGCGATAAAATTAAATTCATTAATTCCGCAAGCGCACGGATCACCATTGTAGCATTTCACCTTGGAGTATTCCAGGGTTATCGTATTTATATTTCCGCAGGGAAGTAGAGCAAAAGAAAGCTGAATAATAGCTATGCATTGGATAATTTGGAGAAAGAAATAATGTATCAACTATACTTGAGACGGGGGTAAGATAGGCATGATATATATGGGTGGCACACACATCCTCAAATCCAAGGTAATAAAATAAATCATAGTATACATTTAGGAGAGCAACGAGATAGAGTTAAGGCTACCTGTATGTTTATCTATTATTTATTTTTCTAGCAGTCAAGTCTACAAAGGTTATTTACTCTAGTTAAGCTCATACACATACAAGTCATGTCGTTTCGGGGCACGGAAGTGCCAGGGCAACCGATGCTGCTAGTTCACCCTGGGGATCCATCCGCTATAATTAAGACCCTGCTGAGTCCAACCCGGATCTGGTGGATTACAGAGACCGGTGCAGCTGTCACATACACTCGCGGCTACCATCCTCCGTGGGGTTGGGTGCCAAACGTGCATAGGCCAAGATCTAAGCGCCACGCTTACAACCCGCCTAGAGGAGCTACTCTTGATCAACGGAGCAGTCCTATCTAAGATGAACAAGCACAGATTTCACACGACGTCATCTCCGACGACGGCACTCTCTCGTACTCGCTATTCCAACAATCACGAATCCCACAACAAGACTTCTACGAGCACTTAATTAACGAATAAATAAACTAAATAGAAAAGAACTACTAAAAGAAATAAATAAAGATAAAACTAATTATATAATAAAAAATAATATCTCAAGAGTAAGATACAAAGAACTATACCGAACTCCGAGAATACTCCGGAAGCCAGAGAGAGCTCTCACTCTACTCTACTCTACTCTAACTCCCAAAGCTACTACTCAACTAAACTAATGAACACTTGGATGAAGTGTGATGGTGCCTGTTGCTTCGGAGGCCGAGGGGTCCAATTTATAGCTTGTGAAGGCGGTGGGAGCACCCTGGCCGAAGCTGGAGAGGCGGTGGCGCCAAAGTCGGCCGGCCGGCCTAGGGGGGGTGGCCGGCCGGCCGTCCCCTGTGGCGGTTTGCCACCGACTTGCTCCTGGACGCTCCAGATCACTCCCTGAAGGCGGTCTGAAGGTCGGTTTCCTGCTGGGGTCGGCAGAATTGAAGTGAGAGCCAAGTAAAGGCCCAAATGGCCCACCTTCTAGAATGTCTATGGAATTCTGCCGGGCTGGGCTTGAATTATGCGTTGAAGATTATCTTCCAGCCCACTGGAGGAAGCCTGGGGCCTGTGGCCACTAGGTGGGGCCGGCCGGCCTAGGGTGGGGCCGGCCGGCCAGGGAATTTCCCTGACTGGGCCCACTTTTCTCCATTATTCACTCCTGCATCCAAATATCCACCAAAACTTGTGGAGTAGCATTATTCCTATCTACTATGCACAAAATCTTGGTGTTATGTATTTATTTACCGGTAGGGTGGCGGTCAAAACATGGTTTAACGACCGCCAACAACCTCCCCAAGCTTAAACTTTGCTCGTCCCGAGCAAACTCAACTCAGGGTTACCGGCGGATCAGGAGTTACAAAGAAGCGCCCCATGGTAATAAAGATGCAACAACATTCTCCCTAAACAGTGGTAAGTTTACGAGAGCACAAAATATTCATGAGTGTTGCAAAAATCGTGGGGCTTATATGTCACACCTTGTCATGCAGCATTGAAGACTAGAACGGCATTTTCGGACAAGTACACAATTCTAGCAGGTATGCATTCAGAGTTTTTATGTGCTGCACGGTGCAAAAATTCTCCTTCGTTTTGGGTGGCACTTCTCTTACCACACCTATGTGAGTTCTATTCCTACAAGCTTCACTCATCCTACCTTCTATCAAATGAGGCTTTGTATGTGGAGCTTGGTAAGGAATGCACAAATGTCATGCATATATTGTAAAGCTAAGGAATGAGTCTCAATCAACATAGCAACTCCATTTATTTTGGTCATAGGAAATGATGTGATGGAGGGGGAGAAAATGAACTCACGCTTATGGAAGGGGTTTTGAAAAACATTGGTCCTTTATTTTGCTCAAGATGTTTATGATAAGAACCATCTAGCCATTGACTTTTGTCATGCAACCATGGAGTTTTTTTTTTTTTTAACTACTCCATGGTGCAAGGGGCCATAAATTTTGAATGGTTCAATGAAACATTTTGAAATATTCTTGAGCATTTTGGATGGACCAAAAGTTTTGCAAACCCTGAAAAATGTTTGGTTGATTTATCCAAACATTCCCCCTTTTATTTGGTGGAGAGAAATTTTCGAAAACACACGCGAAGGAATTATGACCAAAATTAGGAGTGCTTAGTTTCAAGAGTACATCAAACCTTAACAAAACTCAATGTATAAACAAATGGCTATGAGTGGGGCTGTTTCGAATATTATGATATGGCTCTGGTAGGTAAATAAATCCTCACACTAAGAGAAGTGTGCCAAAACAGAAGGGTTTTAGGTACTTGCAGCAATTCAAGAAAAACATCTCTGGATGAAACCATACTAAGAAATTGCAACAAGTCCTAATCATGCCATATCACAATCCACAATGCTCAGACTTGGTGTAACAAATGCAACCCACGGAAATAAGCAAGACTCATGATGTGATCATGCTCAAGTAAAAATAACACATATGTCAGGAGTAGAGGTTGCATCTATGCGACACATAGGAAGCTAATTTGTAACTCGATCATCATTTCCCTTAAGCGTAGCATAACACCAAGATTCTAGCATTTATTCAAAACAGGGAGTTCATTTATTTATTAAGAAAATTAGGGATACTTACTTGGGGGTCCTCCCCAAGCTTGAGTCTTTGCAAGACTCGAGCTTGTATTGAACTCCTTCTTACCTGGGGGTGCCCTCCCCAAGCTTGAGTCTTTGTAAGACTCAAGCTTGATTCAGGCTCTTCCTCCTCCTTCTTGATCTGCAAAAGAGTGAGGATGATACAAGTGGCTAGCCCCTAATGGGCATCACCGGGAATCCTATTATTTTTGTTGTTTTTAAATTTTTTTTTTTCAAATTTTTATTTTGTTTTTATGTTTTATGAAAAGAAAAACAAGTGCTAGGCCTAGCTAGGATAACGATTGGGATGGCCTCCCCAATCGGAGGGCTCTCATTTTTACGTCTTTGAGCTAGACGTTCTCCATGTCTTTTCAACTCGTTTGGACCTCGCTCGCTGGAGAATCTGGCGAGGTAGAGGTTCCTTCTTTCTTCCGCCATACCTTGGTTGTCTTCTTTGTGTCGGTGGCGGCGACCTTTTCTTCAATAGGCGCCTTTGTTGTACTCTCATCGGTCGATACCGTAGCTGCCTTCTTCTTTCTTGAGCGCCTCGCTCTCCTCTTCTTGGGCGATTGTGACTCGCCTACTCCTTCTTGCGGAGGAGTAAGAGGGGTTTGAGGTGTAATTGGCGGCTGAGGCATCCTCCTTGGAGTCCTCCAATATTTTGCTAGCCTTCTCGCATTCTCTCTTTCCAGATAGTCTCTCATATATGCAATGAGCTTGTCTGGCTGTGGCATGGGTGGAGTAATCTCAATCTTCTCCACTCTCCTTGGGTCCTTTCCATATATGACCCGTACTTGCTTGCATTGCTCAACTTAGGCTTGAAGTTGAACGTTTCTTCCCTGCCGTTGAAATCCAAGTGGATCTCTCCTGCCCCCACGTCAATGTTGGCGTTGGTGGTGCTCAAGAACGGCCTCCCAAGGATGAGAGGGGTCTTGACATCTACTTCCATGTCAAGCACAACAAAGTCGACGGGGACGAAGAAGTTTCTGATCTGTACGGGGACGTCTTCGGCAATACCAGCAGGATGACGAACGGACTGATCTGCGAGCTGCAAGCACATAGCCGTAGGCGATAATGGACAGTTTAAACCTGTCATATACCGCCTTGGGCATAACGCTCACGCTTGCACCCAGTCACAAAGTGCTTGAGAGAAGTGCTGGCTGCCAATCGAACACGGGATCGTAGGCATCCTGATCCTTCTTCTTCTCCGGAAGAATGTTCAGAATGGCTGCGCTGCACTCTTCTGTAAGCTTCACTACCTCCATTGCTGGAATGGGGCGCTTGTTGTTGAGGATGTCCCGGAAATACCTAGCGTAAGTAGGTACCTGCATGGCATCAAGCAGCGGAATATGCACATATATATGTCGGATAGCCTCAACAAATTTATCAAAGCGCTCGTCCACAGTGAGCTTCTTCCTGCGGTCGGGGTAAGGCAAGCCTGTAGTGTCAAAATACTCATGAGGTGCTGCCTTAGGCGGAGCTTGCTCAACGGGAGGATCTGTCGTTGGTTCCTCCTCGGAGCTCTCCTTCTCGGCGTCTTCCTCTTCAGGGACCTTCCTTTCTGGAACCTTTTTACCGGCCTTCTCCTTGGGGGCTGCATTTGGTGTCTTTCTCTCTGCACCCTTGGGGTATGGTGGGTCCACAGTACCTCTTCCTCCCCTGGTGGTGATAGCACTAACACTCTCCTTCGTACGAGGAGCCTGCACAGCTGAAGCTATTTGCGCAATTTACGTTTCTAGCATCTTGTTATGGCTTAGCTGATTCTGCAGAGCAGTGCTGAACGAATCTAGCTTGGCATCTATGCTCTCTAAAGCCTTGTCGGTAGTAAGAAATTTCTTACTAATACTATCATTGATCTTGACCTGGCCGAGAACTAGATCCTTGATAGAGGGCTCATAACGGGAAAGATTACCATTGTTACCTCCCTGATTCTTGTTGAAGGAGAGGTCGGGCCTGGAGTTCCAGCCGTATTTGTTCTGGGAGCGGTACCCATTGCCATTGTTGAGGAAATTGCATTCCTCTCTCGTATTCGGGCAATTGATGCCCATATGCCCAACGCTGCCGCATTCCTCACATGTCATGCGGGAATTCGCAACTTGCAGGTCCTGCGGAGACTCCACCTTGCGGAGTAGCTGATCGAGCTTGATGGCGAGCATGTCCATCGTCTCCACTTGGTGTACTCCACGGGTCTTGGTGCTCGTCGCTTGGCGTTCACCATGAGTCTGGTTGGCCGCCACCTTCTCAATCAACTTCTTAGCGTTCTTCACGCTAAGGGAGAAGAAGGAGCCGCCTGCTGCGGCGTCGAGGTGCTCTCGAGCGGACGGCCTCAAACCGTGGTAGAAACTCTGTATGAGGAGCCATTCCTCCATGCCATGGTGTGGGCATGAGAGAACGTACTCCTGCATCCTGTCCCAGGCTTCCGCGGTCGACTCATCTGCGAGCTGTTGGAAGCCCGATATCTTGTTCCGCAGGGCAGTCGTCTTGCCCGGCGGGAAGAACTTGGCGAGGAAGGCATTGGAGCATGTCGTCCACGTGTCGAGGGACTCTTGGTTCGCGTAGAACCACTGGAGAGCCTTCCCCAACAGAGAGAATGGGAAAAGCTGTAGTCGGATGGCGTCCTGAGGTGCATCCTTTATGACGAAGGTGTTGCACGTCATCAGGAACCTTTGGAGGTGAGCATTTGCATCCTCCGACGGCTTCCCACAGAAAGGACTGGCCAAGATCATGTTGATCAAGGCTGGCTTGAGCTCGTAGTCCTTGTTGGTGATGCGCGGGTTGGGGCCCACGCGGATGTTCTCCTTAGTTGGCACGGAGAAGTCATTGATCGTCTTCTCAACAACGGATTCGGCCATGATGTTGTTCGTTGAGGAGGCCCTGACAACCGGTGGAGGAGACGACTCGAGAGCCAGAGCGTTCTTGCGGATCTGTTTGGTGAGTTTTGCTCGAACTTTCCTCAAGAACTGCTCTGGATCTGAGTGGAAGTTTTCTGGTAGGTCGAAACCAGTCATGCACAGTCCTGTTTCAAATTTTCATAACAGAGAAAGACAGGACAAGGGTAAGCCCGCAAAAGTAAGTGATAATTATTCTTCGCACAAACTTCAATGCATTTATTCAGTTCCTAGCTGCTACTTCCCCGGCAACGGCGCCAGAAATGCTTGTTGGCGGTTCTTATGCGATAAATTAAATTCATTAATTCCGCAAGCGCACGGATCACCATTGTAGCATTTCACCTTGGAGTATTCCAGGGTTATCGTATTTATATTTCCGCAGGGAAGTAGAGCAAAAGAAAGCTGAATAATAGCTATGCATTGGATAATTTGGAGAAAGAAATAATGTATCAACTATACTTGAGACGGGGGTAAGATAGGCATGATATATATGGGTGGCACACACATCCTCAAATCCAAGGTAATAATAAATCATAGTATACATTTGGGAGAGCAACGAGATAGAGTTAAGGCTACCTGTATGTTTATCTATTATTTATTTTTCTAGCAGTCAAGTCTACAAAGGTTATTTACTCTAGTTAAGCTCATACACATACAAGTCATGTCGTTTCGGGGCACGGAAGTGCCAGGGCAACCGATGCTGCTAGTTCACCCTGGGGATCCATCCGCTATAATTAAGACCCTGCTGAGTCCAACCCGGACGTGGTGGATTACAGAGACCGGTGCAGCTGTCACATACACTCGCGGCTACCATCCTCCGTGGGGTTGGGTGCCAAACGTGCATAGGCCAAGATCTAAGCGCCACGCTTACGACCGCCTAGAGGAGCTACTCTTGATCAACGGAGCAGTCCTATCTAAGAATGAACAAGCACAGATTTCACACGACGTCATCTCCGACGACGGCACTCTCTCGTACTCGCTATTCCAACAATCACGAATCCCACAACAAGACTTCTACGAGCACTTACTTAATGAATAAATAAACTAAATAGAAAAGAACTACTAAAAGAAATAAGTAAAGATAAACTAATTATATAATAAATAAAATAATTCTCAAGAGTAAGATACAAAGAACTATACCGAACTCCGAGAATACTCCGGAAGCCCGAGAGAGCTCTCACTCTACTCTACTCTACTCTAACTCCCAAAGCTACTACTCAACTAAACTAATGAACACTTGGATGAAGTGTGATGGTGCCTGTTGCTTCGGAGGCCGAGGGGTCCAATTTATAGCTTGTGAAGGCGGTGGGAGCACCCTGGCCGAAGCTGGAGAGGCGGTGGGCGCAAAGTCGGCCGGCCGGCCTAGGGGGGTGGCCGGCCGGCCGTCCCCTGTGGCGGTTTGCCACCGACTTGCTCCTGGACGCTCCAGATCACTCCCTGAAGGCGGTCTGAAGGTCGGTTTCCTGCTGGGGTCGGCAGAATTGAAGTGAGAGCCAAGTAAAGGCCCAAATGGCCCACCTTCTAGAATGTCTATGAATTCTGCCGGCTGGCTTGAATTATGCGTTGAAGATTATCTTCCAGCCCCTGGAGGAAGCCTGGGGCCTGTGGCCACTAGGTGGGGCCGGCCGGCCTAGGGTGGGGCCGGCCGGCCAGGGAATTTCCCTGACTGGGCCCACCTTTCTCCTTATTCACTCCTGCATCCAAATATCCACCAAAACTTGTGGAGTAGCATTATTCCTATCTACTATGCACAAAATCTTGGTGTTATGTATTTATTTACCGGTAGGGTGGCGGTCAAAACATGGTTTAACGACCGCCAACAGCTACCATGGTGTGAATCGTGGCCGGACGTCGGAGACATCCTTGGCATTGAGTTGCTGCACACAACATATTCTCGGTTCCACATGATGAAACTTCCGAGAGAATCCTGGAGAGTTTCTATCCCCTCTTTGACAATTGGGAATTCGATATCGTAGTCCTCATGTCCAGGCACTATATCTGACACGCTTACCCTCACGCAGCCATCAGGAATAGGTTCGGTGTGTATCTTGTTACCAGAAAGTGCCATCCCTTTGGCGACTAGCAATCTCTTCCCCTTATGGCCATATGGGATGTACAGCTCACATGGAGTGCTCTCAGTGATCTTTTGAGCTGTGTTCCTTGACCTTGTGTCCCCTGAACTTGTGTCGATGGGGTATTTCTTGCTTGCATGAGGGCCATGTCTCTCTCTAGATTTATTCCTGTGATAGAAGTGTTTGGGGTGGAACGGTCATTTCGGGATTTTGAATTGCGAAGTCAACATATTGTGAAGCAAATCATTGGTAGCTGTGTCCGCAATGCCCTTCCTATAGAAGTGATGCTTCTTGTACAAGCCACCAGAGGAGGCATCAGAAGCATCCGAAAAAACATCTTTCCAGGTGCCCGATGACGTAAGACTCGTATGCGGCCTCCGTTCTCGTCTTTTTGTAGAGCCTTGGTCAGCGTGTCCCTATGATACCTTGGCTTAAAAAGACCTAGCTCCTTGCCTTCTGGATGGACCCTTTATCTTCTGCACAACCTCTCCCACTCCGGAGTTCTTACAAATAAGCTGCCCATCATCAGTTAGGTCCGAGCGAGCGTAACACCAGTACTTTGCACGGGGCTCTGTACCATCAGGAAATGGGGCAGGTATCCCCTGTTCTTCGATCTCTTTTCCTGTTCCTCCCATTTCGGTATCTTCGCCTGGTAACGCCCGGTCCTAGGTGCACTGGGTACTTGTTCATTTGTTCAGCTCTTGCATCTTGTTACTCAATTTCATAGCCTCTGGGGTGTCTCTGCTGAATAAAAAAGTCCAGTCGTCTTGTGTGATTTCGCATGATCGAGGCAGGTGGGGTCAGTCCCTTCTTGACAAATCGCAGTTGAGCCTCGCCTTGTTAATCGCGAAATATCTTGTTGAGCTCTTTCATTGTAGCCCATCTGGCTTTTGCCTCGAACTTAGCAGGGAATCGGATCCTCTTCTTCACCGATTTCCACATTTCTCTTTACGGTCCTTGGGCGCTAAGCGCCAATCCGCCAGGTGATTCTGCACAGATCCCTGCACACAACGCCACAACGGTTCCGCATTTCGCGAATATACCATCAGGGTCGTTGGTCTACCATCAACGGGATTATCTGCTGCACGTCAAACGTGCCCTCTGCCTTATTTGCAGATCATTGACCACGCTTGCGCTTCAATGAGATCAGTTTTGGCGGGCACTTCTATCTCCTCTCCTGCGTTAGGGGAGCATGGCCCTCCGCATCTTCGGCGATCAACCGGCGAGCCGCTTCGACGAGGGTGCATCTACATGGGACAATGGATTTCGATCAAATTGAGATTTCAAATGATATCGAGAGGGCAATATAAACGAAGCTTTCACAGCATACCTCTGCATGAGGAACATAATCAATATCGAGGTCATCTTGAGTGGGTTTTGTTCGTGGCTGCCGAGGAGAAATCTCATTGTCTGCGTAGGGATCCTCGGAGGGGCAGCTATCGTTGTCTTCGACCTCGGCACTGGAGTCCTCATGTTCATCGCCATCCATGTTGTCTTCACTGTACTGGATGATCTTGCTCTCGCAGACACTCCCGAGTCGGCCCCATCTTCCGCGGCAGTCTTCTCTCCATTTGCTTTAGTTGAAGGACTGAAATTTTAATGTTGATTGAGGCTGAGAACTGCTATGGGCCATCAGAGTTCTTTTTGCAAGAAGGGAAAGAGGAGTGAATGTATTTCGAATTTAGGAGAGGAAGGGGTGCGGTTCCGAATAACAGCCATCGAACATTCTAAGGTTCACACTCGGGTCGCATCAAAAATTGAATTACTAACTGCATTAACTGCCATCAGTGGTAACTAAACTTACTGGCTGAATTTAGTAACTTAATTTAGTAGCACAAACTTACTAACTAACATACAAGCATATATGGACAGCAAGCATATAAAAACAATATATCCTAGACAATTACCATACTAGCATATGTGGACAGCAAGTATATACAAAATTAGCATAGTAAGCATATATGGACAGCAAGCATATTAAAAAATAATATCCTACACAAAATTACCATACTAACTCAAGTTAGTACTTAATTTAGTAGCACAAAGTACTGACTTTACATACAAGCATATATCGACATGAAGCATATAAAACACTATTATCCTAGACAATACCATACTAGCATACATGGACACCAAGTATATTGGACATCAACTAAATCAACTAGCATATATGGAGATCAACTAATATGCTTCAAGCATATAATAAAAATTATATATGGAGATGAACTAATATATGGACAGCAAGCATATAAAAATATAATATCCTACAAAATTACCATACTAGCCAATGTTTAAAAAGCGGTAGACGAAGCGGGGAGGAGAGGCGTTTTCTAGGCCGTTCCCGAAAAGCGGTGGGCCCACACATATATTAATACATAGTAATATGCAGTATAGCCAATGGGTAGAGAGATTACACAGTTTATGCTAGCAGCTATACTTTGCAGACCACACACATTTTTTATTCGTCAACTGGCCTGAGGCCTCACAAATAAGCTGACCATGTCCTTCGGTTTTTTTTTAAACATAGCCAGCTGAGAATAGGAAACAGAGGGCAAAGCACATGGCCAAGGTCAACATCAGATGAAACAACTAATAAAAAAGACGGTCGTTTAAAAGCGGCGCTTTCCAAGCTGAAGCGGACAGCCGCTTAACTCAACGCTTAGTGAAAGCGACGCGGCGGTGACCGCGCAGCGCCGAGGCGCCGCTTAAGCGCGCCTAGGCGCCGCTTTTTTAAACACTGATTACTAGCATAACAGTAGCATTTATAAAATCTTAGATCAACCATAGGTCAGGAAGAGGGAGGGGGCAAGGGTGTTGACGGCCATTAAATCATAAAATGACCGTCAACTTATCGGCGAATAAAAGGTATGCACCAATGTTTTATGCATTAAACTAATAAAGTTCCACACGGTTTGGATGTGATCTTGTTTTGCAAGGTACATAGGAAATATTGTGCAATTGTGCTTATACTAGGGATAAAAAGCAAATATACAAGGAACAAGATAAACAAGGTCCTGCTCGGATGATATCTACGCATTCGACGCAAGAAATAAGGAATGACTTGGACATCAAGAAATAATATTTCAAATGACAAATTTGATCCCTCCATGTCAAAGCCCTCGTCGAGATAGTCAGAATGGCTTTTGGATCACCTAATTCGGAGTTCGGGAGCAGGAGTTATGCCTCGCGCAAGATTGGCGAAAACCAGAAAAATATAGGCCGCCGGCCCAAACACCTGCCGGCCGCCTAACTTATCTCCAACCCAACCGCCTCAATCTTTCTCCAGTCGGTTCCAGAGGCGGTCACTAGCCACTTGACGCGTCGGCCAAGCCAGGGGACGTCGGCAACAAGGGATATTCCACACGAAATGCTCCAAGACCTTCTCCACTCTCCCAAGGCAACTCCACTATAATAGAGGACCCCTCCCCTCACTCCAACCTGCACCTTCACACTTGAGAAGAGAAGATCCAATGTAGGATCACGCTGCTCAAGGAGTCACTTCCACTTGTGTAGTTTAGAGTAGGCTAGTTGGTCATGGGAGTTAGAGTAGAAGTGGAGCTTCGCTCGGAGCTCCGGAGTTCTCTTCGGAGTTTGGGTAAAGTTCTCGTGTATCTTTTCTTTTATACTTTCTTAATATAATTATTTTCTTATTTATTTTCTTATTTATTTATTTTAGTTTTCCTTTAGTTTACATTTATTTATTTATAATAATTATAGAGAAATTCCTGTGTTGGTTCCACGTCTGTATGGTAGGTCTATCTGCATGGTTGTTTGCACCGCAAATGCTTACACAATCCACATAGATTTGTTATGCTGGTTGGCTTGCTCTACGCGCGAAGAGTAAGCTATCTAGGATATTTGCTTGTATGGCTCAAGGAACTATTCTAGACGTGAGTTTGCTCTACACCCACGGAGGATGGTAGCCGCGAGTACGTATGACAGGCGTACCGGTCTCTGTAATCCACCCACGTCCGGGTGATGGTTTTAGTAGGGAGGTCAATAGCACGTAGTTCCCCAAGGTAGTTGAACCTAATTCTCGGGTTGCTGCCTTGGCATGCGTGTGCCTGCCCGATATGCAGGAACGAATCTATAATGAAAGCTAAGTAGATATTGTAACCCCTAGGTGATACCCTTCTTCTCGTTGTCCTCCCAGTTGACTAGTTCTATCTCTTTACCTTCATATGGAATCCTTGTGTGTGTTTGGTTGCCACTCATTATATCATATATGTATCCCTGCTTTGGTCTAGTTTGCAAGTTATAAATAATAGATGTTTCCTTGTTAATAATGATATTCTTAGCGATGCTTCCTGTGGAAATATAAATACGATACCCTTGGAATACTCCTGGGTGAAATGCTACACGGTGTTCGTGCGCTTGCGGAGTTGATATTTATCTCTGTGCGTACGAAACGCCAACAAGCAAAGGGGTGTGCACTTCAGTAGTCGAGGAGGCGGCGAGGTCGACGGCGAGGCGGCGACGTCGTCGGGGGAAGGGGGGGTAGAGGTCGTCGAGGACGGCGAGGTGGACGGCGAGGCGGCGACGTAGAATGGGGAGGGGGGGTACAGGTCGTCGAGGCCGGCAGGGTCGACGGGGACGCGGCCACGTCGCCGGGGGGATGGGGGGCTAGCGGCGTCGAGGATGCCGAGGTCGAGGAGGGGCGGGCGAGAAGGCGGCGGCGATGTCGTCGAGGACGGCGCCGAGGTGGCTACGATGGGACGGCGACGAGGATGCGGCGAG